>PITA01000146.1:0-355862 GCA_004023965.1 Spilogale gracilis | reverse complement strand
GGGAGAGCCTGGTGGTGGGTACTGGGGACACCTAAAGTGTGGAGCACTGGGTGTGGGGAATAGGGAATGAATCTTGGAACACTGGAAAAAAAATTTTAGTAACAATAATAAAAAAAAAAAAGAACCTCAAGCAGACTCCATGCTGAGCACAGAGAGCCCAACTCAGGGCTTGATCCAACAACCCCAAGATCATGACCTGAGCCAAAATCAAGAGTTGGACACCACCAACCGAGCTACCCAGGTGCCACAACTGCTCCTATATTTTAATTATTGAAAGAAAATCTGTGAAGTATACTTCACAAAACTACTCAAGCAGATTTGATGTACTCTATATATACTTACACTGTAACTATTCTACTTATCACTGATCATAATTGATTATTTCCCAAATCATCTTAGAATTTAGTGGACATCTTGTAGATTATAGGTAAGGATGAGATATAGAGCATCATGGCCTAAAAAGCATTTTATTGTAATACCAATAGTCTCTGTAGTGTTCAGGGTTTGTTAATGTTGTATGAAATTCTCTAATGTAAAAAGAATGTATATTAGTATGTACACACTTTTGAAGGTGGGTATAAATCTTCTCTTAAGCAATGAAATGAACCAAAGATTTATGTTCACTGTGGTGTGTCTCTCAACATTTTGCCTCTATTAAAATCCTTTCCCAGTACTAATCTTTTCCTAATCCATAAGATAACACAAAGTAGTCTGTGTTTTTGTGTGCTATTGAAAGGATCTCATAACTGAACTCACAACAAAACTCAACTGTGGCCGAATTATTTTCATTTTTCTGTAGATCTGTGTTTGGGAGGAGTGTCACCTAGGGGATTTTAAAAAAACAGCACAAGTGTGAAACAAGAGTTTGCATCTCATTAAGAATTTGGGATTTTATATAAATTGTTTCTGACAAATGTTTGGCAGATAAAAGATATGTGATGGTTAGGAGGAGTCATGAAAGGAAAACAGCTGTGCTAGAAACCTTACTCTCTAAATCACTGGAAAAAACATGAAACTGTTAGGACTTTTAGCAACTCACGTTAAAGCTTTATACAGATCAACACTTACACAGTCTAGGGTCTGAAAAAAAGACCCTCCCATAAGTTTCTCTTTTTAACATATAAGTTTTTCAACTAAATCTATATATGCAGCACTCTAATTTTTTTAAAAATTCTCCCCCTACTTCAACCAATCCTGAGTTATCCAATAAACAAATTAAGTATATGCTAAGACACCAACACAAGAGCAGCATCCAAAAACCTTTTATAAAAAAGAACGAGAGAGTTGATATCTAGACTCCCTCCTCTTGCATTAAAGTATAACTGGCAAAGTTATAACTTAGATGGAATTCCTTTCTTTAGTATTAACACCATTTCTTTTTATTTATTTGTCAGGGTAGGGCACCATACTCTTCTTTGTTTGGAACCTCTACTTGACTTTGTTTTTAAAGTTTTATTATAGATATTTTCAAACAAATACCAAAGTTGAGAGAATAGTATAATGACCTACCTGTACCTATCACCCAATATCAACAATCTATAATTCTTGATAATTATTTCATCTACACTTTCACCTACCATTATTCTGCAGCATATCTCACATATTATATCATTACATTTGTAAGTATTTAACTGTGTGTCTCTAAAGTAGACTTTTTTGAAAAATTCAAATCTTCAGAAAAATTATAAAAATAGCACAATGAATACTGGTATCTCCTTATCAAGATTACCAACTATTAATATTTTGCCAGATTTACTTTATCTTTTTCTGTATAGTATATAAAAATATGTGTAAACATACTCCAATTATTTCTGCTGAGTTATATGGGTAAATTCAAATTGCAGATATCTTGACCCTTTATCCTGAAAGAATTCAGCATGTGTCTCTTAAGAATAAGGATCCTCACTTATATAACCATATTACAATGATCAAATTCAGAAAATGTAACATGGATACAAAACTATTGCTTAATGCATAGGTCACCTTCAGATTTCTCCAATTTTCCCAATAATACCCTTTAAAGTAAATATTTTCCAACCTTATCTAATCCAAGATTGCCTTTAGTTATCATATTCCTTTAATCTTCTTTAATTTGAAATAATTCCGTTGTCTTTTTTATTTTTCATGACATTGGCATTTTTGAAAAGATCAGTTGGTCTGGGAATTTTCTGAATTGTCTTACTATGGCCCTGACATCAACCATCTTCATCCCTGTTCTCTAGACCTTTGACTTCTTTTGGGTTTATGGATGCCATAGAGAGAAATAAAAGTGTCTTCACTTAGAATCTCTTTGATGTAGAGAAATGAAATGTGTTTGATTTTAGGGAAGTAAAAAGGCAATGCAGAGAAGGAAATAGGAGTGGACACTGCTAAGAATAAGCTCAAAGTCATTAAGATTCAAACACTTAATGCTTTCATTATAAGCTTTTTCAACTGCTTTCTGTTACTATTTTTAGAACTTCACTTGACAAGTGTTCCAAAAAGAACATTTTATTTTATTTTATTTTTAAAGACTTTATTTATTTGACAGAGAGAAACACAGCCAGAGAGGGAACACAAGCAGCAGGAGTGAGAGAAGGAGAAGCAGGCTTCCCGCTGAGCAGGGAGCCCGATGCAGGGCTTGATCCCCGGTCTCAGGGATTATGACCTGAGCTGAAGGGAGAGGCTTAACCTCTGAGCCACCCGGGCCCCCCCCCAAAAAGAACATTTTAATAAGCAAGTGTGTATATATAATGAGATTGGGTGAATAGCTGAGACCACTGCTTGTAATACACTAGTTTATTTTCTATTTGCCCTAGGCTGTTAAGGCCTCTTAAATACATCCTTCCACTGCTATCAGACAAACCTGCTTAAAAACACAATCGTGATGATGCTGTTCCCCTGCTGAAACATCACAGGTGAGATAAAGTTCAAGCTCCATGGCACAACAGAAAATCTTTCATGACATGATATATTCTAGTTACCATTTCAGTTTCTCATATTTCCTTCTGAGCTTCCCAAAGAGGAATATGTATATGCCCAGAAATATGAGACATTATGGCAGAGAAATCAGTATTAGTGCAGTTTTCTAGAACTCCAAGTTTACACAGTGGGAAGGAACTCTGGCATACTGTATTTTCCAAAGATGGATGCCAAAATATATCTCATCCTACACACTCTTCTTAAATATGAGAGTTGACAATCTTCCCATCAAGAGATAGCTGTTACTTTCACATGAAAGAAATGAGAGAGAGAGAGAGAGGGAGGGAGAGGCGGGGGGCAGTAACTGCATCAATACCAACCATAGCATAAAAATAACTTCATCTTCAATGTTTATAATAGCAATGTCCACAATAGCCAAACTAAGGAAAGGGCCCAGATGTCCATCAACAGAGGAATGGATAAAGAATATTATATAAACATATAATGGATTATGCAGCCACCAAAAAATGAAATCTTACCATTTACAATGACATGAAAGGAACTAGAGGGTACTATGCTAAATGAAATAAGTCAATCAGAGAAAAACAATTATCATATGATCTCACAGATATGTAGAATTTAAGAAACAAGACAGAAGACCATAGAGGAAGAGAGGAAAAAAATAAAACAAGATGAAACCAGAAAGGGAGACAAACCATAAGAGACTCTTAATCATAGGAAACAAACTGAGGGTTACTGGAGGGGAGGGGGTTGGAGGGATGGAGTAACTGGATGATGGACATTAAGGAGGGCATGTGATGTAATGTGCACTGGTTATTATATATGAATTATTAATCACAGACCTGTACCTCTGAAACCAATAATATGTTAATTAATTGAATTAAAATTTTAAAAATTAAAAAAAATAACTTCATCTTTCAGAACTGTCATACTTACAAACTTAGTAGATCCAATCATGATTTTAGACCATGAGTTTTCAATGTGGGAGGTACACACCTCAGGGAATTTACAAGGCTAGCCACTAGGATATAGGGGAAAATATTAGAATGTGGAACTTTCTTTTATATATTTTTATTGTCATATATCTGTAATTTATATTTTGTTTTAAAATTTTTTTAAATTATTTTTTTATTTTTTATGTAGGCTCATGCCTGGGCGTGAAGCCCAGTGCAGGGCTTGAGCTCATGATCCTGAGATCAAGACTGGAGCTAAGATCAAGAGTTGGGTCGGGGTGCCTGGGTGGCTCAGTTGGTTAAGCAACTGCCTTTGGCTCAGGTCATGATCCTGGAGACCCGGGATCGAGTCCCACATCGGGCTGCCTGCTCAGCGGGAAGCCTGCTTTTCCCCTCTCTCACTCCCCCTGCTTGTGTTCCCTCTCTGTCAAGTAAATAAAATCTTAAAAAAAAAAAAAGGAGTTGGGAGCTTAACTGACTGAGCCACCCAGGTGCTCTTATATTTTATATTTAAAAAATATAAAACTACAGTTTCAGATACTGTAGCTATTAATCACATAAAGTTATTGAACACTTGAAATGTGGCTAGTCTGAACTAAGATGTTCAAAGTTTAAATATACACCATATTTCAAAGACTTATTATTTAAAACTGTATATCTCATTATAATTTTATTGATGTCATGTTGAGATGATATTTTTGATATATTGGCTTAATTAAAACATTAAAATTAATTCTACTTGTTTCTTTTTATTTTTTTTTAATTTGGCTGCTAGAAAATTTAAAATTATATATGTAGCTCTCATTTGTGGCTCACAGTATATTTCTACTTGACAGCGCTGACATACAGTTTTATAGTGTAGTGGCCCAGAGCAGGCCCCGCCAAAATATGTTACTTTGGTATATTGGATATTTTGAATTAAAGTTACTTAAGAAACAGCCAAATGTAGTAAGAATGCTTTGGCCCTCATTTGTCTCCAGAAAGCAGGAAATAAATCTCCCAGGGGAAAGGTATCTTCCTATATATAACAGGAGGGAAAGAGGCATTCTTATCACCAGGGATAGAGAAATCAAAGCCGAAAAGCCTATATAAACAAACCTTGTTACTTTTACTAATTTACTACCCCAGGCCACATACTGTTTAGAATTCCTTACTAGTCGAAGCTCCCAAAGTTAAGTTTTCTTCGTCCTGTCAATTCCCTACAGATTTGTCTAAAAAGTATAAAAACTGTATACCTTGGTCATTTCTTTGGGTCTCAATTTCATAACTGGGCCTTCATGTGCACATAATAAAAGTTTAGTATTTTTCTCCTGTTAATCTGTCTCATGTTAATTGAATTCTTAGACCAGCTAGAAGAATCTTGAAGGAAAGAAAAAACATTCCCTCTCCATCATTAGTAATGATATATATTTTTAAAATGATAAAACTATTTTGGGGAGATATGTATTTATACATTTTTATGATAATATTGGGCAATTAGAGATGTTTGGAAAATGCTGATCTAGAAAGCCAATTGGGAAATCCTTTTTGGGTAGAGTGGGGGGGGGGAGTCCCTTTTAAATAATGTAGGACCCAACGTTCCAAAAGGAAAGAAACATCCATCTCCATCCTTCTGCCTTTCCTCCTACATATTCTCCAAAAATATTCATTATTCTAAAAATCAAAGCTGCACTTCTAGGAGGGTCCAGTTTGCACTACTTTGAACTCTATAGTTTGTTCCTTGTATCCTACTGGCAAAACTTCTAGTGTAAGTCTTTCTTGCTAACCAGCTGTCTCATAAAATGTTGCTCTCTTATGTGACCTCAGGTCAGGAACTGGCTACTTACTATGTGGCCCAAAGCAAAAGGAACGTGGGGCCCTTTGTTTAAAAATTATTAAACATTTCAAGAAACCAAAAACATAGCATTAAACTAAGAGCAAGGCCCTTCTGAGCCCTAGGCTCTATGCAACTACACAGGTCACATGCCCATGAATCTGACTCTGCCTCAGGTCATGTAACTTCTTAGAGTTTCCAGGTGTTCTCAGTTCTTCCATACCCTCTACATAATTACTCTGAGGTGCTGAGAATTCCCCATCTTAATTTAGCATGATGATTATAGGTCTTTATAATTATAGTTTCTGAAGTAAAGGCTCTGCTCTTTCATTAAGCTGCTAAAACCATATGTTTTCTGAAGTCTTCTCTTGAGTCTCTTGGACTGTCTCTGGATGGAGCATTCCTGGCCATAGCAAAGAAGAAGTTTTTACTGTCTTTACAAGAAAAACATCTCATCCCTTTAGCATTCCTGACAGTTGTTTGATTAAATTTGAAGTAGAATGTTTTTCAAATTGAGCAAGAGGCAATGTTTTAATGATAATTATTTCTTCACACAATATAAAGCCTAAGTGACCTAAGGAATATTTTAAAAAATTGTGGATGGCTGTCATTCTCACTATTTCATTAAAATATAAGAAATACTAACAAATTTAAATGTCTTATTGTTGTATGAAATTTTAATCCTAATTTAAAATATCACTATTATGCCAGAAAGCTGCTTAAGAATGATAAAAGGAAGGTACTAATGTTTCTTGTAAATTCAAAAAGGTAAGTTTTTATTAACAGAATACAAAGAATTGGTTCTAATTAACTTTGTGCAAATAAATAAGATTAATGATTGCACTACAATAACATATATTGATAATTTTTATTCATAAACTGATCTTAAATAATGTATGCCTTCTGGAAGTAGAGGAACTTAAGAACTGTGCTTCTCATTGTGGAAGAGAATAGCAGCTACTACATGGGATTAGGCATGAGTAATGGAGGTGTGGACGTAGAAAAATTGAGTGATTCAAAGATACAATAAGAGGGTACCATTTCATTAAGCTGACGGCTGCCATAAATCCCATGACCCAATTTCACTCCGATGACAGACAGTTTCCTTTTAAATAACTTATGCCTCATACCATGTTTTCTTTCATTTTAAACTTAATTGGGTATGAACTGAACAGAAAATAAACTGTAAACTTTTAAGTCAAGGTAAGTAGGTGTCAAATCAATACATGGAAAATAATAAAATATAGTATTAGACAACTTTCATGAAGTTATTTGTATTTTTGTAATAAATCATTTGTATAGTCAACACAAAATTTCTGACATCATATGTAGTCATTTAGAATACTAACAGAATTTACTTTTATAATGACATGTCATCTGGCAATACAGTAAGTATCAGAATTTATTTGCTTTTGGTCAGCAACCTCTTCCCCAGACATACAGAAAATAAAGTAGTAGAGATCTTTTAAATTATATTATAATGTAAACATATAGTAAATGCCCAAGAAAGTGTGCAGTTATTTTTAGTAACCACTGACTCAATGTCTATTAAGAGCAAGGCTTGTTTATCTCTAAAAAATAATCATAATGCTTGCTCTGCTTACTCATCAACTGAGGACATTCAAATGAGAGAACAAACATAAAAAAACTTTAAAATCTACAAATCGCTGTGTAACTTTGTCATATTTATGTATCTTAAATCCATAAGGTTGCTTTAGTTCTGGGGCTCATCTGGGGTCTCTTCTTAGGCAACTGCTTCCTCCTTGTAGTTTAGAGATTATTTTTCAACTATGCTGTGACTGTCTTCCAAATGTTACCATAGCATGTTTCCTCACATTGTGGATAAGCACATGGTGAGGATGATGTCTATCTCAGGCATAACCCAAAGCAATTAAAATTTTGTGGTGTATCGTGATTAACATGACTGTTACTTACATAAAGCATTATAAATAAACAAGATTCTTCTGCATATGTTGCCTAAGTAAACAATCCGACTTAATCACTACAATTGAACTTCCAAGCTAATGAGAACTAAGTAAAAGAAGAATGAGTCTTAGCAGGCTGCATTTTCTTTACGTAGATGACTCATTTTTCACATGGTGATTGATTATTCTGTGACACATGGAAGACAGCAGGTGAATGTGAATGAAAAAGGTCACTTTGTTCAAAGTAGGAAAAATAGCTGTGATGTGATTTTCATAACAGTCAATCATATTTATCCATACAAATGTGGAAAGTGACAAAGCCAATTCCAAAATGAAACACTTCCTACTCAATATCTAGGAAAAAAAATCTTCCTGAAGATCAATCCACCATCTCCAGTGGCCATTTAGTTGTCATTCTATATAAATCGATCACAATCATCTTATTTTAGTTATGTATTATAAATGTGCTGAACATGATTTTGGGGGAAAATCTACTTATCCAAAGGCATTCTATCACAATAGGTTGGATATGATGAAATAAGACATAACACAGGTCTAATTCAATTATAGCACCCAAAGAATTGATGTCTCCTACTTGTTAAGCATTAGAAAAACTATGTATACAATATGGTCTCTAATTTTATTCTAAATACTAAGCTCCATTCTGAGTTCTGACATTATAATTTATCACTCCAAAATCCAATTTCAAGGGACAAATTGTTTAAAGATAAAGACCATGGTCCACATATTAGTACTTGGTTCATATCATAACAAAACACTCAACTGGAAGAGACCACAATTATTTTATTTATTTCATGACATATATAAGTACACTAAGGCCTAAAGAGTTAAATGACTACTAGAGTATATCAACAGCACAGAAGAACCTAAACTTGGGCCTCTAAGATCCTAATACACGTTTTTTTTTAATA
Organism: Spilogale gracilis; assembly: GCA_004023965.1. Taxonomy (NCBI): domain Eukaryota; kingdom Metazoa; phylum Chordata; class Mammalia; order Carnivora; family Mephitidae; genus Spilogale; species Spilogale gracilis. The sequence continues at coordinate 347,317 of PITA01000146.1, read as the reverse complement.
TAAATTAAGTTGCTTTTGTTACTTTTGAAAAAAAGTTACTATATTTCTTCCTTGTAAGATTTTGGTCAAATCAGATAGACACTTGATTAAATCCTAAATTTTGGTTTCTTTCTACCTTATATATCAGCACTAGTAACAGTGACAAAAAGCTAGATAAGAAAATATTTGATATCATCCAAATCTCACACTTTTTCTTCCTTGGAATTGTGCTATGATCCATTTCAATTTTGATTTTCTAATATTATTATCTCTGGAACCTCATCAGAGAAGAGGTAGAAGGAGAAAGGCCTAGTTAAGGAACAATGGAGACCTACAAGTCCACAAAGTCACTCTCAGTCCTCTCAACAGACTATCTTCCTGAGAAAAAGCCAAAAAAATATTTCAATTTCTCCTATGGTTTATACCAAAGCTGTCTAGGACATCTATTTAGATTGACTGTTTGGTTTTGTGGTTGTTATAAGTAGACTACAGGGTTTCACCAACAACTGTAAATACAATATACCATAAGGCTGCTTTTGGCTTCTGCTTCTTGGGGCATGTATCTTTTCTCTCCCATCATTCTCTTTCCAGTAATTAATATTGAGAAAGTATTTTGTAACATCTTTTACACATCAGAAACTGTGCTGGCATTGAAGATATGTGAATATGATAAACGAGGTACCATCTCCATGAAGCTAAAATTCTAATCTGACATGAGAAGAAACAAACGAAGCTTACAGTGTGATAAAAAGAATCTGAGGAAATTTAAAAAGTAATATGATTGGAGCACCTGGGTGGCTAAGTGATTAAGCATCTGCCTTTAGCTCAAGTCATGATCCCAGGGTCCTGAGATTAAGCCCCGCATCAGGCTCCCTGTTCGGCACGAAGCCTGCTTCTCCCCCTCTCACTCATTCTGCTTGTGCTCCCTCTCTCACTGTGTCTCTCACTGTCAAATAAATAAAAATAAATAAATAAACAAACAAACAAACAAATAAGTAAATAAATAAGACAGTGCCTGAGTAACTTCCAAAGGTAGTTTAATTTCAGTAAAGGGGTAAAGGAAAAATCTGAGAAGATAATATTGGAGATAATCCCTAAAAGATTAGAAAGTTGATGTAGCTGGTTTGTGTACAGTACTGTGACTTGAAATGGAAGTAGGAGATAAAGGCAGGGGTCACCATGTAAAGCTTTAAAGGTTGTTGAAGGAGGTTTCAATTTTGTTAGTGCAATAGAAAGCCACTGAAGGCATTATGAAAGGACTGACCTTTTTATAATCTCAAAATACAACTGGATGAGACCACAGTGATTATTTTGTTTAAATTTTTTATTATGGAGATAAGTACAGTAAAGTCTACAGAGATAAAATGACTAAGAGAATAAGTCAATAGCAAAGCAGAGCCTAAACTTGGGTATCAGCTCTAGAGAAAGGCAAAAAAGGTACATGTAAGGAAGAAGTAAGAAGAAGATATTTTTAGATCATTATATAAGAGTAACAGCCATGGGATAAATAAGATTTAGGTAATTTCTTCTAAATGAAGACAATGTTCAGACAAAGAAATTAGCCAAAGAGATAAATCCGAAGATCAGAAAAACTGTAGCACTTTTTTTTTTTTTGGCAAGGCAACATGGACATTTGTATATTTTTAGGTTATCATGCTCCAAAAAAAATCCTAATTTACCCCTAGTAAGCCTACTATGATTGAAATTGATAAACATTGTGCTATCTACATACATTTTCAGCCATTACCATCTCTTATGATTGTTTCCATTGTTTGCTACTACTATATAATTCAACAGTGATATTAAATAAACTTCTGAAAGTTTTCTTTAATTTCTTAAACTTAATTATTTTCAAACATGTTTCCAAGTGCCAGTGCCAGAATAAATTTTTTTAAAGATTTTATTTATTTGACAGAGAGAAACACAGCCAGAGAGGGAACACAAGCAGGGGGAGTGAGAGAGGGAGAAGCAGGCTTCCCGCCCAGCAGGGAGCCCGATGTGGGACTCAATCCCAGGTCTCCGGGATCATGACCTGAGCCGAAGGCAGTCGCTTTACCAACTGAGCCACCAAGGCACCCCCCAGAATAAATTTATAACAATAACCATTAGTGGTTAATATTTGTTGACAGCTATCACTAAGTGCTGAAGAAAATATATTTTTAAATAATTATTTCACATATTCTAAAGAGAACATTCAATTTAGCAGAAATGTATTTATTTATAAATTTATTTATTTTCCTAAAGTCCTTTATGCTTTCAGCATGTTGTACAATCCTGTTCATTAGTTATTTCTCAAATAGTACTTATAACTATTTTAGTACCCTATACATATTTTTTCATGTGAACTTTTTTAAAAATTCAAATAAAATCAACATAGAGTGTTCTATTAGTTCCAGGTGTACAATACAGTAATTCAACACTTCCATGCATCACAGGTGCTCATCAAAGTGCATTCTCTAATTCCTATCACCTATTTTACCCATCCCCCCACCCATCTCCTCTCTGGTAACCACCAGCTTGTTCCCTATAGTTAGTCTATTTCTTGGTTTGTCCCTCTCTATTTTTTTCCCTTTGCTCATTTGGGTTTTTTCCCCTCAAATTCCACATATGAGTGAAAACATATGATATTTGCCTTTCTCTGACTGACTTATTTTGCTTTTTTCGCATAATATTCTCTAGCCCAATCCATGCCAATGCAAATGGCAAGATTTCACTTTATTTTGTGACCTAGTAATATTCCACTGTGTGTGTATGCATACATACATATATTTACATCTTTATATACATGTATGATTGTATATGTGGGATAATTTCTGAGAACTGCTATTATGGGGGTCATTGGATAAAGTACTTGTTTCTGAGTTTACAGCACATATTTCATAATGATTTAATAGTCATTTTGCTGTTTGATATTTAAGGTGTCAGAAGAATTGCTTTGTCTTCTATAATCAGTATTGCACTTCTGGTTTCTTACTAAACAACAAATAGTTGCAATAAGTACTATCTTAATTGGTTATGAATTGATTGCACAGCCTGCAGAATATGTATAAATTAAGGTAAAGACAAACTATGTGAGCCATGGCATGATTGGCTCATTGCCCTATTGGCATAAATTTCATCACCTGAATGAAATGTACATACCCCCATTTAGATGTCACATCAGCCTAGAAATTAAACATAATGACTTGCCTAGAAAATTGGAATAAGAATTGCCTATTTCTCAGATTACTCCCAGAGAAAGAAGGTGTGAGAAGTTGTGGATCATTTCTGTGCAGAAGTGTATTAATCTTGCTTTTTCTAGGATGTTATGGCAGCATTTATCAATGTTGTTATTATCTGTCTGTTAATGTATCATATTTTACAGCTCTGATGCATTACCATTTTAATTTGTGGCTATACAGTTTGATATTCTATCCATTCAAAAATTTGTGATAGAATAAACCTTTTTACTATAACTGACTTTAGGTGGAATTAAGGTACACTGAAAGATATGTCAATTTATGATGCGCAGTATGTAGTCTGATTTATGAGAAACCATAAACCAAAAGAGTTTAAATAATCAATAATTAATATAAATAAATATTGTGATAGTACTTAACACCTCTTCTGTCTCGGAAAATGTTCACTGAATACAAATCTTAAATCAGTTGTGAAAAACAGACAAATGATTTGAGAGTAAAGGCTTGAGCTGTTTTTATTCTGAAGGCAAAAAAAGAAATTGAGATTTCCTGCCTCAAGATTTTCCATTCCCATCAATGACTTTGATATCCAAGGTAGAACTTGGGAACATAAGAATAATGCTAAGGTAGTTCCCCAAATTAAAAAAAAAAACAAACATATGGAACAGTTATTTCTCAGAACAGTTAAACATCATTGGTATAATTCTGACAGATACTTTATTTTCATCCTAAAGCTATCATCCTAAATGAATGAATGAATGGCATTTCTAGGGTAATCAGATAGAAGGGTAGTTACCCCGACAACCTCTTAACTAAAAAATAACATGTTTGGGGATCCTGGGTGGCTTAGATGGTTAAGCGTCCAACTGGTGATTTAGGTTCAGGTGATGATCTCAGGGTCATGAGTTCAAGCCTGGCATCAAGCTCTGTGCTCAGCAGGGATTCTGCTTGAGGTTCTCTCCCTCTGCCCTACTCACACTCACTTGCTCACTCTTACTCTCAAATAAATAAATCCTTTAAAAAAGGAAGTAAAACAGTGAAACCCGGGATTTAAATTAATGTTAATGTTAACCTCATCCTGAGAGTTTCTACTGGATTGTAGACACCATAAGTTTTTGCCTTGTTAGCTGAATTAACATGGAAGGAGGACAGGAGATAAAGCCAAGATGCTGAAGGTGTGAAATATGACAAGAAACCCCTCATAAAGATGGGCCCAAAAGTGTGTAAGTAAATGGGTAAGAAAATCAAATCAAAACTAAATTAAAGAACTGCATTTAGAAAGGACAGAAACAAAACAAAAAACAACATGCTAATCTTGACCCTGATACTGGCTGGAATGAAACAGAAAAATCCCCCCTGGAAACTCATGCATAAACATAAGACGGTTACCTCAAGAATTTGTAGTCTAAATGCATATTACCTAAAAGGCCAAAAAAACCTGTTGACCAAAGAATGAAATTTAAAGTGACTCAGAGGGGGGCCCTGGGTGGCTTAGTTGATTAAACAACTGCCTTCAGTTCAGGTCACAATCCCAGAGTCCCAGGATCAAGTCCCACATCAGGCTGCCATCTCTGCCAGGAGTTTGCTTCTCCCTCTGACCGTCTCCCCTTTCATGCTCATTCTCTCTCTCTCTCTCTCTCTCTCTCTCTCTCTCTCTCTCTCTCTCTCCTCTCTCAAATAAATAAAATCTTTAAAAAATGTTTTAAAATTTAAAAAAATAAAGTAACTCAAAGATCTCCAATAAAGATGGCAGAGTACAAAGATCCTGAGCGTACCTTATCTCACAGATATATTAAGGTTACAACTATTTATAGGGCAACTCTAAGAAGAACCTGAAGACTGGCAAAACAGCTATTCCTGGGGTGCCTTGGTGGCTCAGTTGTTAAGCATCTGCCTTTGGCTCAGGTCAGGATCCCAGACTCCTGGATCAAGCCCCACATCGGGCTAACTGCTCTACGGGAAGCCTGCTTCTCCCTTTCTCATTCCTTCTGCTTGTGTTCCCTCTCTAGCTGTGTTTCTCTCTGTCAAATAAATAAAATCTTTAAAAAAACAGCTATTCTACACCCCCAAGGCGTAAAGAAAAAACATATCAAGAAGGGTAGGACACAAAGAGAAGTCGTCTGGTTGGGACTCATTCCCAAGTACAGTGACCCACACATGGAAGAAATAATGCAGTGGGGGAGGTCCTCCCTTAGGAGCAAGAGGTTCAAACTCAACATCAGGCAGCCCCTGTTTGGGGACCTGCAATGGGAAGATGAGCTCCCATAAAGTCTGGTTTTGAAAACCAGCGGGGCGTAACTTCAGGAGAGCCAAAGGGCTATAGGAAACCAAGACTTGGCTCTTAACAGACCCCCACACACTCACTCACTCCAAGATGAGTACACAGGCAGCAGTTTGAAAAGCATCTGGGCTCAACCTAAAGGAAATTTATTGACTAATTTTGTGGCAAGTGCTGAATGGGCAGGAATCAGTAGGAACTTTCTCTGGGAACAGAAGCACTGGCAGGTGCCATTTTTCTTCCCCCCTTCTGCCTAACTGGACTGACTCTGACAGGCCTGAGATTTGACACTCCATCTACTCTGTTAGCAGCCAAATGACCCATCAATGCATTCCGCTACTGACCACCCACCCTATACACCCGCCCTGGCACGCAACCCTCCAAAGGAGCTCCCACCTCATCATGCATGCATGTTAGGCAGATTTGGCTGGCACTACCACCCCTCCAAAGTTGCTGCTATACTACCACATCCTACAGGTATCCTTAGCTAGAAATGGTACCTCTCCAAAGAGGATTCTGGGGAAGTTGGGGAGAGGGAAAGCCCACCCACTATGATATCTGCAAGAGTGGCAACCAGGCCTTACAGCTAGCCATACTGGAGGCCAGACACACGAGCAAGTTAGCCTGCAACAGCCACAAATAAGCCTCTCAGCCAGCTGCATTAGGGGGTCAGACCCACTGAGCAGCACACCTACAGCAGCTGCATCCCATCACAAAAGGAAGGCACACACAGACCACATATGGAACAGGACAGGAAGACCTGGTTCTAGTGACAAGGAGGATGGTGCTTCTGAACATAAAGGACACATTCTAAATAAGACCACTTATTTATTTTTTCTATATGATGCATCCACTGGTGTAAGTTGGGTGTTGAAGTCCCTTACTATTATTGTATTACTTTCAATCTCTTCCTTTATGTATGCTAATACTTCCTTTACGTATTTAGGTACTCCTGTGTTGTGTGCATCAGTATTTACAATTATTATATCCTCTTATTGGGTTAATCCCATTAACATTATGTAATGCCTTTGTTTGTCTTTTGTTAGTCTTTGTTTTAAAGGGTGCTTTGTCTGATGTAAGTATTACTAACTTCAGCTTTCTTTTCATTTATAAAATGAAATAAATGAAAATAAAACTTATTTGAAGAAATAATACCTTATTTCAAGACTAGGAGATGAATCTGATCAACCTAATACATAGAAACAAACAAGGAGAGCCTGGCTAAATGAAAGGACAGAGGAATATCTCTAAATGAAAGAGCAAGACAAAAACCTCAGGAAAAACAAAACTGAATCAAAATGAAGATAAGCAAACTACCTAATAAAGAATTCAAAGTAGTGGTCATAAAGATGCTCACCAAATTCAGAAGAATGAATGAACAGAGTGCGAATTTCAACAAAGAGAAAGAATACATAAAAAAGAAGCAAAATAAAATACAATAACTGAAATGAAAATTACATGAGACGGAATCAACAGCAGATTAGAGGATGCAAAAGAATGGATCAGTGATCTAAAGAACAGGGTAGTGGAACTCACCAAAGCTGAACAGCAAAAAAAAAAAAAAATTTTTTTTAAAATTAGAATAGTGTAACGTACCTCTAAGACAAAATCAAGCATACTAACATTTGTATTACAGGCATCCCATGAGAAAAGAGAGGAAAAGGGGCAGAAAACTTATTAGAAGAAATAATAGCTAAAAACTTCCCTAACCTGGGGAAGGAAACAGACATCCAGATCCAGGAAGCACACAGAACCCCACACATGGTGAACCCAAAAAGGTAAACACCAAGACATTTAATAATTAAAATGCTAAAAATTAAAGACAAATACATGATCTTAAAATTAGCAAGAGAAAATGACTACCTGTGCATTCACTGTACCTATGTACAAGGGAACAAGGGAACACGCATAATATTATAAGCTTATTTTTCAAGAGAAACTCTACGAACCAGAAGGGAAGGCATGATATATTCCAAGTACTGAATAAAAAAGAGAAACTACAACCATGAATACTTTATCAAGAAAAACTACCATTGAGAATTGAAGGAGAGAGAAGGAGTTTCTCAGGCAAACAAAAGTTAAAGAAGTTCATCATCACCAAACTGAAATTAGAAGAAATATTAAAGGAAAATTGTTAAGAAGAAAAGGAAAGGCCATAAAGAGAAGATGATGATGAAAGAAGAATATCTCACTGTTAAAAGCAAACACAAAGTAAAGGTAGTAGATTGACCACTTACAAAGATAATACAAAGATTAAAAGAAAAAATAGTAAAATCGACTACATGTACAATAACTAGTTAAGGGATAAATAGAAGAAAAAGATACAAAATATGAAATTAAATACATAAACCATGGGTGGGATAATAAAAATGTAGTGTTTTTAGTATGTGTTTGAATATAAGTGACCCTCAATTTAACATAGATGGCTATATAATGTTGAAAAAGGAAAAACTGGACAGATCATGGTCCCAGATTTTAAGATATACTACAGAACTGTAGAAATCAAAATAGTACAGTACCAGCACAAAAACAGACACACAGATCATTAGAACAGAATAGAAAACCCAAAAATAAACCCACCATTGTAAGATCAATTAATCTTAGACGAAGCAGGAAAGAATATGCAATGGGAAAAAGATAGTCTCTTCAACAAATGCTGTTGGGGAAACTGGTCAGCTATATGCAAAAGAATGAAGCTGAGCTACTTTTTCACATCATACACAAAAATAAATTTAAAATGGATTAAAGACCTAAATGTGAGACTTGATATCACAAAAATCCTAACAGAGAGCATAGGCATTAATTTCTCTGATGTGAACCACAGAAACATTTTTCTACATATGTCTCCTGAGTCAAGAAAAATAAAAGCAAAAATAAACTGTTGGGACATTACCAAAATTAATAGCTTCAAATAAATAAGTAAATAAAGAGTTTCTTCACAGCAAAGAAAATAATCAACAAAATGAAAAGATAACCTACTGAATGGGAGAAGATATTTGCAAATGACACATTCAATAAAGGGTTAGTATCCACAATATATAAAGAATTTATACATCGTAACACCCAAAACAGCAAATAATCCAATTAAAAATGGGCAGAAGATGACATGATACTCTATGTGGAAAACCCAAAAGACTCTACCCCCAAACTACTAGAACTCATACAACAATTCAGTAATGTGGCAGGATACAAAATCAACACACAGAAATCAGTTGCATTCTTATACACTAACAATGAAAATATAGAAAGGGAAATCAGAGAATTGATTCTGTTTACTATAGCACCAAAAACCATAAGATACTTAAGAGTAAACCTAACCAAAGAAGTCAAGGATCTGTACTCGAGGAACTACAGAACACTCATGAAAGAAATTGAAGAAGACACAAAAAGATGGAAGAGCATTCCATGCTCATGGATCGGAAGAATAAACATTGTCAAAATGTCTATACTGCCCAGAGCAATCTATACTTTCAATGCCATTCCGATCAAAATTCCCCCAATGTTCTTCAAAGAGTTGGAACAAACAATCCTAAAATTTATATGGAACCAAAAAAGACCCCGAATTGCTCAGGAATTGCTGAAGAAGAAAAACAAAGCTAGGGGCATCACGTTACCTGATTTCAGGCTTTATTACAAAGCTGTGATTACGAAGACAGCATGGTACTGGCACAAAAACAGACAAATAGACCAATGGAACAGAGTAGAGAGTCCAGATATGGACCCACAAATCTATGGGCAAATCATCTTTGACAAAGCAGGAAAAAATATCCAGTGGAAAAAAGACAGTCTCTTCAATAAAAGATGCTGGGAAAATTGGACAGCTACGTATGAAAGAATGAAACTAGACCATTCTCTTACACCACACACAAAGGCAAACTCGAAATGGATGAAAGACCTCAACGTGAGGCAGGAATACATCAAAATCCTGGAAAAGAACATAGGCAGTAACCTCTTTGACATGGCCACAGCAACTTCTTTCAAGACACATCTCCAAAGGCAAAGGAGACAAAAGCAAAAATGAACTTCTGGGACTTCATCAAAATAAAAAGCTTCTGTACAGCAAAGGAAACAGTCAACAAAACAAAGAGGCAACACATGGAATGGGAGAGGGTATTTGCAAGTGACACTACAGACAAAGGGCTGGTATCCAAGATCTATAAAGAACTACTCAAACTCAACATCCAAACAGAAGATGAACACATCAAAAAATGGGCAAGAGACATGAAGAGGCACTTCTCCACAGAAGATACACAAATGGCTAACAGACACATGAAAAAATGTTCAGCATCACTAGCTATCAGGGAAATTCAAATCAAAACCACACTGAGATACCACCTTACACCAGTCAGAATGGCCAAAATTAACAAGTCAGAAAACAACAAGTGTTGGAGAGGCTGCAGAGAAAGGGGAACTCTCTTACACTGTTGGTAGGAATGCAAGCTGGTGCAGCTGCTTTGGAAAACAGAGCTACCCTACGACCCTGCAATTGCACTACTGGGCATTTACCCCAAAGATACAGATGTAGTGAAAAGAAGGGCCACATGTACCCCAATGTTCATTGCAGCAATGGCCACAATCGCCAAACTGTGGAAAGAGCCAAGGTGCCCTTCAACAGATGAATGGATAAAGAAGATGTGGTACATATATAGAATGGACCATTACACCTCTATCAGAAAGGATGAATATTCAACTTTTGTAGCAACATGGACTGGATTGGAAGAGATTATGTTGAGTGAAATAAGCCAAGCAGAGAAAGTCAAGTATCACATGGTTTCACTTACTTGCGGTGCATAAGGGATAATATAGAAGACAGTAGGAGAAGGAACGTAAATGGGAAGTAGGGTAATTCAGGGAGAGAAATGAAACAAGAGAGACTTTGGATACAGAAACAAACTGAGGGACTTGGAGGGAGGGAGTGGGGGGATGGGAGAGCCTGGTGGTGGGTACTGAGGACACTTATTGCATGGAGCACTGGGTGTGGGGAATGGGCAATGAATCTTTGAACACTGAAAAAAAATAAAAATTAAAATAAAAAATAAAATAAATAAAAATTGGCAGATGTGAACCAATAACAAGATAGCAAGAGAAAAAGAAAGGAACTGAGAAGACTTCCATAAAAGGTCAGAAAACAGTTAACAAAGTGAAATAAGCACCTACCTACCAATAACTATTTTAAATGTGGATGGGCTAAATGCTTTAATCAAAAGACATAAGCTGACTGAATGGATAAATAAAAAGACCCATCTATATGTTGTCTACAAAAAAACTCATTTCAGACCTAAAGACACAAAGAAACTGAAAGTGAAGGGACAAAAATAGATATTCCATAGAAATGTAAATGAAAAGAAAGCTAAAGGTAGTAATACTAAGATCAGACAAAGTGCCCTTAAAGCAAAGACTGTAACAAAAGATAAACAAAAGCATTACATAATGTTAATGGGATTAGCCCAATAACAATTGTAAATATCGATGCACACAACACAGGAGTACCTACATACATAAAGGAAGTATTAGCAGACATAAAGGAAGAGATTGAAAGTAATATAATAATAGCAAGGGACTTTAACACCCATGTTACACCAATGGATACTACATATAGGAAAAAAAACAACAACATAATAAGGAAACAGTAGCCTTAAATGAAACATTAGACCAGATGGATACAACATGTAGGAAAAAAAACAACAACACAATAAGGAAACAGTAGGCTTAAATGAAACATTAGACCAGATGGATTATATATATATATATATATATATATATATATATACACACACACACACACACACACACACACACACACACACAACATTCCACCCAAAACCAGCAGAATACACATTCTTTTCAAGTGAATATGTAACATTTTCCAGGACAGATCACATGTCTCAATAAATTTAAGAAAACTGAAATCATATCAAGCATATTTTCCCAGCCACAATGGTATGCAATTAGAAATCCCTTAGAAGAAAAAAGCTGGAACAATACAGACACATGGAGGCTAAGCAACACACTACTAAACAACCATAAGTCAATAAAGAAATTAAAGATAAAATAAAAACCTTGAGGAAAATGAAAATAGACACAAAACATTCCAACATATATGAGACACAACAAAAGCAGTTCTAAGAGGGAATTTTATAAAAACACAGGCCCATCTCAAAACAAAACAAAACAAAATAAAAACTCAAAGAATCTAATCTTATACCTGAAGGGATGAGGAAAAGAAAAACAAGGCCTAGTGAGTAAAGCAAAGGAATAATTCTTAGAGCAGAAATAAATGAAAGAGATACTAAAAAACAATAGAAATGATCAATGAAACTAAGAAGTTCTTAGCTAGATTTAGCAAGAAAATGAGAGGACTCAAATAAATGAAATTTAAAATGAAAGAAAATATTTACAATTTACACCATTAAAATACAAAGTATTATAGTGACTACCACAGATAATTACATGCCAACAGATTGGACAACCTACAAGAAAAGAATAAATACCTACAAGCACAATCTCCCAAGACTGCATCAGGAGGAAATACAAAATCTGAACAGAACTTTACTAGTAATGAAGATGAATAAGTAATCAAAAAACCTCCCAATAAACAAAAATAAAGGACCAGACTTCATTGGTGAATTCTATCAAATGTTCAAAGAAAATTAATTTCAAAGAAAAGTTAATAGCTATCCATCTCAAACTCTTCCAAAACACTGAAGAGGAAGGAATGGCTCATTTTACAAGGCCAGTATTACCCTGATACAAAAACCAGACAAGGACATCAACCCCTGATGAACATGGATGCAAAACTCATCAACCAAATATTAGTAAACACAATTCAACAATATTTTTAAAGGATCACAGATGATAATCAAGTGGGATTTATTCCAAGGGTGTAAAACTGATTCAACATCCACAAATCAATAAACATGATATACCACATTAACAAAATAAGGGATAAAAGTCTTATGATCATTTCAAGAGATGGAAAAAAAATCATTTGACAAAAATTCAACCTTTATGATAAAAACTCTCAACATAGTGGGTATATAGATAATATACTTCAACATAATAAAGGTCATATATGACAAACCCACAGCTAACACCACAGTCAAGCTAAAAAGCTTACAAAAGTTTTTCTCTAAGATCAAGAACAAGACAAGAATGCCAAGTCTCACCAACTTTATTCAACATAGTACTGGAAGTCCTAGCCATAGCAGTCAAACAAGAAAAAGAAAAGGCAACCAAATTGGTAAGAAAGAAGGAAACTATCAGTATTTCCAGATCACATGATACTATACATAGAAAATGCTAGGGGTGCCTCATTGGCTCAGATCATGATCCCAGGATCCTGGGATCAAGCCCACTTGTCTCTCTGTGCCTTCTCCCCATTTGTGTGCACTCTCTCTCTCTGTCAAATAAATAAATAAAATCTTTTAAAAAAAAATTCTAGAGGTGCCTGGGTGGCTCAGTTGGTTAAGCGACTGCCTTCGGCTCAGGTCATGATCCCGGAGACCTGGGATTGAGTCCCACATCGGGCTCCCTGCTCGATGGGAAGCCTGCTTCTCCCTCTCTCACTCCCCCTGCTTGTGTTCCCTCTCTGGCTGTGTTTCTCTCTGTCAAATAAATAAAATCTTTAAAAAAAAATTCTAAAAGTCTACCGAAAAACTATTAGAATAAATCAACTCAGTAAAGTTGTAAAACACTAAATTCATATACAGAAATCTGTTGCATTTCTATGCACTAATAATGAACTGTCAGAAAGGTAAATTAAGAAAACAATATCATTTACAATTGCATTGAAAAGAATAAAATCCACAGGAAAAAAATTATCCAAGCTGCTGAAACACCTATATTGTAAAAACTATAATAAAATGGTGAAAGAAATTGATGATGACACAAATAAATGGAAAGATACACCATGCTCACACACTGGAAGAATAAATATTGTGAAAATGTCCATACTACTGAGAGTAATATACATATTCAATGCATCCCTATCAAAATTACAATGTCATTTTTCTCAGAACTATAACAAATAATACTAAAATTTGTATGGAACTCAGAAAATACCCTGAATATCCAAATCTTGAGGAAGAAGAACAGAACTAGACATGTCCTACTGCCACATGTCTTACTACTGCACTACAAAGCTACACTAAACAAAATAGTATGGTATTGGTCCAAAAAGAGACACACATATCAGTGAAACAAAAGAGAAAGCCCAGAAATAAATCCATATTTATATGCTTAGTTAATCTACAGCAAAGGAGGTAAAAAATATAAAATGGGAAATGGACAGTTTCTTCAACAAATGGTGCTGGAAAAACTGGACAGCTACATGTAAAACACTTAAACTAAACCATTTTCTTACACCATATATAAAAATTAACTCAAAATGAATTAAAGACCTTTAACGAACCTTGTTGCAGTGGCATGAATGAGCAGTGGTTAGTAGTTTATGGTAAATCATAATAGTCAGTACCCCAAGCAGGGGAACAACTTCACCCTGTATGACCCTAGGTATCTTCACGCTGCCTTCTACTGGGGTTCAGTTCTGTTCCCCAACTGGGCCACTGCTCAGTTCCCCAGGGACTGAAGCTGGCTATACAGTGACCTTCCAATATCTCAGAATCTGTGTTCTGCTATCTACAGAAGACTCTCTGTCTCCCCATCCCTATCAATTTTTTAAAACTTTTTAAAAAAGATTTTATTTATTTGAGAGAGAGAGCGAGAGAGAGAGCATGCACAAGCAGGGACAGCAGCAGAGGGAGAGGGAGAGGCAGGCTCTCCATCAAGCAGGGAGCGCAATGTAGGGCTCAATCCCAAGATCCAGGGGTCATTACCTGACCTGAAGCCAGACGCTTAACTGAGTGAGCCACTCAGGTACCCTGCCCCCGTCAATGGTTTTGAACAATAGCTTTCTTGTGCAGTTTCCGCTGCATGTTTTCACTCTTTATTTTTTTTCCACACTTTTTCTCTCCTCTCCCACTCTCTCTCTACTCCCTCTTTGGTCAGGGCTCCCTCTTGTGGGGTGTGCCCACCACTCTTTGTTCCTAGGGATCAAGTATCCACAGTTTCTACTTTCCACAGGTCACTTTTCTCATTTGCAGAAACACAGCTTCATTCTCCAAGACTTCGGATTGATTTCATGGGTGTTAAGAATGATTTGCTATTTATCTCACTGTATTCAAGTGAAGAGGTAGGCTTAGGGTCACTCTACTCCTCCACCACCTTACCTCTCCTAGATCAAGAACCTCATGTTTAAGTTCATACCAATACAAAAGTGAACTCAAAATGTGCCATGGATCTAAATACAAAATACAAAACAATATATCTTTTTAGAAAAAAAAAAACTTCGGAGAAGTTTGTGATTTGGGCTAAGTACAAAACTCTTAGACTTGATACCAAGAGCATAATATACAAAAGGATAACTGATGAATTGAACCTCATGAATATTAAAAACTTTGGGTCTGTGAAAGACAACATGAAAATGGAGACAAATGTACAGATTCTGAGAATGTCATGCAAAACATATCCAACAAAGGACTAACATCTAGAATGTATAAAGAACTCTCAAAAAAAACCTTTTACTTAAAACTCAAATGTATGAAAACAAACAATATAATCAGAACATGAGCAAACAGATAAATAAGAGTAAATCTTAAGTAATCTTACCATTACTACCACAAAAACAAAATGGTAACTATGTAAGATGATGGAAGTAATAACTAACCTTATTCTGGTAATTATTTTTCAGTACATACATTTTTCAAATCATCATGTTGTAAGCCTTAAACTTACACAATGTTAGATGTTAATTACATCTCAATAAAGCTGGGGAGAAAATCAATGTAATTGGCTGTATTGACAAACTAAAGAAGAAAAGAAATATATTATCTCAGGAGATGCAAAAAAGAATTTTTGACAAAATTTAATATCTATTAATAATAAAAAATATCTCAGCACAATAAATGTCAACTCTGTTTATTTGAGGGAGTTACTTGCAACTACCATGCTCAATGATGAAAGACTAATGTTTCTCCATGAGATGAAGAACAAGTCAAAGGACCTTGTTCTCCTTACTCTTATTCAACAGCATCCTAGCAATCCTATCCAATACAGTATGTGAAGGAAAACAACAAGACCTCCAGACTGGAAAGAAACAAAGCTAACACTATGGTGAAATAACAGGGTGTCTACATAGAAAGCCTTAAGGACTTTATTAAGAAGTTCCTAGACCTAATAGGTGACTTTACCACGGTTGCAGGATACAAGGTCAATATAAAAAAAATCACTTATAGAGGAGGGAAGATGGTGGAAGAGTAGGAGACCCTTGTTTCTTCTGGTACCTTGGACTCAGCTAAATATCTATCTAATCATTCTGAACAGCTGTGAATTCAACCTAAGATCTAAGGAAAGAATTGTTGCAATTCTACAAATAGAAAACTGACCACTTTTTGCAAGGTAGGAGATGCAGAGAAGTAAATCTGAGGGGATATATGAGAAGGTAAACCGTGGGGGAGGGAGCCTCTGGAAGCCAGCTACTGGAAGGTGATATGGCAGTGGAGTGCAAAATCAAACTTTTAGAAGTCTTCTCCTGTGAGGGACCTCCCTGATTTAAAGGTGCTCAGGTGGAGAAGTGGGGCAAAATCCTAGGTAGGGGAGTGTGGTATCAAGATCCCCTAGGTCACAGAAAGAACAGGGGTGCCTGGGTACAGAAGAGTTCTCAAGCATTGGAGTGGGGAAGTTGGCTACAATTACCGAGTCCTGGAGTGGCCTCTCAGCTCAGATTAGCTACAAACTGTGGCATAATCAGGCAACTGCCCTTTAAGCAGGGGATCAGAAAGCATCAGGGCTGTGTGAGCCCCTCCCTTCCTGGGAGGATTGGTGTGGGTGTGCACCACAGGAGTCTGTGGAATTTGGCACACACAAAAGTGACTGCCTGCTTTTCCATGATGGTGCACTGAAGAATGGGGGCCATGATCGTTCAGTTCCAGGACTGGAGATTGGGGCACTGCCACTTTTTTTTTCATCTTCTAAAGCAGTATAAAAAGCCCTCAGAGAACAAAAGTCACATCAAGCAACCCAAGGCAGCTTACACTGAGCTTGGCTTGTGGCAAAGGGTGGTGCAACTCCACCCAGGCAAAGACACCTGAGAATCAGTGCGACAGGTTCCACCCCCAGAAGACCAGCAGAAACATCAGGCTAATTCCAAGTTTATGGATTACACAATACTGAAAAACTCCTGCACCAGGGGAAACTAGTATACAGAATTCTAAGTTTTTTCTCATGATTATTTAGCATGTCAGTTTAAAATTTTTCATTTTTTCCATTTTCAACTAGCTTCTTATTTATCAACTATTTTTAAGTCTTCTTTTACTTTTTATTCTCATTTTTACATTTACATTTTATAGATATATTCTTCCATTTTGGTTTTCTTTCACTGTATTCAATTTATATATAAATATATATCTATAAATATAGATATAGATACAGATACAGATACTGTATATATTTATATACATTTATAAATATATATATATTTCTTACAGTTTTGCAATCAAGTGTCTTCTAGCAAACAGATCAAAATCCACCAATGGTATCACCCTGTTCTGTCTACCAGTTTCATTGTATTCTCTCTTTTTTCCCCTTTTTCTTCTTTCTTGGTTTCTAATCTCTTATGATTTACCTAGTATATATTGAGCTATAGTTGTGGTTGATATTTTAATTTTTTCTTTCTTGTTTGTTCTTTCATTCATCTATTCATTTTTGGAAAAAATGACCAGAAGGAAAAATTCTGAGAAAAAAACAGGAGGCACTACTCACTGCAGAGACTTAATAAATATGGATATTGGTAAAATGTCAGAGCTAGAATTCAGAATGATCATAAAGATATGAGCTGGATTTGAAAAAAACTCATATAAGACACCAGATAATCCCCTTCTGGAGAAATAAAAGAACTACCATCTAATCAGGTTGAAATCAAAAAGGGCATTGCTGAGATGCAATCAAAAATGGAAGCTCTTACTGCTAGGATAAATGAGGCAGAAGAAAGAAAAAACTGATATAAAACATAAAATTGAAGGGAATAAAGAAACTTAGCAGAGGAGATAAAAACAATTATTGGACCATGAGGGGAGGTTGTGAGAGATCATTGATATCAGAAAGCAAAACAATATTAGAATTAGTGGGATCCCAGAGGGAGCAGGGCATAAGATATATTGGAGCAAATTATAGCACTTTCCTAATCTGGGGAAGGAAAAAGGCACTCAAGTCCAGGAGACACAAAATCAATAAAAATAGGTCAACACCCTAACATATAATAGTGAAACTTGCAAATCTCAGAGACAAAGAGAGAATCCTGAAAGCAGCTCAGGACAAGAGGTCCTTAACCTACAGGGTCGAACACATTAGACTTGCAGAAGACCTATCCACAGAGACCTGGCAGGCCAGAAAGGGCTGTCATGATATATTCAGGGTGCTAACTGAGAAAAACTTGAAGCCAAGAACACTTTATATAGCAAAGATATAAGTCATAATGGAAGGAGAGATAAAGAGCTTCCAGGACAAACAGGAACTTGAAGAATGTGTGATCACTAAATAAGCCCTGTAAGAAAGATTAAAGGGGATTGTGTAAGGGAAAAGAGAGTCTAAAAGTAACACAGACAAGAAAAGAACAGAGAAAATGTACAAAACAGTGATTTTACAGGTAATACAATGGCACTAAATTCATATCTTTCAAGTTACTTGGAAATAAATGGGCTAAGTGTTCCAATCAAAAGACACAGAGTATCAGAATGGATAAAAAAGCAAGACCCATAGATATGCTGTCTACAAAAGACTAATTTTAACCCAAAGATACCACCAAACTGAAAATGAGGGGCTGGAAAATCATTTACCATGCTAAGGGACATCAAAAGAAATCTTTGATGGCAATCCTTATATCAGACACCTTAGATTTTAAACCAAAGATTGTAGTAAGGGATAAAGAGGGACACTATATAATACTTAAAGGGTCTATCCAACAAGAAGATCTAGCAATGATAAATATTTATGCTCCTAACTTGGGAGCAGCCAATTATATAAACCAATTAATAATTAAATTAAAGAAACACCTAGATAATAATACAATAACATCAGGGGACTTTAACAACCGACTCACAGCAATAGACATATCATTGAAGCAGAAGATCAACAGGAAATGAAGGTTTCAAATGACACATTGGACCAGATGGACTGTACAGATATATTCAGAACATTCCATCCTAAAGCAAGAGAATGCACATTCTTCTCGAGGGTATATGAAACATTCTCCAGAATATATCACATACTGTGTCATAAATCAGGTCTCAACTGGTTCCAAAAGACTGAAATCATTCCCTGCCTCAGTGTTTTAAAACTGAAACACAATCACAAGAGGAAATTTAGAAGGAACTCAAATACTTGGAGGTTAAAGATCATCCTACTAAACAATGAATGGGTTAACAAGAAAATTAAAGAAAAAGTTAAAAATTCATGGAAATAACTGAAAATGAAAACACAACTTTTTAAAACCTTTGGGACGCAGCAATGGCAGTCCTAAGAGGGAAGTACATAACATTATAAGCCTTTCTCAAGAAGCTAGAAGTCTCAAATTCACAACCTAATCTTAAACCTAAAGGAGATGGAGAAAGAACAACAAATAGAGCCCAAACAAAGCAGGAGATGAGAAATAATAATGATTAGAGCAGAAATCAATGAAATAGAAACCAAAGAACAGTAGAACAGATCAACAAGACTAGAAGCTGGTTCTTTGAAGGAATTAATAAGACTGAAAAACCCCCTGCCAGATTTATCAAAAAGAAAACAGAATGTACCCAAATTAATAAAATCATGACTGAAAGAAGAGTGATCATGACCAACACCAAAGAAACACAAACAATTATAAGAATATATTATGAGCAACTATACGCTAGCAAACTAGATAATGTGGAAGAAATGGATACATTCCTAGAGACATACAAACTACCAAAACTAAAACAAGAAGAAATAGAATACCTGAACAGTCCTGTAACCAGCAAGGAAATTGAAGCACTAATCCAAAACCTCCCAACAAACAAAAGCCCAGGACCAAATGCCTTCCCAGGAGAATTCTACCAAACATTTAAAGAAGAACAAATACCTATTCTTCTGAAGCTGTTTCAAAACTAGAAATGGAAGAGAAGCTTCCAAACTCATTTTACCAGGTCAGTATACCTTGATCCCAAAACCAAAGACCCACCAAAAAGTAGAATTACAACCAAAATCACTGATGAACATGAATGCCAAAATTCTCACCAAGATACTAGCCAATAGGATCCAACAGTGCATCAAAATGATTATTTACCACAACCAAGTGGGATTTATTTCTGAGCTGCAAGGGTGATTCAACATTTGCAAGTTAAGGTAATACATCACATTAATAAAGGAAAGGACAAGAACCATATGATTCTCTCAACTGATGAAGAAAAAAAATGATAAAATACAGCATCCTTTCCTGATTTAAAACTCTCTATAGTGCAGGGATACAGGGAACATGCCTCAGTATCATAAAAGCCATATATGAAAAGCCCATAGCTAATATCATTCTTAATGGGGAAACACTGAGAACTTTTCCCCTAAGGTCAGGAACACCACAGGGATGCCTGCTCTCACCACTGTTGTTCAACATAGCACTAGAACTCCTAGCCTCAGCAATAAGACAACAAAAAGAAATAAAGTGCATTTGAATCAGCAAGGAAGTCAAATTCTCACCTTTTGCAGATGACATGATACTTTATGTGGAAAACCCAAAAGACTGTACCTCAAAATTGCTAGAACTCAGAGATTCAGCAACATGGCAAGATATAAGATCAATGCACTGAAATCAGCTGCATTTCTATACACTAACAATGAGACAGAAGAAAGATAAATTATAGAGTTTATTCCATTTAAAAGAGTCGATTCCATTTAAAATTATACCTTAAACCATTAGATACCTAGGAATAAACCTAAACAAAGAGGTAAAAGATCTGTACTCTAAAAACAACAGAACACGTATGAAAGAAATTGAGGAAGACACAAAGAAATGGAAAAACATTCCATACTCATGGATTGGAAGAATAAATATTATTAAAATATCTTTGTTACCTAGAGCAGTCCACACATTGAATGCAATCCCTATCAAAATATCATCAACTTTTTTCACAGAGTTGGAACCAATAATCCCAAAATTTGTATGGAACTAGAAAAGATCCTAAATAGCCTGAGGAATATTGAAAAAGGAAACCAAAGCTGGGGACATCACAATGCCAGACTTTAAGCTCTATTACAAAGCTTTAATCATCAAGACAATATGGTTCTTACACAAAACAGACACATATATCAATGGAATAGAACAGAGAGCTCAGAAATGGATCCTCAACTATACAGTCAACTAAGTCTTTGCCTTTGGCAAAGCAAGGAAGAATATCCAATGGAAAAAAAAGTCTTTGCCTTTGACAAAGCAAGGAAGAATATCCAATGGAAAAAAGGCAATTTGGGGTGCCTGGGTAGCTCATTTGGTTGAGCAACTGCCTTCAGCTCAGGGCATAATCCTGGAGTCCTGGGATCTAGTCCCTCATCTGGCTTGGGGTCTCAGCAGGGGGTCTGCTTCTCCCTCTGACCTTCCCCCTCTCATGCTCACTCTATCTTAAATAAATAAAATCTTTTTTTAAAAAAAGAGACAGTTTCTTCCACAAATGGTTCTGGGAAAACTGGACAGCCATGTGTAGAAGAATAAAACTGGATCATTTTCTTACACCATACATAAAAACAAACTCAAAATGGATGAAAGACCTTATGTGAAATAGGAATCCATCAAAATCCTAGAGGAGAACACAGGCAGCAATGTCTTCAACCTCTGCTGCAGGAACTCCTTACTAGACACATCTCCAATGGCAAGGGAAACACAAACAAACATAAACTATTAGGACTTTATCAAGATAATAAGCCTCTGCACAGAAAAGGAAATAGTCAACAAAACTAAAAGGGAACCTATGGAATGGGAAGAGATATTTACAAATGAAATTTCAGATAAAGGGCTGGTATCCTGGTACTGAGGGCACGTATTGCATGGAGCACTGGATGTGGGGCATAAACAATGAATCTTTGAACACTGAAAAAATAAAATAATAAAGGGGAAAGAGAAAAAAAGGGGCTGGTATCCAAGATCTATAAAGAACATCTCAAACTCAATACTCAAAAAACAAATAATCCAATCATGAATTGGGCAGAAGACATGAACAGACATTTCTCCAAAGAAGACATACAAATGGTCAACAGACATATGAAAAAATGCTCAGTATCACTAGGCATCAGGAAAATACAAATCAAAACCACAATGAATTACTATCATACCCCAGTTAGAATAACCGAAATTAACAAGACAGGAAACAACAAGTGTTTGCAAGGATGTGGAGAAAGGGGGACATTCTTACACTGTTGGTGGGAATGCAAGCAGGTACAGACACTCTGGAATACAGTATGGAGTTTCTTCAAGAAGTAAAAAATAGAGCTACCCTATGACTTAGCAATTGCACTACTAGGTATTTACCCCAAAGATACAAATTTCATTCTCTGAAGGGGTACATGCATCCCAATGTATAATATAGCAGCAATGTCCATAATAGCCAAACAATCAATGGAAAGAGCTGAGATGTCCATCAACAGATGAATGGATAAAATAGATGAGGTATACACACACATACACACACACACAATGGAATATTACCTAGCCAAGGGTGAATAATTGCCATTTCCATCAATGTAGATAGAAATGGAGGGTATTACTCAGAGTGTAATAAGTCAATCAGAGAAAGACAATTATCATATGGTTTCACTCATATGTGGAATAGAAGAAACGGCACAGAGGATCATAGGGGAAAGGAGGGAAAGCTGAGTGGGATATCACCAGAGAGGGAGACAAAACATTAGAATTCTTAGCTATAGGAAACAAACTTAGGGTTGCTGGAGGGGAGGTCAGTGGCCAGATGGGGTAATTGGGTGATGGGCATTAATGAGGGTACGTGATGTGGTGAGCACTTGGTGATGAATTACTGAACTGTACATCTGAAACTAATGATGTACTATATGTCTGCTAATTGAATTTAAATTAAAAAACCACTTACATTTTTATATACTAGCAATGAACAATTAAAGTATAAGATTGAATGAACAGTACCATAATCTTGAAATACTTACATTTAAATTTAATAAAATACATGTAAAATCTGTATGGTGAAAACTAAAACACTGATGAAAGAAATCAAGAACACCTTATAATTGGGTTCTATACCTACTTCCAGCGTGTGGAAGGAGTTTTTTTCTCACACCATCAAGCATGAGATCTCACAGATTAAGAGTTCTGCTTCACAAGATTCTTTTCCCACTTCAATGCCAGTTGCTAGCCCAGGTTATCACCTATGCTTCTAACCAACTGGTCATATATATTAGGTTCCAACTACTTCTTTAGATTTGATTAATTTGCTAGAACAGTTCACAAAACTCAGAGAAACATTTTATTTATCAGATTACCTCTTTATTATAAAAGGAAATAATTCAGGAATAGCAAGATGGAAGAGATGTACAGGGCAGGTTACAGGAAAGGACATGGAGCTTCCATGCCCTCCCTGACCATGCTAGCCTACCCAAATCTCCACATGTCACTAACCCAGCAGCTCTTTATCCTTGTCCATTTGGGAGTTTATGGAGGCTCCATTACAAGGGCATGATTGATTAAATCATTGGCCATTGCTGACTGAACTCAATCTGTGGCCTCTCTCCCCTCCAGGTGTTGGAGTGGTGGTGGATAGGACAGGAAGTTTCAACTCTCTAGGTTGGTTCCTCTGTTGACCATCTGCCAATCTTAGTTGGCCTAGGGGCATTCCCAAAGTCACCTCATTAACATAACAAAAGACACTTTTAGTACTCTCTTCACTTAGGAAATTCAAGGGTGCTAATATCATTGTGCCATAAATGGAGAATGAAGACCAAATACATTTTTCTTATTACAAAAATCATAACATCACACCTAAATAAATGGAAACATACAACATGTTTATGGATTGGAAGACTTGATAGTGTTAAGATGTCAATTCTTTCCCAACTGATCTGTAGATTCAACAAAATCCCCCATGAAAATATGGGCAGTTAAGTTTGTAGACATCAAAACCTGATCCTAAAATCTATATTGAAAGGTAAAGTAACTAGAACAGCCAAAAACAGGTTTGGAAAAAAGAACAATGTTGGAAGACTACCATGATACTATTTCTCTGTTCTCCAACTCAACTCTCATAGTTTCAACTGCTAAAGCATCATGGAGGGATACTTACTTAACTGTCTGATACACAGTTCCAATCAGAATGCTCCAGAATTATCTCAAATTCGCCCTGTATATTTACATTCTTATCCTTTTCCTAAACCCTTTTTTTTTCATTCTGCAACTCCTTCACAAGCAGTACAATCACTTATTTGCCCCAGTTAGAAACTGTGAGTCTCTCCCTCACAGCTTACATTCCATCAATCATCAAACCCTGCTAAATATTTCTGGAACTCATCCCCTTTCTTTCCAAATCCAAGCCCTCACAATCTTTCACCTACGTTATTATAATACTGCTTTCTCTATCTTCAATAATATACTCTTCAAATTAATCCTCATCCCAATTCAAAAGATCAATCTAAAATGCAAACCCAAACCTGTGTGCATGGCATAAACCTTTCTGGGGGCTTCCTTTACTTCCAAATGCCATAATAAGGACAATTTGGTCCTCTGCTATGTAGCTACTGATGTGAAATGTTGGGGTCTAGAAGAGAATCATCAAGAAAGAATTCTTGAAATGTCTTTGGTACAAAAAAAAGATAGTTTTATTAAAGCACAGGACAGGACCCATGGGCAGAAAGAGCAGCACTGGGGTTGTGAGGAGTGACTGACTGTATACTTTTAACTTGGGAAGGCGCTCAGGATACCATAACTCTAAGGAATTTGGAAGCAAGGTTTTCAGTACCTTGAGGGGCTGTTAAGATAAGGTCATTTACTACTATCTAGTAAAAACTTAGTCATTAGTCTCCGCAGACGTGTATCAGTGGGCCACATGTTTGGGG
Organism: Spilogale gracilis; assembly: GCA_004023965.1. Classification (NCBI taxonomy): domain Eukaryota; kingdom Metazoa; phylum Chordata; class Mammalia; order Carnivora; family Mephitidae; genus Spilogale; species Spilogale gracilis. Next base: position 322,753 of record PITA01000146.1, on the reverse strand, counting down.
GATGATTGCTAACATATACCTGGCGGGGAGGTTAAGAAAAAGGAAGTTTCCAAAAGGATTTTTATGTGTTAAAGAAGACTTACAGGATCCTGGAGGTTGTGCTAATGTCAAGCTAAGGTTGCCTTCTATCTCTAGCAAAATATTAACATTGAGGCATTGAGTTCCTAGAGGAAAGTCACTCTCCCTACTTATCAGTGGGCTGCAAGTTGTAGGGAAATTTAGTTTTTTTCTACACTTCTTTTGCCTTTCTTCTTTACATCAGCTACTGCGTGCCTTTCCTGCCATGCTCTGTCACTCCTTTTTTCACTATGCATCTGTGACACATAAATGTTTACATTTCCTCCTACACACCATGTACTTTGTTTTTTAAGTTTTTGCTTCAGTCATCTTTTCTGCCTAACTACTTTCTATTCATTCTCTTAGACTCAGCTTAGAAAACCTGCCCTGAGGCCTCTGGGCTCAGGTGCCTGCCCTCTGCTGTCCATAATACCCTGTCATAATATAACTCTTTCACCGTAGGAATCTCTTTGATGAACTAGACTGCGTAGTATTTTTAAATTTGGGTTTATATCTCATTCATCTTTGTATCCACAACATTTAGCATACAACCTGCCATTCAATAAATGTTTATCAAATGAACTGAATGAGTGGTTGTTGGGTTTACTTATGTGAAGCTGAATTTATCAATATAATTGACCCCTTAACAACTGTAATTATTCTATGATAGGTCACATTTCTTGTACATTAGGAAGTATAAAGCATGACATACTGGTTTTGAAACTAAGTTGATGAAAAACCACCATCCCAAATGACAACAAGTGTAAGAACTCAATTAAGAAAGTACTTTCACCTTCTGTATTTTTCCATGAACTTGGTTTAACAGCCTGCTCAAATAACTGATATTGTTCTATTGGTAATAGCACTGTTCTAAGGCTTAGATATTCCACTGTACAAAACAACATTTGCTAAGTACATAATCCAGGAACTGAGAATATAAAGATAAACAAGATTAATTCTCAAAGGAGCTCACAACTTTCCTGAGTACTAAAGAGAAATAAACTAGTTATTGGGAAGAGTGTCTTACTTTGGTTATCGGGTAAGGATGCAGAATTGATAGATTTTTTTTATGCCTCTTTAGCATCAATTTGTTTCTGACCTACAGATTCATCATAATAAATCAATTCACTGGTCAAGAGGAAAACGCATAGGTAAGAATAAATTGTAAACAGCTAAGGGGAAATAATAATAATAATAATAATAATAATAATAAAAACCTTAAAAGCACAAGCCAAAAATGACAACAAATAACAAAATACCAAAACTGACCTCAGAGTACATGTATTATAATGGTGAGGCAGTAATATCAACTCTCTAGATGAAGGACAGTTCCAGATTTATCAGTTATTGTGATGGTAAAGAAGTGCTTGTTTTACTAATAAAGGCTCTGAATTAAACTGCTAATATTAGAGTCTCTGCTTTGGACTTTCATGGGACATGAATTATCTCCCAGGGTTTAAACAGTCATCATAAATTCTATGTGGAAGAAATACAGAAGATGGATAATTATTCTACTCTCTTTCTCTAAAAGATAATTATTCAGCTCTGTCATCAGGCATCACATTTCTCTTTCAATTAGGTCAAGTTGTCTCTGCAGAGCAACCAAAACACACGTTCATTCATTTTGCCAATGAACTTACAGAATGATTGCATAATCTTTTCATTTTCTATTCCTCCATTCTAATTTGAAGAAAACAAAATTATTATATATATAAGACAATTTTTTATTATAAGGTATTTCTTTAAACAATATCATTTAGGCAAAGTCAAGCAATCTGTCTTCATCAAACAAGCAACTTAATTTGCTATCTGATTTTTTTTATTACATCAAGCAACCAACCTTGACTTTAAAAAAAAAATCCCAAATAAAACTACCAGGAATTTACTCTTGCCACTTTTATTTAACATACTACTGGAAGTCCTGGCCACAGCAATCAGACAACAAAAAGAAACAAAAGACATCCAAATTGGTTGGATAGAAGTAAGATTTTCACTATTTGCAGATTATATGATACTATATATACAAAACCCGAAAGACTCCACCAAAAAACTCTTAGAACTGATAAATGAATTCAATAAATTCATAGGATATGAAATTAATGTGCACTAAAAATGAAGCAGAAAAAAGAGAAATTAAGAAAACAATCTCATTTAAAATTACACCAAAAATAATAAGACACCTAGGAATAAACTTCACCAAAGAGGTGAAAGACTTGTGCTCTGAAAACTATAAAACACTGATGAAAGAACTTGAAGATATCACAAAGAAACAAGAAGATATTTCATGCTCATAGATTAGAAGAACAAATATTATTAATCTGTCTATATGACCCAAAGCAATCTACACATTTACCTATCAAAATACCAATAGCATTTTTCACAGTACTAGAACAAACAACCTTAAAATTTATATGGAACCACACAAGACAGCAGAGTCAAAGCAATTTTGAAAAAGAAAAGCAAAGCTGAAGATATCACAGTTACAGACTTTAAGGTATATCACAAAGCTATAGTAAACAAAACAGTATACTGGTGGCACAAAAATAGAAACATAGATCAATAGAAAAGAACACCCAGAAATAAACCCATTATTATATGATCAATTAATCTTTGACAAAGCAGGAAAGAATATCCAGTGGGAAAAAGAGTCTGTTCAACAAATAGCACTGGGAAAACTGGATAGTTACATGCAAAAGAATGAAACTGGACCACTTTCTCACACCACACACAAAAATAAACTCAAAATGAATCAAAACGTGAGACAAGAGAGCACAGGAAGTAATGTCTCTGACATGAACCATAGCAACATTTTTCTTGATATGTGTCCTGAGGCGAAGGAAACAAAAGCAAAAATAAACTATTGGGACTACATCATAATAAGAAGCGTCTGTACAGTGAAGGACATGACAAACAAAACTAAAAGATAATCCACTTAAGGGAGAAGATACTTGAAAATGACCTATCTGATAAAGGGTTAGTATCCAAAATGTGTAAAGAACTTATACAAGTTAACACCCCCAAAATCAAATAATCCAATTAAAAATGTGTAGAAGACACGAACAGACATTTTTCCAACTATATTGGAATTTAAATTTTACAAAACTACCAGGATTCTAAAATAACCTATCTCTATTCTACATAAGCTGCGCATAAGATTTTTTAAAAATCTCTTTTTAAAAGGGCATTTTTAGGAAATGGAACAAAGTTTAGTTCACTAACTACCTGCTCCCCTACCTCCTATGTGAAAAAATCAGCATTTAAATCCCTGATTGATACTCACATCCAAATACCTATGCTAATATGTTAGAGTGACATATTTCTCTCACCTGCCCTCCAAATCAACTGTCTCCTCACCACTTATCTTAATAACTACTTCTCATTTATTTTTTCCCAAGTGCTTATAATTTCTTACAAGTGTTCATAATTTCTTATAAGAAAAAATTTGGGAAATCATACATTAAAAAATATTTTAGGGGCTCAGTCAGTAGAACACATGACCCTTGATCTCAGGGTTGTGAGTTTTAGCCCCATTCTGGGTGTAGAGACTATTTAAAAATAAGATCTTTAAAATTATTTTTAATTTTTTAAATTTAAAAATAGATAATATCTTCAGATGGTACAAAATACAAATAGTACTAAAAAGTATATGTTGAAGGGGCGCCTGGGTGGCTCAGTTGGTTAAGCGACTGCGTTCAGCTCAGGTCATGATCCTAGGATCGAGTCCCACATTGGGCTCCCTGCGCGGTAGGAAGCCAGCTTCTCCCTCTCTCACTCCCCCTGCTTGTGTTCCCTCTCTGGCTGTGTTTCTCTCTGTCAAATAAATAAAATCTTTTTTTTTTAAAGTATATATTGAAAAGCAAATCTCTCTCCAATTCATCACCAGCCATCTAGTTTCCTTCCTCAGGGATAATCCGCATTACTTGTTGTCTGTTTCCTGCCAGAGAAATGCACATATGAGCATACAAGTGTAAAAATACATCATGGAATTTTGAAGCTAAGCCTCAGAAAGAGTAAATATTTTGTTACAGCATTATTTTCCCATCCCTTTTTTATTACTCAACTGTATATAGAGCATCTTTCTATTAGATTACCAAGGCAAGCAAGAGTAAGTAGTCTTACTAACCTGTTTAATGTTAGAGAACATATATTTTTGCTGTTATAAGAAAGATTTATTCAGCTAACATTGGGAGAATTTAGATAAAACAACTTAACATCTAGCAGTGTTTGTGGGAGTCAAATAATTTAAGATAGTTATTTCCCCGATTCATGATAGATATAATGATATCACAGGACTGCATATATGATGTCATCTCTTTCCTTGTTTCTATTCTCACTGCTGTTATTCTATTTCAGGTCATTATTACCCCTCATTTTAGGTAAGGTATCCTAATAGCCCACTCTTTCTCCATCTTTTTTCCATAAATTCCCTATACACTACAGCTAAGTTATCCTTATAAATTCACAGCTTAATCATCTTACTTTATAAACTTAAATTCCAATGGATCCCACTGTCTACCACTGTAAAGTTCAAATTCTTTTGTACAGCAAGCCTCTTCCAATTTGACTTCAAATTATCTTTCTAGTGTTTTCTTCAAACTCATGTGCCTACTTCCACTAAATCAAACTACTGACATTTCTATCAAACAAAAGTTGGTGAGTATTATATGAGAAAATGATTTTTTGAATGTTAATGTCTCTTATCAACAAAGTATATTTCCTAATAATTTATAGTTTAAATTTTTTTTGTATTCAACCATATATGTAACAGGGAAAAAAAGACAAACACTTAGATGTACAAAAATTACACATCTATGTTCTATACTTGCATGACGTAAGGTACTCATAATTAAGTCAATTTTACTTTTTAAAAAAATAGTATGGATTCTTCTGTCCTTAGCATGTTTTTTTAAACCAAAAGAACAAGATTCTTAAATAAGTGAAACTTTTTTTCCTTATAGAGATAAACTAAGTTTTCTGTTGACTTTTACTTCTTTAGAGTTACCATCTTTCTTGAGGATTCTTCTCCAGATTTGAGAATTTTCTTGTAAAGTTCTAAGAAGCTGGTCTAGAGAGTTTACTTCTGAAACTTAATAAACATTAAATTTGGAAAGCCATTTGTCAATCTAATAATGAATGGCACTCAAGGTTTTACCGATTTTCTTTCACCTTACCTTAAATTTCTTTTAATTTAATTACTTAGTGAGCTAAATCACTCTTTAAAAAATGAAGCAAAATTATACTCTAATTTAGGTGGCTTCTAGAAGAGCTCAAAAGTTTGTTTCTTCTATTTTCTGTTTACAGTAGTTATATTTAAACCATCTGTTTGTCAAATTATTTCAGTGGTAGGACCATTCAAAAGGATAGGAAGATATATTTTCATATGCCTTTGCTCCCTTAAGTATGAATGTGTTGTTTTTCTCCAAACGTCCATCAACAGTAGAAAAGATAGATAAATTTGGTAAGTATGTAACTGATAGCAATAAGGATGAATCAGTTACTGTTACACCCAACAGGGGTGAATCTCACAAAGTACAGTCCTTCTTTGACTTAGGATGGAGTTAATGTCTTCATAAACCCATCATAAGTTGAAGATACCATAAGCTGAAAATGCATTTATTACACTTAACCTACTGAACATAATAGCTCACTCACCCTTGGAGTACCTGGGTGGCTCACTGGGTTAAGCATCTGTCTTTGGCTCAGGTCCTTAATCCCAGGATCAAGCCTCCCATCAGGCTCCCTGCTCAGCAGGGAGTCTGTTCTCTCTCTGCCTCTGTCCCTCCTCCTTGCTTGTGCTCTTTTGCTCTCTCTCCCAAATAAATAAAAGAATTTTTTAATTACAAAAATAGCTTAGCCTAGCCTACCTTAAACATGCCCAGAACACTTATATTAGCTTACATTTGGGCAGAATCATCTAACACAAAGTGTATTTTATAATAAATTGTTGAATATCTCCTGTAATTTATTGAATGCTGTGCTGAAAGTGAAAAATGGAATGGTTGTATGGGTACAGAGTGGTTGAACATGTATTGATTGTTTATCCTTGTGACTATGTGGCTAACTGGGAGCTGTGGCTCACTGCCAGTGCCCAGCATCATAAGATAGGATAGTACCACATATCAATAACCCAGAAAAAGTTAAAAATTTAAAACTCAAAGTACATGTTCTTATTTCTTTTCTTTTTTTAGATTTTATTTATTTGTCAGAGGGAGAAAGAGAAGGCACAAGCAGGGGGAATGACCTGCAAAGGGAGAGGGAAAAGCAGACTCCAAATGACTGAGCCACCCAGGTATCCCCAAAGTACATTTTCTATTGAATGAGTAACATTTTCACACCATTGTAAAGTCAAAAAATTATAAGTTGAACCATTATAAATCAGACATCATTTGTACCCACAAATATTATAACATTACTCGTATCCTACAGACCCAGTAATTCATGAAGAACTATTCTTGGTTATCACTTTTTGAATGTTGAGAAGCAGTCTTCCTCTGAACGTTTCCTCCATGCAATCATTTTGTTTGGAGGAGTTAAAAGAGTGCTTCATTTTTGTCTCCAGGACTTTCTCCAAGTCTGACTCTCTGTAAAATTTGACAGTGGCCCTTGTAGTGTTTATACATAAACAGGCATTCATAGCTACATCCCACTGCTGCCTGGTTGACAGCAATTGTAAAATACCTCAATTATGAGATTCACTCCAATTACAGAGATATTAAGTGTAAAAATTTGTGCTTTGGAATTGATGAGATCAACAGTGGGATTTATCCTTGCATCTTTATCTGTTAGAAATCCTTGAGTCTTGGGGCACCTGACTGGCTCAGTCAGTAGAGTATGTGACTCTTGATCTAGAGGTCCTGAGTTTAAGACCCATTTTGGGTGTAGAGATTTCTGAAAAATAAAATCTTTAAAAAGAAAAATAAATCCTGAAGCTTAGATTGGTGATGTCTTCCCATACTGAAGATTTACCACTTGTCTATTGGCCTATGGGTCATTCCAACCATAAACCACTTTGGGGTTTCTTTGGGAGGGGAGGGGAGTTTATTGACATATAGTTTACATGTAATATTAATTTCAGCTATACAACATGGTGATTTGACATACACAAGTGAAATGACCACACACTAAGTCTAGTTGTCATTTTTAATCATATAGTTAATACAGTAGCATTGATTATATTCCCCATGCTGTACATTACATCTGCATGACTTATTTCTTGTATAACTGGAAATTTGTACTTCACCAATTTCATTCCCCATAAGTCCTGCCCCTCCTGAGGAAAGCACCAATCTGTTCTCCGTATCTATGTGTCTAGTTTTATTTTTTAAATTCCACCTATAAGGGGTACCTGTTTGGCTCAGTCAGTTAACTGGCTGCCTTCAGCCCAAGTCATGATCCCAGAGTCCTGGGATGGAAGCTACGCATCAGGCTCCCTGCTCAGCAGATAGCCTGCTTCCCCCCTCCCTCTGCCTGTCACTCTGCCTACTTATGCGTGCGCTCGCTCGCTCTCTCTCTCTCTCTCTCTCTCTCTCTCATAAAGAAATAAAATTTAAATAAATAAATAAATTCCACATATAGGTGAAATCATGTGATATTTGTCTTCCTCTGACTTATTTCACCTAACATAATACCCTCTAGGTTCATCCATGATGTCACAAATGGCAAGATTTCATTCCTTTGAAATACTAATATAGCTGAGTAGTATTCCATTGTATACATATACCACATCTTCTTCAACAATACATCAATTGATGAACACTTTAGTTGTTTCCATACATTGTTGTGAATAATGTTACAATGAGCATAGGAATACATATATCTTTTTGGGTAAGTGTTTTCATTTTCATCAAACCCAGTAGTGAAACTGCAGGATGTATAGAAGTTCTATTTTTAATTTTTTAGAAACCACCGTACTGTTTTCCATAGGAGCTGCACCAACTTACATTTCCACCAACCATGCACAAGGATTTCCCTTTCTCTACACACTCACCAACACTTATTTTTTTTGTCTTTTTTAATAAAAGCGATTCTTACAGGTGAGGTGGTATCTCACTGTGGTTTTGATTTGCATTTCTCTGATGATTAGTGATGTTAAGCATCTTCCCACGTGTCTGTTGGTCATCTGTATGTCTTCTTTGAAAAAATGTCTATTCAGATCCTCTGCTTATATTTTAATTTGATTGATTTTTGTGGTGTTTTATTGTATGAGTTCTTTATATATTTATTTTGGATATTCACCCCTTACTGAAAACATGATTTGCAAATATCTTCTCCCATTCAGTAGGCTGCCTTTTTGTTTTAGTTGATGGTTTCCTTCACCATGCAAAAGATTTTTTAGTTTGATGTAATTCCATTTTTTTAAAATTTTTGCTTTGATTTTTCTTGTCTGAGGACACAGGGTTTTTTAAAATGTTGCTAAGACCAATGTCCAAGAGCTCAGTACCAACATTTTCTTTTAGTAGATTTATGGCTTCAGGTCTTAATTTAGGCCTTTAATTCATTTTGAGTTAATTTTTATGTGGTGTAAGACAACTGTCCAGTTTCATTCTTTTGCATGTAGCTGTCCAGTTTTCTCACCATCATTTATTGAAGAAACTGTCCCTTCCCTATTACATATTCTTGCCTTCTTTGTTGAATATATCATATATACATAGATTTATTTCTGGGCTCTCTGTTTTGTTCTTTCACTCTATCTGTTTTTGTGCCACTACCATACTGTTTTGATCATTACAGTTTTGTAGTATAGTATCACATTAGGGAGCATGATACCTCTAACTTTGTTCTTTTTCTCAGGATTGTTTTCGCTCTTCTGGGTCTTTTGTGGTTCCATATAAATTTTAGAATTATTTGTTCTAGTGCTGTGAAAAATGACATTGAAAGTGATATGGATTGCATTAAAAGTATAGATTGCTTTGCATAGTATGGACTTCTTAATATTAATTCCTCCACTCTATGAGCATAAAATATCATATTTATTTGTGCTTTCTTCATTTTCTTTTGTCTATGCCTTATCATTTTCAGTGTACAGGCCTTACACCTCCTTGGTTAAAGTTATTCCTAGGGGCGCATGGGTAGCTCAGTTGGTTAAGCAACTGCCTTCAGCTCAGGTCATGATCCTGGAGACCTGGGATCCAGCCCCACATCGGGCTCCATGCTCAGCGGGAAGCCTGCTTCTCCCTCTCTCACTCCCCTTGCTTGTGTTCCCTCTCTGGCTGTATTTCTCTCTGTCAAATAAATAAATAAAATCTTTAAAAAAATTTATTCCTAGATATTTTGTTTCTGATGTGATTGTAAATAGGATTGTTTTCTTGATTTTTTTCTGGTAGTTTGTTACTAGTATATAGAAATGCAACAGATTTCTATATATTAATTTTATATCCTACAACTTTACTTAATTCATTCATTAGTTTTAACTGTTTTTTGGTGGTCTTTAACAGTTTGTATATATAATGTCATGTCATCTGTAAATAGTGACAGTTTTACTTCTTAATTTGATTGACTTTCATTTATTTTTCTTACCTAAGTGTTGTGGCTAGGACTTCCAATACTAAGTCAAATGAAAGTAGAGAAAGTGGACATCCTGGTCTTATTCCTGATCTTAGACAAAAAGCTTTCAGTTTTTTGCCATTAAGTATGATATTAGCTTTGAGTTTGTCACATATGGCTTTTATTATGTTGACATGCATTTGCTTTATATCTGTTAAGAGTTTTTTTTATCATAAATGGATGTTGAATTTTGTCAAATACTTTTTATGTTTCTATTGAGATGGTCATACAATGTTTATCTTTCATTTTACTGTGGTATATCATGATGATCAATTTGCAGATGTTGAGTCATCCCTGAATCCTTGAAATCCCTCTTGATCATTGTGTATGATGCTTTTAATGTATAGATGAATTTGGTTTGCTAATATTTTATTGAAGATTTTTGTATCTATGTTCATCAGAAACATTAGCCTATAATTTCCGCCCTCTCCCTTCTTCCTTCCTCCCTCCTTTTTCCTTTATTTCTTTTTTCCTTCCTTCCTTCCTTCCTTCCTTCCTTCCTTCCTTCCTTCCTTCCTTCCTTCCTTCCTTCCTTCCTTCCTTCCTTTCATGGTGTCCTTGTCTGGTTTTGTTATCTGAGTAATGCTGGCCCCATAAAATAGGCTGATGTCTTTATATTCAAAGGTGATTTTTTTGGTAGACAATTTTGGTCTTGTTTTATTATCTACTCTGACAATATCTCTTTAAATTGGTAAAATCAGACCACTGATGTTAATGATATTGATATATCTGGGGTAATATCTAGCATATTCATTATTGTTTTCTATGTATTACCCTTATTCTCTGTTTCCATTTTTGTCTTCCACTCTTTTTGCCTTTTTGTGGTATATTAGTTCTTACTATTTTAACCACTTTGACAGTCTCAGCTTTTAAGATTTAGTGGTTGAAACATACATTTACAATTACTCCCCGTACACATTCAAATAACATTATCTATGTCTCAGGTGGTGTGAATGCCCAATAGTATAATATTACCAATTCCTCCCTCTTACATCCTTTATAATATTGCTGTCATTTATTTCCTTATACATAAGCTATAATCACCCCATATATTCAGTTGGGAAGTTTTTACTGATATATGTTCAAGCTCACTAATAACCTTGGCTATGTCCAGTCTACTAATGAATCCACCAAAGTCATTCTTCATTTTTGTTTGTATATCTAGAATTTCCTTTTGATTGTTTTCCTCGTTTCCATCCATCTACTTCCATTACCTATTTGTTCTTTCACATATCCACTTTTCTATTACAGCCCTTAGGATATCAATACTTGCTATTTTAAATTCTCATTGTGATAATTCCAAAATTTGTGCCATATCTGGATCTGGTTCTGATGTTTGACTCTTCAGAATGATTTTTTGGTTTGTTTTTATTTTTGTTTCATTTTGCTTTTTTGTAAGCCTTGGTTTTTGTTTGTTTTTTGATGAAAGCAAACATGATGTGTCAGGAAAGGAACTTAGGTGAAAAGGTCTTTAGTGTGAGATTTTATATTTATCTGGCAAAGAGTTAGGCTGAGTTTATTGTATGCTATAACTGTAGGTATGGGAGACTAAGATTTCCTATAGCTCCCTTGCCTTTGTGTTCTCTGTTGTCTTTAGGTTTCCCCAGAAATTCCCTCTTAAATATAGCCTGAGCCTTGTAGCTCCTTTAAGCTGTAATCCCCTATTATTATAGAAGAGCCATGCTGATATTGTGGAAAGATGTGGGGGAAAGAGAAGTATTATATATCCCTATAAATACATCTTCATCTTTTACTTGGCCTGTGACTCTGGGCTGCAACCTTCATGAGAGTTTCCCAGCTTTTTGCCCTTCTTTAAATGAAACAGGAAGACTAGAGAGGGCTGAAGATGGGTATTTCCCTTCTTCCACACTGGTTAGGCTACGGTAAAATCCATGTGGGTTAGGATCTGGTAAAATAGTTTCCCTAAAGACGAGGTCTTTATTGATGAGAACATAACGTTCTGGGAATATTTCAAAATAATGACTTTTCCCCACCTTTTGCCAAAAGCAAGAGGGAATTTTTCACCAATCTTTACCCGGAGAATCTGATGGGGCTCCTAGAAATACAACTCACAGAAATATGGGTGCCCCATTACAGCTGAGTCCCTAGGAGTTTTTATCTCCTAAGGTAGTCCATTCTCAGGCTCCAGCAATTTGTCACTGATCCTTTGTGTGTTCCTAACAGACTCCAACTGCACCTTCTGATGCTGGTAAGCTCGGATTTTCTGTGTAACTTTGTCTCTCCGGTTTGAAGATCTAACATTCGCCCTGTGACTACAATTCTCTGATGTAAGATGCACTGTTGATTTCCAGTTTCTTCAGATTTTTTTTTCTTTTAAGGATAGAAATGACAACCTCTAAGCTCTTTACATATTGAATTGAAACTGGAAGTGGACTGTGGGGATTTTCTTAACTATTATGCCAATCTCTTTTAATAGGTGTATATAAACAATTTACACTTAAGTTATTTATTGAAATGTTATGGCTTAAGTTATCCATTCTATTATTTGTTTTCTGTTTCATTCCTTTTCTTCTCTTTTCTTACTTCCTATTGGTGTATTTGAACATTTTAAGGGTTTTTACCTGATAAATTTATAGTGTTTTTAAATACATTTCTTTGTATAGTTTTCTTAACAGTTGCTCTAGGTATAATATACATATGTAACATCACAATGTGCTTTTTTAAAAAACATTTTACCACTCTGAGTTAAGTATAGAAACATGACTTCCATTTAGGTCCCTTTATCCTCATCACTTTAAAAATATATTTGTTTAAAGCATGTCCTGTACATATGTTAAGCACACAACAGCTGGTGTTATAATTTTTGATTCAATCTTCAAATATGATTTAAGAAATTCATGAGAAGTAGGATAATCTCTTATATCTGCCCCTATTTTTACAAATGAAATTCTTTTCTTTTATGAAGTTGAAAGCCTTCTTCTGTCATCATTGCCTTTCTGATTAGAGAAGTTACTTTAGCCATTCCTTAATGGGAGGTTTGCAAACAAATATTTATCTTAGTTTTCCATTGTCCCAGAATCTTTCTTTTTGCCCCTTCATTCCTGAAGGATATTTTTGTCAGATATAAAGCTTACTGTTGCCAACTCTTTAATTCAATGCTTGGAAAATGTGCCACTTACTCCTGCTCTCCATAATTTCGTACTAGGAATCTGCCGAAATACCAATCACTGTTCCCCTTTAATAAAACATTTCTCTCTGGCTGTTTTCAAGACTTTTTTCTTTGTGTTTGGTATTCAGAAGATTAATTTTATGATGTGTCATGACATGAACTTCCTTCAGTTTATTTTATTTGGGGCTTTCTCAGCTTCTTGAATCTGTAGGTTTATTTCTTTGGCCAAAGTTAGATCATTTTCAGCCATTATTACTTAAAATAATATTTCAGTCCAACTGTCTCTCTCCTCTTTTTGGAAGTCTGATGATACAAAAGTTGTATTTTGCTATTGTCCCACAGGTCCCTGAAACTGTTTTGTTTTTTTTTTAATCTATTTTCTCTCTGATGTTCAGCTTGGGTAAATTCTACTTTCCAATAATCCATTTATTCTATCTGTTTTCTCTACTATGACCCACTGAGTTTTTCATTTTGATTATTATATTTTTAGTTCTATCATTTCTATTTTTGCTATAGCTTCCTTTTCTTTGGTGAGATTTTCAATTTTTAAAGATAATTCATAATTGCTTGTTAACACAATTTTGTAATGTCTGCTTTCCAAATTTTATCAGATAATTTCACCATCTTATCCCGTTTGATATGATTGATATACATCCATTTATTGCTTTTTTCATTAATTTTTTTTATTTTCCTGGTTCTTGCTGTACTGATCTTTATTATATCTTCAACTTGTTGGAAATTGCATTATGAGACAATGGATTCTATTTAATCTTCTTTATCAGGCAGCCCACCTATTTAGGTATAATTCTCACACTTGGTAGAGTGTATTTATGCTTTCCACTGGGTCCTGCCAACTCCATCCTGGCAAAAGTGGGAACTGACTCACACTGCTTCATTGCAGATAAGTGGGGTGGAAGGTCAGCCCCTCCTTCAGTCTTGTTGACACCTTTTCAGTGAAAGTAGGACACTGGTAGGTGAGTGTAGAGGCTCAGCTTCCTCCTAGGCCCCTTTGACACTAATAGTGAGAAAACAGAAGTGCTGTCTAGTCTTGTTTAGCACCACATCATTCAGTTTCAGAGCTATTAGGTGAGTTTGAAAGTTCATCTCTGTACTTGCTTTACTGATACCAGAGGCAGGTGGAAAATGGAGTACTTACTAGCCCTGACTTGAACCATCTTATTCAGTCTCATTGATCCCAGATGGGGTACAGGCTCAGCTTTCCACTGGGCCCTGTGACATGGAGGAAGATGTAAAGCCTAGTAGTGACAAGCCCCATCCCTCCTATCTTATAAACCTCAGTGCTGCTAAATATGACTAGAGGTTCTGCTCACATCTGAACCACACTGAAACTACCCTGTTGGGGGAATCTGAGCACTGCCTGCTCTGCCAGGTGGTAGTTAGAAAATACTCTCCCAACTCAGCCCCACCAAGAGAATCCTGGTAAAGGAATTAGAACAGCCCCAGCTTCCGTCAAGCAGGGGATGGAAGATCAATTGCCCAAGTGGGCCAATCATTACTGCCTCCACAAAAAAATCAGGTTAACTGCTGCCTGTTTCTGATCCCCACCCAGCTTGCTAACACCACCTAGTGGAGAAATCAGAGTGCCACTTGCACCAAATAGAATACCACTGAGGGGCGCCTGGGTGGCTCAGTTGGTTAAGCAACTGCCTTCGGCTCAGGTCATGATCCTGGAGACCCGGGATCCAGCCCCACATTGGGCTCCCTGCTCGGCGGGAAGCCTGCTTCTCCCTCTTTCAGTCCCTCTGCTTGTGTTCCCTCTCTGGCTGTGTTTCTCTCTGTCAAATAAATAAATAAAATCTTTAAAAAAAAGAATACCACTGAAACCATGGGGGAAAAGGTGTACTTTTTCCCTTGCTGTTTGTCTGGTAGAGAGTGGGTATTGCCAGAAAGGTTTTCTGTTCTTAGGCCACCCTTCTCTGGATTTTTTGCCTAGAGAATAAGAAATGGTTGTTCTATTAATTAATTAATTAATTAATTAATTAATTTTCAGTGTTCCAAGATTCATTGTTTATGCCCCACACCCAGTGCTCCATGCAATAGGTGTCCTCAGTACCCACCACCAGGCTCACCCATCCCTCCACCTCCTTCCCTCCAAGAACCTCAGTTTGTTTCTGAGTCCAAAGTCTCTTATGTTTCGTTTCCCTCCCCAATTTACCCTACTTCCCATTTCCTTTCTTTCTCCTACTGTCCTCTATATTACACCTTATGCGCCACAAGTAAGCGAAACCACGTGATACTTGACTTTCTCTATTTGGCTTATTTCACTCATCATAATCTCTTCCAATCCAGTCCATGTTGCTACAAAAGTTGGGTATTCATCCTTTCTGATGGAGGCATAATATTCCATTGTATATATGGACCATATGTTCTTTACCCATTCATCTGTTGAAGGGCACCTTGGCTCTTTCCACAGTTTGGTGATTGTGGCCATTCGTGCAATGAACATTGGGGTACATATTGCCCTTCTTCTCACTACATCTGTATCTTTGGGGAAAATTCCCGGTAGTGCGATTGCAGGGTCATGGGGTAGCACTATGTTTAGTTTTTTAAGGAATATCCACACTGTTTTCCAAAGGGGCTGTACCAAGTTGCATTCCCACTAACAGTGTAAGAGGGTTCCCCTTTCTCTGCAGCCTCTCCAACACTTTTTGTTTCCTATCTTGTAAATTTTGGCCATTCTGACTAGTGCAAGGTGGTATCTCAGTGTGGTTTTAATTTGAATTTCCCTGATAGCTAGTGATGATGAACATTTTTTCATGTGTCTGTTAGCCATTTGTATTTCTTCTATGGAGAAGTGCCTTTTCATGTCTCCTGCCCATTTTTTAATGTGATCATCTTTTTTGGTGTTGAGTTTGAGGAGTTCTTTAAAGATCTTGGATATCAACCCTTTGTCTGTAGTGTCATTTGCAAATATCCTCTCCCATTCCATGGGTTGCCTGTTTTATTGACTGTTTCCTTTGCTGTGCAGAAGCTTTTTGTTTTGATGAAGTCCCAGAAGTTCCTTTTCGCTTCCGTTTCCTTTGCCTTTGGAGACATGTCTTGAAAGAAGTTGCTGTGGCCGATGTCAAAGAGGTTACTGCCTATGTTCTTTTCCAGGATTTTGATGTATTCCTGCCTCACGTTGAGGTCTTTCATCCATTTCAAGTTTATCTTTGTGTGTGGTGTAAGAGAATGGTCTAGTTTCATTCTTTCATATGTAGCTGTCCAATCTTCCCAGCACCATTTATTGAAGAGACTGTCTTTTTTCCACTGGATATTTTTTCCTGCTTTGTTGAAGATGATTTGACCATAAATTTGTGGGTCCATATCTGGACTCTCTACTCTGCTCCACTGGTCTATTTTTCTGTTTTTGTGCCACTACCAGGCTGTCTTGGTGATCACAGCTTTGTAATAAATCCTGAAATCAGGTAACGTGATGCCCCCAGCTTTGTTTTCTTCTTCAACAATTCCTTAGTGATTCGGGGTCTTTTTTGGTTCCATATAAATTTTAGGATTGTTTGTTCCAACACTTTGAAGAATGTTGGTGGAATTTTGATCAGAATGGCACTGAAAGTATAGATTGCTCTGGGCAGTATAGACATTTTAACAATGTTTATTCTTCCGATCCATGAGCATGGCATGCTCTTCCATCTTTTTGTGTCTTCTTCAATTTCTTTCATGAGTGTTCTGTAGTTCCTCGAGTACAGATCCTTGACTTCTTTGGTTAGGTTTATTCCTAAGTATCTTATGGTTTTTGGTGCTATAGTAAACGGAATCAATTCTCTGATTTCCCTTTCTATATTTTCATTGTTGGTGTATAAGAACGCAACTGATCTCTGTGCATTGATTTTGTATCCTGCCACATTACCAAACTGTTGTATGAGTTCTAGAAGTTTGAGCGTAGAGTCTTTTCAGTTTTCCACATAGAGTATCATGTCATCTGCAAAGAGAGAGCATTTGACTTCTTCTTTGCCAAGTTGAATACCTTTTATTTCTTTCTGTTGTCTGATTGCTGTTGCTAGGACTTCTAACACTATGTTGAACAATAGTGGTGAGAGTGGGCATCCCTGCCTTGTTTCTGATCTCAGAGGGAAGGCTGTCAGTTTTTCCCCGTTGAGAGTGATATTCACTTTGAGTTTTTCATAGATAGATTTTTTAGGGTTGAGAAATGTTCTCTCTATCCCTATACTTTGAAGAGTTTTGATCAGGAACAGATGTTGTATTTTGTCAAATTCCTTTTCTGCATCAATTGAGAGTACCATGTGGTTCTTCTGTCTTCTCTTATTGATTTGTTCTATCACGTTGATTGATTTGCGAGTGTTGAACCACCCTTGTATCCCTGGAATAAATCCCACCTGGTCGTGGTGGATGATCTCTTTAATATATTGTTGGATCCTATTAGCAAGGATCTTGTTAAGAATCTTGGCATCCGGGGCGGCTGGGTGGCTCAGTTGGTTAAGCAACTGCCTTTGGCTCAGGTCATGATCCCGGAGACCCGGGATTGAGTCCCACATCGGGCTTCCTGCTCGGTGGGAAGCCTGCTTCTCCCACTCTCACTCCCCTTGGTTGTGTTCCCTCTATGGCTGTGTTTCTCTCTGTCAAATAAATAAAATCTTAAAAAAAAATCTTGGCATCCATATTCATCAGAGATACTGGTCTGAAGTTATCCTTTTTGATGGGGTCTTTGTCTGGTTTGGGGATTAGGGTAATGCTGGCTTCATAGAAAGAGTGTGGAAGTTTTCCTTCTCTTTCTATTTTTTCAAACAGCTTCAGAATAGGTGTTAATAAATGTTTTTTCTTAAAACTCTTTTTGTCTTCACCTATTGGCAGTTCTGGGTTGAAGACTTCTGCCAGGTCCTGACCAAGAAATTTAGGGGGTAACAAGGAAACCCAGGGAATACAGCACTTTGTCTTTTGTCAAGTCACTAGGTACCTAGGCTGTCACCCTTCTTCTTTTTACTCTTCAGACTCTATGATTGTGCTATGTCCAGGTTTTTTTCGTTGTAAGGGGGAAGATGTGGAAAGAATAAAGCTACTTCAAGTTACTAGGGAACAAGTCTCCCAAAAAGTTATTTTAAGAAGATAATGCTTTCTGTTTTTACTGTACTAGAATTTTTTAAAAATAGGGACTCAATATTTACTTTTACCAAATTCTTTTCTTCTATGTATTTGGAGATTAATATGTTTTGACCTTTCATTTCCTGATTAGGGTTAGGATGAACATTTAGAAAAACTGCATCTGATAGCATGAACTTTTCTCTATGAATAGGGCAAGATGGAGTATTGACCACTGATTTTTTAAAATATAAAAAGGGATTTTGAAAAATCACCAATATTGTAGAGAATGTGAAATAAGTACTAAAAGCTTTAATATTTGATGTTTTTAAGATATACAATTGACTCTAGAAGGTGCTAAATAATGAATGTAGTGAAGCTAGAGTCCACCAGTGAAGCTGGAGGCCTCCCAAAACAAAGTATGTACAACTTTATTGGGGGCCATTTCAATGCTTATATGTGCGATATACTAGTATTGAGGCTGCTCAGTCATCTCCCAATATTTTGTTTCAGCTGACATCAACATGCTGTTCCTCTGTATCTCATCTGACAACTGCTTAAAGCCTCCCTAATTTCTGAGTGTTTTCGATATATATAAAAATTATGATGGAGGCAACACTCAACCTTTAATTGGTTCCTATGAGAGGTCCATCCTAATCTCCTATATGTGCAAAATTAATAGAATTTCATTATTGGACATAAGTTGCATATCACAAATAGACCAATGTTGATCAGCTAGATACACAGACTAAAATTAAAACACAAATATTTGCCTTTAAAGTCATGTATTAAGGAACTAAAATTAAACATAATGTACAAAAACTTGATAGATAATATTTCCTCTGGAAGATTTCAGAATCAAAAAAGAAAGAATGGACTACTCATCCACACCCCAATATGGATAAGCCTCAAAAAGTTAGTGAATAAAATGCAAGACATAAAAAATACATACTGTACAATTTTGTTTATATGGAATTCTAGAATGGACAAAACTAACCTATGATTATAGAAACCACATCATGGTTACTGTGAGGGGCAATCACCGAGATGGGGCACATGGCAACTTTCTATGGTGATAAGAACATTCTGGGTCTTAATAATGATAAAGGTTATATAAGTTTAAACATCTGTCACACTTGAACAGTACACACATAGTATTTAGTTAACATGCTTCAGTAAAAAGAAAAGTCAAGATCTATATATAAAACTAAAAGACTTAGTATAATGGCTTACTAAATTTTTCCTCCCTCAAATTAAAGTCCTAGAGCTGTAGGGCAAAGTAGGGAGGAAAATTTGAAGAGCAGAAACAAAACAGTCAGGTGTAGTGGAGGACTGTGTCCTTCCCTCCAGGAGCTAAATAGAATCCTGCCATGAGTGTATTTGAGAGAGTATAAAGAATCCTGGATAGGGGCACCTGGATATCTCAGTCAGTTGGGTGTCCGACTCTTGAGTTTGGCTCAGGTCATAGTCTCAGGGTCATAAAATCGAGCCGCACATTGGGTTCTGTGCTGGGTTGGAACCTGTTTAAGATTCTCTCCTTCTCTGTCTCTGGCCTCCTGTTCTTCCATCCCCTGTTTACACATGTCCTCTCTTTCTCACCCACTTGAAAAAAAAAAAAGAATCCTACATAAAGATCAAGGAGATGGCAAACCTTTAAGAAAAGTCCTCCAAATCATTAAGAGTACAATAGCTATTGTTTGCCCATATTAGAATACTAGAGAGAGACAGAGAAAACCACTGAATTTCCAGTGGGACAGTATCTGAAAGTTTCTAAAGAGTTAAATAGCTAAGAAGAGAAATATTTAATGAACCTGCAAGAGATCTACAGAGATGTACAGACATCTACTAGTGACCACCAAAATTGAGTAATGTATTGCCAGGGTTCCAGTAAGGTTATATAGTTTGATTTTGGTAGATGTCAGCATTCAGGGGATAGGCCCAGGGATTAGACAGGAGTTACATTATAGAGGGTGTCAGTTTAGTACATAACCAAATCAAGCATAGCAGATAGATGTGCCCACTTTATGGAAACTTTCATATATTTGTTTAAGCTTCCTTCCAGCTTTACATCTACCTTGGAAAGCAGAAGGCAAAACTTGTGAGTTTTCTTAAGAAAAATAACAAAGGTGAACAACTTAACTTGCTTGTGTCCAAACAAAACTTACTCAGACATAATTTTTCTGTCATTAGGTAAAATTTTCTGGGCACTTGATTTGGAGATTACATTTAGCAGTATAAAAAGTAAAGCTTCTCTTTCCGTATGTGTGTTAACTTACAGAAGAGTAGTACAGAGAACTCCCTCATATCCCCATCCATCAACCTGCTTCCCCCATCATTAACATTTTATACAACCATAGTTTGACTATCACAAACAGGAAATTAACATTGGTACAATATTTTTAACTACACACTTCATTCAAATTTTTCCACCAATGTCTTTTTTCTGTTCCAGGATCCTATCCAGGATCCCACATTGCTATCAAAACTGAGTCTATAGCCTGAAAATTTTTACTCATTAGATAACTACAGACATTCTTCATTTCTCCAACATCTTTAAGCTAAGTTGAAAATTTTGGTCAACTCTCATGAACATTTTTACTGATAATTATATATGTACAAATACTTCCCCAAAAGTCTTTATATGATAAGTACCTGGGAAAGAGCAGACTGCATGATGATGTCTTCTGTTTCAGTGAGCCCCTGCCTTGGTTTTATTATAACAAACAACTTTCTAGAAAGTGTGCCTTCTACTTCAGTGACTCTTATTTTCTTTGGAGAAATCTTTTATGTATATAGGTAGTTACAAATTTTTCTTGAGTGATGATACTATGACAACAAGTTTTTCTTCTGAAATAATCAAACCTTTTTCTCATAACACTGTGTCAGTACATTAACTCTCAGTTACCTTCAACAGCAAAATGCCTTGGTCACATTTGGTGCCTGGATTTGATGCATGCAAATTTACTGCACTTAATTACAGATCTATGTGATCAAAAGTGTCTCTATTCAATAAAACAGCCCATCGCAATTCAAATTACCACTGATGATATCTGTCTTCTTCCCAAACTACTTGATGGTAGAGCTTAGCTGTTATCTATGTTTGAGGAAGTCATTAGGTATTGATGACTTTGAAAACACAGGTTTTGATTATTCATTTGGGAGAAGAAAAATCATTAAAGTAGAACATCAAAGTCATATTGTCATAGATTCCCTCGCTTGAGAATATTTTTCTAATCAGTTTATGGGAGAAGTGTGACACAAGTTCCACTTACCTTAAACTTTTGATTTTTCTCTACAAATCTAGACAAATTTCTTCCAAGGCCTTGACTATAGGATAATATGAAAGGTGATAAAGGGGAGCAAAATATGCCCCCCAAGATATGCTGCTTGGTATATTGATTATTTTGAACTGAAGATGCTTAAAAAGAATAAATGCACAGAGAGGTTTTCTCTGAACTCCTCTTATTAGTTATAAAGATAAATCCCTCAAAAGGAACTCAATTGTCAAATCCCCTCCCCAGAAACTCCATCAAGCAGAGAGGACTGACTCTTAACACAGGAGAAAAAGCTAGAAGTCCATACAACACCCAGATAAACTTGGTCACAAATGATCATACCTCCCAACTATTCTCTTAAGGGCCTCCCTTTCCTAAATATCATTTAGTCTCCCCTAAGAGGCCTGCAATCTGCCTCTTCTTTCTCTAGTCACATAGTACTTAGTCCTGAATTCTAAAGCCACCTCTCTTACTCTGTCTTTGGCTACAGGGGTCACAGCTGAGAACTCAGGTTAGAGGGAAAATTGTTCTTACACTCCTACAGTAAAAAATGGCAGCTATATTAAATGTGTAGAAAGCAACGTCTAAGAAGCACAACTAAAGTGTTGGTAAATGATTTAATTCTTTAATCCAAAGTAAATGTAAAACACAATTGTATAAATGGCAGTTATCAGTTAATCTTTTTCAAATAGATACAAGAAATCTTTGTATGAATGTTTGCTTTAGTTTGCAAGAAATCTTTGTATGAATGTTTGCTTTAGCTTGCTTATTCTGTGATTTATCCAAACAGATAAATTAGTGTTAAAAGACTTCCCATTTTTACATGGCTATCGAACCAAAATTCAGTAAGATTCCATTATAGCCCAACTATATTTTTAATACTAAAAATCAGGTGTATTATATAACAAAATACTTCTGATTATACTAAACAATTACTGAAAAAGATTTAATGCCTTGCTGTTTTCATTATATATGAAGTGAGCAATGCCTTGCTATTTTCACATACTTATACCAAGAAAATTGGGTAATCAATACAATAAAAATCCATGATAAAAGAGAAACACACCACATATCAGAAAACAATTAATATCCCTTCTGCAAAATCAAGATCACAATGGGTACCTCATGTAATTTCTGCATAGCACTTTTTTTAAGTAGGCTCCACAACCACTGTAGAGCCAATGCAGGGATTGAATTCAGAACCCTGAGATCAAGGATTGGATGCTTAACTGACAGAATCATTCAGGGACCCCAATTTTTGAACAGTACTTTTTAAACTAAATATTGGAAGTCAATTCTATCATCTTTCTAATCTACCTTTTCCTATTAACTACAACTTCATCTTCCTGCTCAGGAATATATTTGTATGTTGTCAAACTTTCTTTGTCCATGAGATTATGCATACCAGAAACTGTGCCATTAAGAAAGTGAAGTTCCACAATTTCTAAGATAGCCCAATATTTTTCTGAGGAAAATACATACAGTAATTCTATGATTTCCATCTCCCTCTGCTATGTGAGGATTCTGACAATGCTGTGGAGCGACTACAGGTACCTAGGTTGGCATGGGGAAACTTGAACCACAGTTTACTTTCATCCAGCCTGCAGAAAGTATATTTCTATATATGGAGAACAAAGGAAAGGTTTAACTTTTTAAGACAATTTTTTTTTATGTAAGTGTTCCTTTGACCATGTTGATAGTGGGGTGCCTGGCTGGCTCAGTCCCAAGAGCTTGTAACTTCCAATCTTGGGGTCATGAGTTCAAGCCCCATGTTTGGTGTAGAGCTCACTTAATAAAACAAAAAAAAAGTTGAAGATGTTTTAGTGAAGTACTATACTACTTAGTTATTCAAACATTTTCCTTTCTACTCCATCCCTTCCTCTTCTAATCTTTACTCATAATCTTGACAAAAGAAATAGTTTACAGGAGTTGTTCTTTTATTTACCTTTCAATACCCACACAGGAAAAAAAAACATAATAACTGAGTAATTTATGGCTCATTTTACAAATACACATTTACTTGATTATTTTGTGCTCTCTCTTAAACTTTCATAGAGTAATATCTTAAACCAAATATGTAGATTTATGATAAAATAACATAGGAGCTTATATGAAAACATTAGTAAAATGTAGATAAAGATATTCCTTTAAGACTCTTAGCCAAAGAAATATAACAATTAGTGTTAAGCCTTCAAAATAGTAATCTTTCGGAGGTTGATGTAATTTAAAATATTTTGGGGAACTTTTAAAACATTGCCTTCAGTAATTGTATGTGGCATGCTTTTTAAAATGTCCATTTTATAGCCATTATTTATTTTTTTCCTTAACCAAGAAAAGTATTACCTAATTGGAACATCAACTTTACTGAACACACATGGCTTCAAGTGAATTTTGACTATCAAAAATAACCTTGAAAACAGGGCTGCCAATTTTGAGGACATTTAGAAGACTGTGCTATGAATTCTATGCAACCTGAAAAATACTATCTTACATGTATATAATTTATAGTGATTTTGAATATATTCTCTCATTTGAGCTTTATGACAATTATAAGAGATAGAAATCCCAATTTTGCGGATTAAAATACTTAGTGGAGTTATATCATCTGTCTAATATTACAGAACATTAAACTTCAAGTTTAGACAGAAGGCTTAACTCTTCTCACTCCTAATTTAGTTCTCCAAGTACATCCTATTGCTTTACAATTCTATGTATCCTGGGAAGCTTATGATTTTTCATATAACTGTATATGAAATTTATTTTAAGTTGTAATAACATAATTATGCAGCTGCTCTATGAGATAATTTTTTATAAGAACATACAATTTAATGAAAATTAACATTTACTACTGAAAACATCCTTAACTTTGCCTTTGAATTCACACATTCAGATTCATACCTAGGCAGATGTAAAGCCTCAAATCATTATTTCCAAATTTCCAGACATCTGGTACTATAAGAGCCACTGTATTAGAACAACCAAATCTTGATACCAATATAAAATCTGGACATGTTCAAAGGAAAATAAATAATAATACACCCTTTCCCTTAATGGCCATAATCTGCCACGAAATAAACCAAAAAAATAAGGATTGCTTTTGTGGAATATAAAAGCCACACGACAATGGAAAAAAGGTTTGGTAATTATGCCTTCATACATGCATGACTTTTACTAAGAGTTATTTGCTTAGGAAACAAGAAAATGCTGTCAGAATCTCATTATCAATTGATTCCAGTTTCTTCTATCATATTCTAATCCCATGAAAACTGGGTTAATTTACAATTGTATGACATGGGAAAAAGTTTACCTCCTGTAACTAAAAAGATGTGCTGCTTCAGTCAAGCTTAGAAATAATATATTGTTCTAAAAATAAGGTTTCTGTCTTAGAAGACATATGGTGAATCTTCATGAAATCAGGGAGAGAGGAGGAGTTGTCATGAAATGTGCTCCATTAGAATTGCCAGGGGGACAGACTGTACTTTCCTACTAACAAATGTCCCTTTTTTAATGTCGTCCCTATATTTTCTTATTACATGCACATCATTTACTTTTTCCCTGTGAATATGTGAAATGCGTTTTAGTTTGAATTCCTAGAATTTTTGTTTTTATTTACTTATTAAAACTCAAAAGATATATTGAATATCTATTCCATATAAAAATGGAATTGAAAAAAGCATGCTAGAAAGGAGATAACAATTCCATCCTTCAGGGTGGAAGACTGATTTGGAAAAGGCTCCAAAGAGGAAACTACATTTCAGTATGGTCTTGTTGGGTGAGAAGGGTACTAGACGAGAGATAAGAGAAGCAAGACTTTGTTTTTTGATGTGGCTAAAACAAAGTGTTCTAGGAAATGCCCAGAAATAGAAAGGTAAAACTAGATTGGGGTCAGGCTGTAAATTATTTCAAATACCATGCAAGGAATTTCAGTCCTTATGCTCTAGTCAGTCACAGCAGAGACTTCTGGTTTTAAAATATTTTTAAAATGTTTGCTAAAGTAATACATGCACAAGATTTAATAATCAAGTAGTATAGAAGGATTTAAATGAGAAAACCATAGTCCTTTGCCCCTCTCTTATGTACTCCCATTTTAAGTCATTTCATCTGATTGTCACTATTAATAGATTTGCTAATTTAGGACATTATCCATGGACTTTCTCCCACAGCAGAACAGGATTTAAAAAATTTATTGCATACCTCTACTGTTTGTTCATTCCCCCCGATATGATAATTTTCAGCTCCGTATAGTTTACCATTATAATTTTAAGGAAGATATTTAGATGTTTATTTTCTTTTCTATCCAAAGTATTTCATGACTCTTTTCCATGTAAGATGAATATACCAGCACTTCCACTTTTCTCCTTTAGTTTTCTTCCCTCCTTGAAATCTACTTTATTCAGGGGCACCTGGGTGGCTCAGTTGGTTAAGTGACTGCGTTCGGCTCAGGTCATGATCCCGGAGACCCAGGACACCTGGGTGGCTCAGTTGGTTAAGTGACTGCCTTTGGCTCAGGTCATGATCCCTGAGACCCAGGATGGAGTCCCACATCGGGCTCCCTGCTAGGCGGGAAGCCTGCTTCTCCCTCTCTCATTTCCCCTGCTTGTGTTCCCTCTCTGGCTGTGTTTCTCTCTGTCAAATAAATAAAATCTTAAAAAAAAAAGAAATCTACTTTATCAAGATTAGTAACAGCCACTTATGTGTTTTTTTAATTAATATTTGCTGAATATATCTTTTTCCATGCTTTTACTTTTCAACCAGCCTGTATTGCTATGCTTGGAGTTTCTGGTAGACAGCATATATTTGGGTTATGTTTTTTAATTCACCCTGCAAATCTTTTCATTGGTCTGCTTAGATCATTTATATTTAAGGTAATTCTGATATTGAAGCTTAAGTCTGCCATTTTAATTTTGATTTTTGTTCCGTTTTTCATGTTTTATTTTTCCTGTCTTCCTGTGAGTTACTTGAATATTTTTTAGGAACTCATTTTATCAATAGTGTTTTTGAGTGTGTATCTTGTATAGCTTTTTAGTGGTTGCTCTAGGTAATATATTTTATATATATATATATATATATATATAACTTATTACAGACTACTGGTTTCATCATTTTACCATTTAAACTGAAGTTTTGAAACCTTACCTTTCTTTGTATGACTTTATTCTCCTTTATTTGTATTATAATAATTTTAAATATATATCTTCTACCTACATTGAGAACTATATCAGACAATGTTATAATTTTTGCTTCAACCATCAGCCATAATTTAGAAAACTCAAAAGGAGAAGACAAGTTTATATTGTATTTACCCATACCCATGTTCTTTCCTCCTTCTGGATTATCCTTCTTTTATCCATTTCCTGTTTAGAGAACTTCCTTTACCCATTCTTTTAAGATAGATCTGCTGGCAAAAGTTCTTAGTTTTCTTTCATCTGAAGATATGTTCATTTATCCTTCATTCTTGGAGGATATTTTTGCTGAATACAAATTTCTGAATTCTGGGTTGACAGCCATTTCAACATTTGAAAAATGTTGTTAACACTTCTTTCTGGACTCTACAGCTCCTCCATTTTTTGTGCCTTTTATAAATATTTTTGTTGTGATAAAATAGACATAACAAAATAGCATTTTAACCATTTTAAGTGTTAAGTTCAGTGGCAGTGGCATAAAGTCCATTCACATTATACAACTACCACCACTAACCATTTCTCAAACTTAACAACTAGAAAATCAACCCCCATACTTCCCTCCTCCAGCACCTGGTAACCACTATTCTGCTTTCTATCCCTATTTTGCCTATTCTAGGTACCTCATATAGGTGGAATCATAATAGCAGTCCTTTTGTATCTGACTTATTTCACTTAGCATAGTGTTTTCAAGGTTCATCTATGTTGTAACATGTGTCAGAATACCAAATCTTTTTAAGGCTAAATAACATTCCATTGTGTGTGTGTGTGTATATATATATGCCATATTTTTTTATATATCCATCTGTTGATGAACATTTGGGTTGTTTCTACCTTTTGACTATTGTGAATAACTTTGCTGTGAACCTTGGTATACAAGTATCTGATTGAGTATCTGCTTTCAATCTGTTTGGGTATATATTAGAAGTAGAACTGACAAATCATATGATAATTCTATTTTTAAGATTTTTAGGAACTACCAGACCATTTTCTACAGTGACTGTATCATTTCATATTCCCATCAGCAATGCATAATAATTTTATTTTCTCCACATCCTCATCAATTATTTTGCTGCCTACCTACTGAGTGTAAAGTGGTATCTCATTGTGGTTTTCATGTGCACTCCCTTAATGATTAGTGATGGTGAACTTTTTAATTTTCCTTTTGCCCATTTATATATCTTCTTGGGAGAAATGTCTATTCATGTCCTTTGCCCGTTTATTTAGATGAATTTATCTTTTTTATTTTTAACTTGTAGGAATTCTTTTTTTATATTCTGTATATTAATTCCTTTTTTAAAGATTTTATTTTTAAGTAATCTCTACACCCACTGTGGGGCTCAAACAGAACACTAAGATCAAGAGCCACATGCTCTATCTACCAACTGAGCCAAACAGGCACCCCTGGATATTAATTCCTGATCAGATACAGGATTTGTAAACATTTATCCCATTCTGCAGGTTGTCTTCTCACTTTTTTATAGTGTTTTGTTTTGTTTTGTTTTTAAAGATTTTATTTATTTGACAGAGAGATCACAAGTAGGCAGAGATGCAGGCAGAGAGAGAGGAGGGGAAGCAGACTCCCCACTGAGCAGAGAGCCCGACGCAGGGCCTTGATCCCAGGACCCTGAGATCATGACCTGAGCTGAAGGCAGAAGCTTAACCCTCTGAGCCACCCAAGTGCCCCTATAATGTTTTTTAACGCAGAAAAGTTTTTATCTATTTTTTTCTTTCATTGCCTATGCTTTTGTTGTCCTACATTGCCTACAAGAAATCATTGCCAAATTCAATGCCGTAGAGAGTGTGTCCAGTGTTTTCTTCTAAGAGTTTTATAGTTTTAGCTCATATTTATGTCTTTGATCCATTTGTGTTAGGTTTTATATACTGTCTAAAGCAATGATCATTATTCATTTTCTTGCACATGACTTTCTCTGGGGTTTTTGTTGTCATTGCTACTGCTATTGTTTATTAATATTTCTGTAAGGGAACAAGAACTTGGAGTTTCCAGGCAACCATTTTACTGATATCCTTCTGGACTCTGGTTTCTGATAAGAAATCAGCTATCATACTATTTCTCTCCTATGGGTAAAGTGTTGATTCTGTCTGGGTGATTTTTTTTTCTTTGCCTTTAGTTTTGAAGAATTTGACCATGGCATGTCTTAGTGTGGATTTGTTTGGTTATCCTGGTTTGGAATTCATTCATCCTCTTGAATTTACAGGCTTATGTCTTTTGCTATATTTGGAAAGATTTTAGTCATTATTTGAGTCCTTTTCCAACCCTCCTTCTTTCCCCTCTTCCCCAGGACTCCAATGACATGAATGTGGGATCTATTATTTTTGTACCACAGGTCCCTGAGGTTCTGGGTTTTTTTTTAATTTATTTCCTCTTTGTTGTTCAGATTTAGTAATTTCTATTATTCTATCTTACAGTTCTCTGATTCTTTCCTCAGTCCCCTCCATTCTGCTACTTCACTTCTACATTTTTTGTTATGACATTTTTCAGTTTTAAAATTTCATATTTCTTCTTTATGTATTCTATTTATTGACATTTTTCTCATATTTTTTCATATGTTTCAAGTGTGTTTTAATTATTCATTGAAGCATTTTTAGGACAGCGGCTTTAAAACCTTCACAGATAATACTAACTTTTCAGGCATCTTGCTGTTGGCATCTACTGTCTTTTTTAATTCAGTTTGTTATCTTCCCGGTTCTTGGTCTGACAAGTGAATTTCATTTGAAATCTGAATCTTTTGTGTATTATGTTATGAGTCTCTTGATCTTACATAAACCTTCTCTTTTAGTTGTGATGCTATTCCCTCAGAGGAATCTGGGGTGTTGGCTTCTTTCTGTGCAGGTTCCCTACTCAGTCTAGACTGACTCCTTAGAGGGGGGCTTCTCATTATTGCTGGGTCATAGTTGGAGTTCTAACTTTCCTGCAGGCTTCTAATACCTATGAGGCTGGGAAGGCTAGGAGTTATTTCATTACTTAAGTGCACTATTTGGTCACTACTGACATAATGAAGTAGGAGGTATTCTCATTATTACTGCATAGTGATCAAACTCTTTTGATTTTTCACAAGGACTTCTCTGACACCATTCCAGCAGGAAGGGAGACACTCTGTTACTGCTGAGTTGAGGTAGCAATCCAGGCTCCAGACAATGGAAAAAGGGTTGTTCATTACTGTCTGGCAAGGATGAGTGCCTCAGTTCCCACTTGGCCTTCTCTGACACCACCAGTGGAGGGATATTGAAATGCCCTGCTACAGCCTAGCAAAGTAGAAGTCTTAGCTCCCTACTTTGCCTTTGTTGGCATAGGTGGGGGTAAAGTCACAGTTTTTTTTCTGTTTATTTGATGTGTTTTTTATCTCAGTGTTTTCTACCTTGCTAGGCTGTCCCTTTCCTGATCACTTAGCTAAAGAACAGGCTCTTCTTGGGACCTTTTTGTTTGTGCCTTTCTTGTTTCCAGAGTGCCAGTTTGTTCAGCTCTGTGATATATGAGTCAAAAATTAAAAATCCAGAGAACTCACCAGCATGTCATTCCTTGGATCTGAGTTCTCATGCTGGTTTGCCTTCTTCTCTTTCTTTCAAAGTCTTCTTATGTTGGTTTTATACATAATGTTCAGGGTTTTCAGTTGTATTTAGCGGGAGGAATAAGGAAAGATACCACTATTTGATCTTTCTGGAAAAATAAGCCCCCCTCCTTAATTCATAAATATAAATCAGATATGACCTCCTTACAAGTCTTAATGGCTTTTCACTGCACTCTAAGCTAGTTACCATATAGACTTATAAAATCCCTTCTTCTTCAATTCCATCCTATTTCTCCAGCCTCTTTTATGCCTTTGCCCATTCACTATGTTTCAGCTATACTGATTTCCTTTCTGTTCCTCAGTCACCTCAAACTCTTTTTTGCCAAGAGGATTTCACACATGATTTTACTTCCTCCTTGAATGAGTTATTTCTGATCATTGCCTTCTTGTGTTCTTCTCTTTTCCAAAAGATTTTATTCATTTGTTTATTTATTTACTTACTTACTTATTTATTTATTTGAGAGAGGGAGAGAGCTCAAGTGGATGGAGTGAGAAGGAGAGAATCTCCAGCAGACTCTGTGCTCAGTGCAGTCACAGGCAGGGCTCAATCTCATGACCCTGAGATCTTGACCTGAGCCAAAATCAAGAGTTAACCGACTAAGCCACTCAGGCACCCCAGCTTGTAGTCTTCTAAAAACTGTGCCTAAAATCACCTAGTCAGAGAAGTCTTCTTTGATCATCTTAAGGAATTTCCTCTCTCCCTCACCTCAACAATTCTCTATCACTACACCTTGTATATTTCATATCAGTACTTTTCATGATTTGCATTTATGCCTTTATATACATTCATATTTTGTTTGTTTACTAGTATATTACACATTTCCCACTATGTTGTAACTCTATAGGGTCAGGAACCATATCCATTATATTCACTAGTTTACCCACGGTGCTTAGCCCATTAAGCTACACAATACACAATAGTATATTACATTGTTGTCTTATAAGCTAGAAAGATGTTTCTTTATTTATTCATTTGGTATGCATTCGTATTTCCATATTGTAGAATATACCCAAAATACTTTTGTATGTCTTTCACTTCACTAGCTACATTATATAAAAAAAAATATCTGTTGGTATGCTTTGGTTTATAGGATTTGAAGACAGTAACTATGTTTTACTCATTTTTGTAATACTGCTTAGCACAGGGCATACAGAGTAGATGCTCTTTTTGAAAAACCAATAAATAATAGTTTTTGTTGTGCAACAAAGTATTTGAAACAGTGCTGAGGAAAAACTAAAGAAACCAAAATATTTTCATTCCTTAGATTACCTAGATCACCAAAATCACCAAGTTTCCTTTCAAAATCAGGAAAATGCCAAAAATAATGACAAACTTACATGCCTTTCTTTCTGGAAACAGTTCCTGAGCAGTGAAAATAAGTCATTTGTTCCCCTTGGTATAAGCATCCTTAATACGCTAATTTTCCTAGAAGTAAACAAAACCCATTTCAGAAAAAAAGACAAAATCTATAGAGAAAGAAAGCAATCTTCCTTTCCCATCCCCATATTTAATTGTCTGTAGTCTGTCAGTTATTAACCAAGAATTAAACAATTTGTCTTCTACCTTAAGCACGTCTTACATTTAAAAAATATGATCTATAGGGATGTACCAGTTAACCTACAAAGAGGACTTCTGAACTCATCCAGCACCAATTTTGCCAATTCACATTTGTCACTAACAAGACTGCTAAATGTTCAGAGAAAAATGGACCTAACATATAAACAAACTCCCTAAAATCTAGACATTCTATAAAAAATAATGGCAAAGCTCAGAAGAAAGGATTCAGAGCAGGACTTTGTTTTTATCCTGCAACGCTAATACAGAGTTTTTATTAATTGTGGGGTTAACTTGGGGAGCCCAAATAATTAGGGAAAATGCAATCTCTTTCAATTTGAAATTGAGGTGGTGGTGCTACTGCCACTCCTGCTGCTGTTGCTGATTTATTAGGCCAGGGCTGGACTGGCCTAGTTTATCTAGGCAGAGGTTCACCAGAACTAGGGGGGCAAATGAGAAATGGACTTGGGATAGCTCCGTATAAGACTGTGCTGCCATGTTCCAGAGAAGATCACAGGACATTCTGCCAAGACATGTGTCATCCTGAAGTTGAGTCTTGTCTACACAGCCTACGTAGAGATGCGCAAAATCACCAGAATGCCATGGCAAAACTATTCTACAATCTCATGAGAGAAGGATTTCAAAGCTAGCCTAGCTTAAAAGACACTATCATACTATAAGCAGCAAAAATATAATCATACAAGGTAGAGATCAGTTTTAGTGTCCAGGATTTCAAAAGAAAATCATAATGCAAGGGATGGTGATAAGTTGGAGAATCATTACTGTTCACTGTGGAGGAAGCAGGCTCCCGGCTGAGCAGAGAGCCCTATGTGGCCTGGATCCCAGGATCCTGAGATTATGACCTGAGCTGAAAGCAGAGGCTTTAACCCATTGAGCCACCCAGGCACTTGGGATCTGGGATTTTTATTAAACTATGATTGGTACGCAGGGAAAACCTGGGAAGAGTCCTTAAAAAACCCTACTGGGATAATCTCAATTCAAGCCATTTTCTTTACCCAGAGATGATTGCTGTGAATCTTGGTCTGCAAAGGACATGGCTTGATTTAATACAGTTTACCCTAGAGGCAGAACAGCAAAGAAAGAATTCTACTAATTTAATTATAGTCTCTGGGTGCTTCTCCCTGATAATCTAAAGGGAGGTTTGGCCGAGAGCAGCACACTTATGGCCCCATTTATATTTAAAGGTCTGTTCCTAACTTGATTCTCTGACTATTGTAGGCATGGAGAGATTGTTATCTGGTAGTTAGTTATATCAGAGGCTTTGGTTCTTTACACATAGCTGTTAGTTGAATTGTATTGCAGAAAAAGAAAAGAAAACACTGTTCCAGAAATTTTGTGGAGCCTTCCGTGGAGCACATTTCATACACTGTTCTTGTGAATACCTTGCATTTTATCACTACCAGTCTTATCAGAATTGCCTAGCTAATTTTTCTGATCAAGGTAAAAAACTTGTGCCAGCATAGAACGCCTGCTTTTGAAATTACAGGTAAAGGTCTGGGCAAAACTAAGTGAAAAAAATGAGGGCCCCTCTCATTTCTGGTATTTTAGAACATGGACTACCATCATACCTGTTCTGTGTTGTCACTTCTCACTCATCATTCAAAAATGAAAGAGAAAAAATTAATTTATCATAAAATATTACTCATTAAAAAAGAAACCTAAAAATTAAACAGACAGCTATAGCAAAATCACAATCTAAATAAACTGGGAAAAGCACCAGAAAGGGCTCTACAAGACATTTTATTTAAATGTTAAATAACTAAAAACATCAAAATATGTCTGGCATGGCAGTCTGAGGTCTGACTCAGATCTAGTTTCTTAGTAAAAGAAATGGGAAGTGACAATTAAGGCCCCTATATAATAATCTAGGTTGGGAAATGTGGAGGTTAGAGATATTTAGCTTATAGCTCCAGAAGAAACATTCACATTATTTACTCCTGTCTATGGCCCCAAAGAGACAAAGGCTTGAAGATCCTTTCAGTGGAAGGCTTTCTCTCTGACTCAAACCTTAAGAGTCAGAACCATTAATCACCTAGATTCTAGTGAGAGGACCTTTGTAAATTCCACATCTCAAGTACTTAGGCTCATTACATACTATAAAATCTTAACTGGAAATACTTTGGTTAAGAGATTTTAATTTTTTATTGAAATCTAGAGGAAGAATAAAAAGGCAAAACTAAAACAACTGGATTAAAAGATTATTTAAAATGATCTGTTTGGATTGGTTGTAAATAACTCACAAGTTTTAGGTCTCCAATTAATTAACTTAGTATTTACCCTCTGTGTGCTCCCAAGAAGAATTCAAGGGTTTTTTTTGCCAAAGAATCAGTTGACTTTTATATCTAGGCTGTTGAAATATGTATATCATTTAGTACATTATATTTTTATATATATTTTATGGCAACATACCTTTCCCCCTAATTTTTGGAATTGTGTTGTGCAGTAAGAGAAGGCAAAGTTAGGCTGCCAGTGTATGTAATCACGTTATATTATACTTACAAATGGGGCAAGACATTAACATTTTGAACAATAGGCAGAAGAATATAAAAGCTAGTTTATTTGAAATGTTGAAAGCAAAGTCCAGGAAAGATTTAGCTGAGTCATTTGGAGTTAAGAATGACAGGGAGAAGGCAATGATGATTTAATCCTTTTTCTTCTATCTCTATTAAGGATATTTGAGTGAATAGCCAGTTATGCTCTGAAGTAATTAAATGAAATAATGAATGTCTATTACATTGTCAAAATCAAAGGCAAATTTTTTTTGCATGTTCTGTAGGGAAAACCTCAAAGAGGAGAACTTATGACAAATATGTAAGGCCTTGGTGAACTCTGTAAGATAGTCCACACCAATATTTTGCTCAGTCATTCTTAGTTCTTAGAATTATCTTAGTTATCTCAGGTGATTAGACTAAATAAATTCCTTAGAGTAACATAAATAGGAGAATATGTACAACTTACTTCGATGTAGGGTCTTCCTTAAAATCCTCTCTCCC
Source organism: Spilogale gracilis (assembly GCA_004023965.1). Taxonomy (NCBI): domain Eukaryota; kingdom Metazoa; phylum Chordata; class Mammalia; order Carnivora; family Mephitidae; genus Spilogale; species Spilogale gracilis. The sequence continues at coordinate 288,354 of PITA01000146.1, read as the reverse complement.
TGGGATCTTTTTCCTTCATCTTTTTTGGCACCAACATTTTCATAAAATGTGTATCTTTTTAATTTTACTCTAACCTGATCTTTGGCATTTGTTTTCATTGATATTTTATTCATTATGCAAACAATATCTCACTCTAAACTTGCTTGCAATATATAGTCTGGTTGCTTGTCATGCAAGCCCAGTCAGAATATGCAGCTTGGTGTTTCAGCCAAATTTGGTCTTTTCCTGCATTCTCACAATTGCTGGTCAGGAACACTTATGGTGACTGTCAAACTCCTTTGTAATTAACTTTCTGATGAGACATATTCAGTTAACATTCAATAGACCTTCCCCTTCCAAAGTACTGTTAATTTTACGATAGATATAAATCTTCTTACTATTCTTAAAAGCTCATATTCTGAAATCACCTTAACTTGGTATTATAATCATGTATCATGACCTCAAATTACTTACCCTCTTTAAGGCTTATTTGCTAGTTTATTCAACATTTATTGAACAATGTGCAATAAGCTCTGGGAAGAGGAAGTGAATGTGATAGCCAAGGTTTTCTCATCTGTAAAATGTGGCTAATGACAGAGCTGTTTTGAGGATAAAATGTATATAACATACTTAGCACATTGCTCAATAAATGTTCATTGTTATTATTAGCAGTATTATTTTGACAAAATTACTATTTCGAAAGATCTTATTTATTTATTTATTTGACAGAGAGAGACCCAGCGAGAGGGAACACAAGCAAGGTGAGTGGGAGAAGGAGAAGCAGGCTTCCTGCCGAGCTTCCTGCCGAGCAGGGAGCCTGATGCAGTGCTCAATCTCAGGGTCCTGGGATCTTGACCTGAGCCAAACACATTACTGATGCTATAAATTATCTATTCTAGAAAATACTGATGCAATGTTCTGAGACTCTGAGGGAATGCAGGCAAGCACTCCAAAATGCCTCTCAGACCTGATTAGCTAAGAAAAAAGTGTAAATCACAACCACGATATGGATTGTAAATGGAAGGTGCTATACCTGTACCTTCTGAATCTAGACTTCTCTAGATAACCTAAATTTCTTCCCATGTACTTTTAAGTTTGGATTATTAGGAAAATAAACAAGCATACAGACAGGCCATCTTAAGTTTTACTTGGTTTGTATCACAAGCCTGAAAACATCAAAATATTTTAACTACTGTGGTTTTAGTTCTTTTTAGGTGTGGTGGGGGCTGGATATCAACTTAAGTCAGTTGAGAAAAGTGTCAATTCTGCAGCTCATGCAATAGAACTAAAGAAAATGGGTCACTTCAGGAACCCGCAAAACCAATGGTTACATTACTGAAATGGCTACAGAAATAAAATGAGTTTCTCTTTTACTCAATGGGGTAATTTAAGAATGACAAAGAGAAAACATCTTTTAACGGTGGTGGAGGGTTTGCATCTATACTTTCTAGGATTGTCATTTAAAGTGAAGCCTCGGGGCACCTGGGTGGCTCAGTGGGTTAAAGCCTCTGCCTTCGGCTCAGGTCATGATCTCATTGGGCAAACTGTTTTTACTAAGGACTGCATAGTAGCCTTTGTAAGATTTCTGAAGAACATGAGTTTTGGAGGATCATGATTACAATTTATCACTCATTTTAAATCCCAGTGTTACCCCTCAATTCTTATATATGATTATCTGAAAACAAAAGGACATCCCGTAAAATAGGTACTGGGCACTCTCGGCTTTGAGGAGTTGGCGAAAACGCGACACCGAGCCCTTCAAAAGGCACGTGGGGCCGAACCTGTCTCGGCATCACCACGACCAGCCCTTGCAGGTTCCAGACTCCACGGCTGACTTCCCAGACCCAGGGCACCACCAGGGGCGGTCCGACAGCACCGGCCCTCCTGCCTCGTCATCGCTGCGTTTTTGGCTGGCGGAGCCCGTTCCCGTCCGCGGTATTCCACGCCCCCGTATCCGCAGGCGTGCACGGGGCTCGGGAATCACCTCGGAAGCCCACTCAGCCGCAGCGAGGGCGTGAGCGAGGAAAGCCCGGGCTCTGGCTGTAACCCCCGCGCTCGGCGGTGTCCCCCTCCCCTTGACGGCGGGGCCACAGGTACCTCCTCAGCCGCCTGAGCATTCAGGGTTCAACTGGTGGGCGGCCCGTCCCGCAGCCGCCACGTCCGCTCAGAGACCCCTCCGAGCCGCAGGCAAACGACTGACTGACCCCGGGGCAGGGACTCGCGCCGACACTGCTGCGCACGCGCTCCTAGCGCACCTCTATCCCGGGGCGGCTAGCCAGGCGGGAACGCGAATCTGTGAGCCGCTCGCACCTGCCTGACTGACAGGGAGACCCCGAGCTCGGGCCTCGTGCCGGAGCGCGCACGCGCCTCGCGCGCCTGCCGTCGGCCCCGGGGGCGGGACCGCGCGGCAGCGAGCGGGCGGGGGGCTTGTGGCGCGCGCGCCCCGCACCCGAGGGCTGCGGAGAGATATTTTGGGTGGCAGGAGGCCCCTCGTCATTTCCGCCGGGCAGCTTGTGGTGCCCCGGGCTTCACTCCCGCGCGCGAGGCGAGCGGGCAAGTTGGTTGCGGGCGTGCGGTCGCGGCTCCTTTTCTCAGCGCCTCGACCCTCGGCAGTGCAAGCCGTGAACTGAAGCCCTGGAGGGACGGAGACCGGAGCGGAGTGGCGGAGTAACAGCCGCAGCCGCCTCTGCGGGGAGCGAGCAGGGAGTCCGCAAAGAGCCGCGACCCCAGAGCATTTTTCTTCCCGTCGCCGCTCCCGCCGCTGCTGTCCGCGGTTTGCTAAGACACATTGCAGCCGCGAGACCCGACACACAAAAGCCGTCTTCTAGCCATCCGCCCAGCGAGGCAGCGGCCAGCAAGAGACCCCACCTGAGGGTGCCTCGGGCTGCCGAGTTCGTTTTGTGTCTGATATCCGCGCCCCGCGCGGTAGCGACCCCGTACCCATGGCTCTGATCATGGAACCCGTGAGCAAATGGTCTCCGAGTCAAGTAGTGGACTGGATGAAAGGTAATGCCCGCTCTGCGAAAGACGAGGCGGTCCTGGGGCGCCGGGGTACAGGCGCGCTAGAGGGAAGGGGCGCCTACCGCGGCCGAGCCCGCTATCGGGGCTTCCACTGGCTGATCGTGGGGCGCCGGGGGGAGGCGGGGGTCCTCCCGGGCTGGCGGGGGCTCGGGATTCCGATTTCCTATTGTCTTCAGTAGTGGCTCCCCAGCTAGAGAGGGGCGCGGAAAGCGCGAGGGTTGCCGGCGCTACCAGATCGGGTTAGAAGGCGGGCGGCGGAATCCCACTATACATCTCGCCTCCTACCAGCTCCTCACGGCGCCCTTAGTCGGGAGGACGTGGCGACCCTTGTCTCTGCCCTCAGGGAGGAGCCCGCAGGGACCTGCTTCTTTGCCTGTTCCTTCCCGGGCCCCTTTGTTCCTGGGAAACCTAACGCCCCCTTGGTGGCCGCCCCTGCCAGGTGCCTTTTCCAGCATCAACTCTCCCTACAACTTTTAAGTCCTTATAATGGGGTCAGGACGCGGCAGCCCGGGTTTGGATCGGGGGAACTCCCCCACTTTGGGCTGAGGATGCTCAGGGGATGGACTACTTTAAGGGAGAGGAAAGCATGCTTCCCCTGGGACTGCATCCGAGCTGGGATCTTCGGACTCCCTCCTGCGCAAACCCCTGCCCTCCCCAACCCCCAGGTCCTTTGCCTTTTCCTCTTTTCGCCCCTTAGGGCTTTGGACCTCATGATTTTTTATTGGGGGCTCAACGCCAGGTGTGAGGTGATGCGCATTCAAGTGCCCCCTCATTTCTTCCATCTTGAAGACTCTCCCCTTTTTTCCCTGGCAATTTCTAATAACCACAGTTGTAGACAGTCGACCTCCTAGTCGCAAACGTGGGCTTTTTCTTTAGTCCCTGGGTTTTTTTTGCCTCACTATCTCCCTCTGTTGTCTGAGTTAAGGGGCTTGTAGAGGATTCCCCTCACCCTATGACCACTGCCTCCCCCCATCACCAAGATTCCTAAAATTTGGGGAATGCTGACAGGGATGGATGGGATGAAATAATGGATTCCTGGCCACACTTCGGAGATGTTAGAGCTTTGCTTGTGGTTTTTTTCCTAGGCACAAACTCTAGGTAGATTAGTCAGGAGCCAAAGGCTTGTCATTTGTGAAAATGCATGTTGTGAAGATGAAGGAGCCCCTTCTGGGGGCTTGCTTAGCAGGCAGACTTTAGAACGAAAGGTGGGGTGATTAGAAGTGATTAAGAGCGACAGAAGCTCAATTTTGTTTCTCCCTTTTATGAACCTTTTTGGCGTCTTATTCTTACAGATTTTTCTTTATACATTTGCTTTCCTTTAATTCCCTTACTTGCGTCTTTATTTCCCATTTAATTAGTTTTTTTCTTTTATAATATGTGAAAAGTGCTTCGTAACTGCAAAACATAGTGTACATGAGAGTGTACTGAATTAAGTAGAATTAATTATCAACTGTCCCCATGTGTGGTGCGTTGTGCTAAGGGGCCATGGGTGCCATGACTCAGACAGAGTCCTGCAGTGGCTCATCTTTTCTGTTTCTTCTCTTCATATTTGATATAGAAATTACGCTTTCCTAGATTTCTACCAATCCCCACCCCCTTTGGAATGTCAGAAACAAACATCTGTCTTCTCTATTTCTCAGTCATAGAAGAAAGAGCCAGGCTGTAGTCAAGAAGCAAGAATGCTTAATTAAAACCCTTTCTTTGAATTTGCCTAAAAGGTTACTTTGGTTTAAGTGTTACTGAAATACTCAACAGAAAGCGATCTTGGCTCCATGCGAGTCTGATTACCTTCATAAATTCCCATGATGCTTGTAGTGAGTGATGCATACTCCATCTTCTTCACCTCTACCCTCCCAGTATAATCCTGCAGTTTCTTCTTTCTGTACTGTTAAGGTCGACTGAAGCAAGTAGGACATATGACACATATATTCTGACATACATTATTAGATTTCCAGTACAGTAGTCCTTTACAAGTCTTTCCAGCCCTTTAAAAATCTCTGCAGCCTAAAATGCAGCATCTTTGAAGTTGGGCTAACATTGTTAGTTGTGATTTTAAATGATTGTTATGTGTAAGTTGAATAACTTATTTTCATACCTGTTGGTGACTCATTTTGGAGCTATTTGAAAAGACCAAGCAAGTAGCCAAGATAGAATTTGTATATGTCTGTACACATTAGAGTAGAAGAGAAGAACTGATGTCATTATCTGTATATTTCAAGCCCCAAACTGCTTACTGCTGAAATGTCTATAATCTTCATATAAATTTGGTTTAAGATAGTAACAGAAAACAAGATTTTAAAGAATAATTGGATGAAATGAACATTTCCTCAACTCGTAATTACATTGTTACCTTAATTAATTTTTCCTCCCTACTCTTTTCCCCAAATAAAATTTACAAGTAAACATATTTTTAAAAAACAGAAACTTTTCACCCTTTCCTCAGATGCAGTAATGTTTAAAATTCAACTAATTTAGGCTGTGACTTTGGAATACCCAAACATCCTTTGGTGTTGTATAATTTATAGTGTTATAAAGACAATAACAAAGAAGGAACAAGACTTTTGAACAACTGCATTATTGTAGTTCTTCAAAGCATGCTCCTAATGTGGCAGTTTCATCACCTTAGCGTTTAAAGTATATAGCATATGCTTTCAGCCAGTCACAATCATAAATAGTTATAACTCTATTTAGTAAGGTATATGCTTTATGCTCTTTCTAGGGTGTTTTGCTCCTCACTAAACTGAAAAGGAAAAATTAAGCATATAAAAATAGCATGGCCATATATTTATGCTTCCAGACAATTCATATAAGTGGTATAGAAACTCAGCAGTGGAGATGAAGGGAAAAAAAAGGGCTGATGAGATTATTAAGCTTTGGTGCATATTTAAAATTGTTTATGAAGGACCATTTATACATTGCAGTTCATTTTGATCTTTTTTATTAAAATGTATTTGAGGGAGGTAAATATTAAATTTATATATTAATTATTAGTAAAGATATAAGGAAAGGCTTGCATTTTTTTCTCACCACCAACTCTACTATTTGTAAAATTCAGTACTCACTGAAGTTTCTTCTAACAATAAAAAATTGATGTGACAGTGTCAATAATAGTTCCAGTAAATATATGAACTTCTCATGAGTCAGTAAAATAAGCAATTACATGCCAGATATCGTGATAGAACTTCATACTATTCGAAAATATAGAACTTTAAAATTAATTTATTAAAATATTTTTGAGAAAATCAAATATGCATCATTTAGCATTTGAAACAAGCTTTTTTTCAGTAGGAAATTGCATTCAATCCTCTTGTGGTTTTGACAAAATTATAAAATGTAAACCTTTTTAGAGTAAAAGGGAAGCCTTTATTAGAGAAGGCTGTAAGTAGAAAAGTAGGCCAATGATGGTTTCTAATTTTTGCTCAATGTATTACTCTAAAATACATCATATCTCTGCTCTTACCTATTCACTTGCAGGGCCTATAGAAATCCTCTGTAATCTACAGTTGTTTATGTTTACTTTTTTGCCTACTTCACACTCTTATTGTTAATTTCAGTATTAATTTTCCTTGTCCGTGTCATACCCAATAATTCCAGTTTTCTTCTCACACTTTTTCCAACTTTGAGACTCCTCCAGATTATCCGTATGACAAAAATAAAGTTATTTTCTGTGGCTAACTCCCATCATGACATTTTTGCCAGTGATCTTTAACCCCTTTCCCGATCAAATAAAATGAATTATTGTTTTCAGAGTCAACCAACAGGCCCTGCTTTTCTGGTCTTCTCTTATGGTCTCTGTGACTTAAAGTCTTTCTACTATTATAGTATGATTCTTAAAATCTAAATTTTTAAAAATGTCTTTTCTCAAACCATCCCGCAGTTAACTGCTCTGCTCTTTTCTGTCTACTAGAAACCATTTTCTTTGAAAACCATTCACTGACTTCTACTTTCTGTTCTGATGACTCAGCCATCTTGAGGATAGAAAATGAAATACATTATTTTAGGTATAAAAAAGAAAGGTAAAGCCTTCACTTTTCATACAACCCTACAAAAGAGGAAAATTAAGTGATGAAATAAGATCTATTTATTATAAAAGTTAAATACTACAAAGGAGAATGTATCTGATAAGATACAGAAATTTTGACAGCCACGGCGTTAATAGTCTTACCCCCCTCATAGGACCTAGAGCTGAGGTTGAAATATATTTTATCAAGATGAAGGAAAATGTCAAATTTTTTAGTTAAACTGTCAGAGAGAGCAAGAGAGAAGAAAAAATTTCTGGCAGAATCTTGAGAAGTATGCATGGTAAAAAAATATGTTAAACTTAAGTGATCAAACTAGTCCTATCAGTTTTGAAAAATGAGTTTTTTTCCTCAATTGCAGTATGACTAGATAGTCACCAACAATCACCTACTCTCTATTTGACATTTTTTGAAACTCATAACTTGTTTTTTCACACAAAGATGAAATTTACCTTTTCTGTGTGAAGAGTTTAGTTCACAGGAAACATCGTTTTATTTATGCTGTCATTAACCTTTACTCCTTAAGCTAACGCTCATGATTTGTGCAGATTAGGAAAGAAGAGTCATTTATGTAGATACATTCTGGTGTTTAGAGATTATTTACTCCGTACTTCTACATGGAAGGGGCTTTAATGGATTGTTTTAAATAAATTATTCTCTGCTTTGGGGAAATTAGTCTCTGTAAAGGATAACAGTGACATCGAGAAACCTAAGCCAAAACAGAGACAGGTGCCAACTACAGCATTTGCTAAATTTAAAAAATGTTTGCATTATGTATACAAGCACCAGTGGAAAGACAAGATGATGTTTTTAATCAGTCAGGAAGGAATCCATGGGGAAAGTGGGGTTTTAGCAACTTTTTACACAATTTATTTAACTAAGGCATATTCTATGATGGATGTAGTCTAAATGTAAAGGCACAGCAAGAGACTTTGGAGTTGAGATGGGGTGATTAACAAGAATGGTTGTGTCTAGGTTTGTCTGCTGAAGGAGAAAGGTGGGCAGTAGAGGGAAAGTGAAGGAGGAGCCATGAGTAGGTGGCACAAAAGTACAAGAACAAATCTGCATTTCACAAAGACAATAAAACTCTCATCATGTCCCGAGTTTAAATAAATACCACATTATAAAACTTAGGCTGCCAAAACTAAGCCCACAAAGAATGTGTATTGAATTAGTACAGCTGTTTCAAATCTGTTTCTCAGGAATAATTTGGAAATAATATTAAAGTGAGTTATTTTGAAGATTAATTACATCATTAACATGTTGTTGGATATTTAGAATTTTACTCATCCAAATTCTTATATAAAGAATGAAGATAAGCTTTTAAGTATTGCTGTTGTTCTTAAAACAATGGTAAATTATCATTTTTGTGTATAGCAGGGTGGAACTTAAACTTGTTCTTAATGACTTTTAGCTTTCCATGTGACTTTCCTACAGCACCTCAACACATAAGGTTTGTTGTGAAAGATGAAGGATTAGTTTCTATAAAGAGTACTAGAAGGACACATCATCTCTACTTTAAGAGAGGGAAGGGAAAGTAAGTAATTTGGGAAAAAAAAATGTAGCCTAAGCTTTTTATTTCTTAATATTTTGTCAAGTTTAGTGTCTAGCTAAAGGAAAGCTAATGTAGTCTTCACTACAAAATCATTGTGTTGAATAACATTCAGTGAGTGAATTCACAGTTTTCAGGCATAGCATAGGCTTGTGTTCCCCAAAATGGAACATTTCTGTGGTTGTGGGACCTAAATGTTCAAAAGAAGTCAAAGAGTTAATTTTTGTTAAGTATTGTAAAATATTGTTTTTGTATTAAAACAAACCTGTATATTTAATTCATGGTATAGAAAGAAAAATTGGCATGATTTTAAAGATGAGACCAGAGGCTTAACAGGAATTCTAGGCTTGCAGCAAGTTGTTTCAAGCTGCGTTTCCCAGACCTTCCAGGGTTATGAGTAAACTTCATTCAGCAATTACAGATACAACAATGGAATAATCTGGGAAGTGCTGGTTTGGGTTTAGAAAAGGTAAAATTAATGTACTTTACTTCCTCTTCTATTGTAAAGGACAAAATATTATCTTTTCAGTCAAGGTCATGATCATTATAGCATCTTACTTTTTTGTTTATTTGTTGGTTTTGTTGTTGTTGTTATTGTTGTTTTGTTTGATCCATGAACCTATAGTCAGGATAAATTTCTTAGGAATATTTCTCATCTGAGTCTGTCCTGTCTCTTCTCACCCCCATCAACTTAAAAAATTTAGTGGCTTCTCATTGTTTTTAGGATAAAGATCAAAGCCCTTAATATGAGGCACCTGGGTGGCTCAGTGGGTTAAAGCCTCTGCCTTCAGCTCAGGTCATGGTCTCAGGGTCCTGGGATTGAGGCCCACATCCATCGGGCTCTGTGCTCAGCAGGGAGCCTGCTTCCTCCTCTCTCTCTGCCTGCCTCTCTGCCTACTTGTGATCGCTTTCTCTGTCAAATAAATAAATAAAATCTTTTTAAAAATCCCTTAATATGGCTTTTAAGACCACTGAAGGTTTGGCGATTGCCTTTGAAATAAGCCTTATTCCTAGCACTAATTACACTGGCCTTTCAGTCTTGCTTGCCTACCACTGGGCCTTTGCACTTAATACAGTTTCCCTTGCTTCTTTTCTTCACCCAGTTAAGTCCTACTAATCCATCATATCTTAAGCCTCCCCTCCTTTGCCTCAGAGAAGCCTTCTCCAATCCCCAGGTCACATCAAATCCTCAGTTGTGTGCTCTCCAGGTACCATTTGTATCTTCATTCCATATACCAGTTTTATTTTTACATTAATTTCTATGGTTGTTGAGGGCAGGGACCTCATCTTATTTTTTAACAATGCATAAGAAAGTATCTGGTGAAAAGTAAGCACTCAGGAAATATTTGTGGAAGGAAGGAGTACATAAATATCACAAATTCCTGGTCTGTCAGCAAGTTTGCTTTCCTAAATGAAAATGCATGTAAAGTCCCTTATAATGCTCTAATAGGTACTTTATTTTTTTTAAGATTTTATTTATTTATTTGACAGAGAGAAACACAGTGAGAGAGTGAACACAAGCAGGTGGACTGAGAGAGGGAAAAGCAGACTTCCCGCTGAGCAGGGAACCCGATGGGTGGCTTGATCCTGGGACTCTGGGGTCATGACCTGAGCCGAAGGCAGACGCTTAAGGACTGAGCCACCCAGGCCCCCCCACAATGCATCCTTTAGTGCCAAGTTGTACATTGTGTGCCAGAATACAATAGAATAGAATTGGGGTTACTTTAATTCATAGTTGTAGCACTCTAGTCAATTCAGTGACCTAAATCATGGTTTAGATTGATTTGATTAAGAAATGTGAATAATTTCAATGTATCTACAACCCTTCTCTATTAAGCTATAAATATTATTTGCTGATACTGTATTATTAATAGGCCAACATAATGGGCAAACATTACTTACAAAAATTAAAACGTATCTCTTAATTTATTTTTTCATACAAATTTTCTTTTTTCTTCTTTTTTTTTAAAAAGATTTTATTTATTTGACAGAAACACAGCCAGAGAGGGAACACAAGCAGGGGGAGTGAGAGAGGGAGAAGCAGGCTTCCTGCTTAGCAGGGAGCCGGATGTGGGGCTCGATCCTGGGTCTCCGGGATCATGACCTGAGCCGAAGGCAATCGCTTAACCAACTGAGCCATCCAGGCGCCCCTTTCATACAAATTTTCTAATTGTTTCTTCATTTCGGTGTTTTTAAAAGAACTCTACGTATTTTAGAATGAGTGGTAGAGTAAAACTGATAAAATGCCTTAAATTTCTCCTCTTGTAGCAATACATGGGTGGCTCATTTGGTTAAGCATCTGCCTTTGGCTCAGGACATGATCCCAGGGTCCTGGGATCCAGTCCCACATTGGGCTTTGTGCTCAGCAGGGAGCCTCCTTGTCTTTCTGCCTGCTCTGCCTGCTGCTCTCCCTGCTTGTGCTCTTTCTCTGACAAATAAATTAACATTTTTTTAAAATTTCTCCTCTTAGAAAAAAAACTTCATGTAAGAACTTAAAATGTATTTTCTGTTGTGAAAAGAAAATATCCTTTGTTAATTTGGATGATAAAATGGAAAAATAAGTTTTAATTTGATAATAACCATTATCTTTATTATATTTAATGTTGAATTCATATTTTTACAAATAGGAATAAAATTAAAATACTTAAAAATGCATCTTAAGTCAGCATTCGTTATATGATTTTCCACTTCTCTTGCTATTGAAAAATGAATTTTAATTTTTTGAAGTAAATACAAATTTGAACTAATTTTTGAAGGGCACTTGTTAAGAACTTACATAGCGAGTTATTGTGAAGTATAACTTTTTAAATACTCATATGGCTTTTTTTGTTAATTACATGTCACTGGATAATCATGTAGCAAATAATAGGAGATTTTTCTAATAAAGCGAGTCCCTTCCCACAAATTTACAATGGTTATGGTATAAATCAGAATAAGCAAAATTTTTAAGACTTTAACTTAGCTTTTTGCAGAGCTGTTAACTTTTAATAAAACACCTTCAGACTTACTCTTTCTAACAAGTACTATAAAACAATGGGTTGCAGTTGTGCCCTGATATAAACTACAAATAACTATTCAGTATGATAGAATTTTTTAGACTTTAAAAATGTATTTAATTTGTTTGATTTCAATTTAAATTACAATCATTAATTCTAGTAAAAGTTTTCATTAACTTATTCTTTGTCTTTTTTTGCTATGGATATTTACATAAATTTATTGAATCTTAAATTTTACTAAGCATAGTACCTGCTGTTTTAGTTTTCTGTGTTCATCTGTTGAATATCATAACATAAAATTGTTTTAAAAATGAAGAAAATAAAAACCAGGATTTATTAAATAAAACAAAATTCACAATGACATTAATGTATTATAGTTTGCCAAGATGAAAACATTGTTATATCCAATACTGAGTGTTTAGCCAAAGAAAACAAAAATACTGATTTGAAAAGATATATATGCCCCGATGTTTACTGCAGCATTATTTACAATATCCAAGATATGGATGCAATCTAAGTGTCTACCAATAGATGAATGTATAACCAAGATGTGATACACACAGACATACATAGGAATATTACTCAGCTATAAAAAAGAATGATATCTTGCCATTTATGATAACATGGATAGACCTAGGGAATATTATGTTAAATGAAATAAGTTATACTGAGAAAGACCAATATCATATTATTTCACTTACATGTGGAATCTTAAAAAACAAGAGGGTAAGCAAAAACACACAGACTCATAAATACAGAGAACAAACTGGTAATTGTTGAAGAGGAGGATGGAGGATGAGCAAAATAGGTGATGGGGATTAAGAGATACAAACTTCCAGTTACAAGTAAGTCACTGAGATGAAAAGTATGGCATAAGGAATTAAGTAAATAATAATGTAATAACATACTGAAATTATAATGGTGAGCATTGCATAATGTATAGAATTGTTGAATCATTATGTTGTACACCTGAAACTAACATGTCAATTATGCTTCAATAATAATGTTTTTAAAAATCACATAATTGATATCAAGTATTACACACTTATCTCTATCCTTTTTTTTAGAGAGAGGGAGAGAGAGAGGGGTAGAAGGAGAGGGAGAGAGAATCTCAGGCAGGTTCCAAGCTGAGTGCAGAGCCCGACTTGGGGCTCATCTCACAATCCTGAGATGATGACCTGAGTCAAAGTCAAGAGCAAGCACTTAGCCAACTGAACCACCCAGGCACCTCAACATACTTATCTCTTTTGTATTTACTTGACATTAATGTTCTTAGAAATTAGTCCAATTAGGTAGGTTGGAAAGTCTTCTAATAAGGTAATAGATAAGAAAAAAACACATTGTTAGTTGCTTTTGAAGTGTTGTCCAATATCCCTTGTTTGTTTGGATTTTTTATTTTGTTTCAGCAACATCTGCTATTTTTAAAATGGGCTTGCAACATGTTTTCTCAAATAATATCTACAACAAATCAATGGAAGGCTGGCTTCGATCCTGGATTTTACTTTTTTCAACTTGTTTACCAAAGATTATGAAAGAATCTGTTTTCTAGCTAGTTGTTAGACTTATAATGTGACTTATTAATAAAAACCTTTACAATAATGGCCTTAAGTAATTACGATGAATGATTAATTTTGACATTAGCTGAATTCTTTTTTTTAAAAGATTTTATTTCTGTGTTCAAAGTCTCTGTTGTTTCGTTTCCCTCCCTAGATTACCCTAGTTCCCATTTGCTTTCCTTCTGCCACTGTCCTCCAGTTTGCCCCTCATGCACCACAAGTAAGTGAGACCATGCGATACTTGACTTTCTCTTCCTGGCTTAGTGGTGGGTACTGGGGACACCTAAAGTGTGGAGCACTGGGTGTGGGGAATGGGGAATGAATCTTGAAACATTGGAAAAAAAATTTTAGTAACAATAAAAAAAAAGATTTTATTTATTTATTTGACAGAAACACAGCAAGAGAAGGAACACAAGCAGGGGGAGTGACAGAGGGAGAAGCAGGCCTCCCACTGAGCAAGGGCTCAGTGGGGCTCGATTCTGAATCTCCAGGATGATGACCGGAGCCGAAGGCAGTCACTTAACCAACGCCCAGGCACCCCGACGTTAGCTGAATTCTTATTATAATTTTGGTGTGTTTCAGATATATGGGAGTTTATTTCATATACTTTTGTTTTTCAACCATCCACATTATTTTCAAAATGTTTGATAGTCCTGGGGGTTGTGATTTTTTTTCCTTGCTGAGCATAAAATTCATATTTTAATATCATATAATTCATTTATAAACTTTCAAAACAAACTACTGAGCTATTAAAAATATACAAAAGAGATAATGTTGCAGAGTTTTTGTTAATGGAGCCCAAAACAGACATGTAGTCCAGTTGCTGGTTATTTCCTTCCCACTGGTCAGAACCTATGTGGATTCTTTTTTTTTTTTAAGATTATTTATTTATTTGACAGAGAGAGAAAAAGAGAGAGAGATCACAAGTAGACAGAGAGGCAGGCAGAGAGAGGAGGAAGTAGGCTCGTTGCTGAACAGAGAGCCCAATGCAGGCTTCGATCCCAGGACCCTGAGATCATGACCTGAGCCGAAAGCAGAGGCTTTAACCCATGAGCCACCCAGGGGCCTGAACCTATGTGGATTTTGAGTTCAGTATGGTAAAGAACCAATGCACACGGTAGGGCTTTGATGCTTCTTCCTGATTTCCCTCCATAGTAGTGCCATGGTGAGCCTTTGGCAGTTTCTCTTGACATCACTGTTGCTTTAAATCAGTAGCAGAGGTTTTCTTATCTAAAAGACTGTTCCTTTGCCTTCTAGCTATCAGATGTGAGGCTTTCAGTTTGATGTTAAATTGTCACGTACAGAGAGAAGCTCTCTCTATGAAATACTGAAGAGTAGATAATTTTTCTTTCTAGTCTGTCTCTAGAAATAATGCTTTAAGTATATTTATGGTAAAAACATGTTAATTCAGATCTTGTTTATTTGGGATTTGTGATAATTACAGTAGGTTTTTATTGATGTTTACTCTTAATATGTGAAGGAAGGGCTTGCTGATCGATCTAATAATATGCAAACAAGGTTGAAAAGAAATTGTTTGACCCAGGAAGTTATGGTGTTTTCAAGCACTGTACTCTGCCAGGAGCCATTTCCATCCTGAAAATACACTAGCTAGAAGTGAGTGAGTTGATTTTTAGTTAGAATTTCTGCATTCTTCAAATCATGGTTCTTTGGGGGGTTTTTTGAATATTTATGTAAACTTTCTACAATACAGCTTTGTTCTACCCTTCATTTGCCAAAGTTAGGAAGGTCTCATGCACTATATATACATATATATATATGTATATATACACACACACACATATATATACATATACACATTAGTAGTAGAAATCCTTAAAATAAGATAAGGAACTATTATTGACACCTTTTACAGGTAAGGTGTGGAGAAGTTGAGCGACTCAGCAGGGATTGTACAGCTGTTCAGTGATGGAATTAGATTGGACCTCAACTCTTTTTTTCTCTGTTGAATTGGATTTACACTTTAGTGGGTGAAGAACACAATTTAGGATTAGACATAATTATTTTCAGACTTGACTTTTATTTTTTTAAAGTTTTTATTTAATTCCAGTTAGTTAACATACAGTGTAATATTAGTTTCAGGTGTACTTCTATACCAGACTTGACTTCTAAAACATTTCCTAACTTTTCTACCCTGTAAAATTTGGCACCAAATAGGATATAGTAAAGAGTACTTTGGAATCAGGTGCTTGGGTTAATTGTATCCAGACTCTATTACTTCCTAGCTGTGTGACTCTTGAGGGAGAATTTAAATAACTTGCCCAGTTTTTTCATTTTTCTAAAATAGGGGTGGTAGTATTGCCTACCTCATAGGGTTGTAGTATACTTAAAACAATGCCTGATACATAGGAAGTGCATGGTAAATGCCACCTTTTTTAAGTTAAAGAATTGATTGCTTTCTGTTGCCAATCTTCAAAGGTAAAACTACTAACAGATAATATTTATTGAGTACTTCCCATGTACTGTGCTGGGTGCTTTCTCTGCATTATCTTATGCCTATACTAGCCCTGAAAGATTGGAATTATCACTGCTTTACAAATGAAGACAGTTTTGCTTAGGAACAATGAATGACTTATTCTATATACTCAAAAATTTATTTAGCAGGTATTCAATAAATATTTTGAAAACTTAATAAATAATAAAAGAAGCAGAATTTGAATAGATTTCTAACAACTTACGAAACATAGAATATTTGCACCTTGCCATTCTACCAGAGGTAGATATGAAATGAGAGGAATCATGGGAATAATTTCAAAGATGTGGATGGATGTTCATTCCACCAGACCTACCTTCTGTAGTGCATGGTAAGGTAGACTATGGTTCTTGGGTCCTTTTGGCTTCTGGGGGTGGGGTGAGTGGGTTTGTGTATGTTGAGGTGTTTTCTCTCAGAATAGTACTTAAGCCAATGACAAAGATTCTAGATATAATTATAGTCTTGGTGACATTTTCCTATTTTGATGTGAACCTCAGGAGTTTGATTCTCACCTCTGCTGAGTCTAGACCTAAACAAAAGATCTACTTAAAACCACTGCTACTACAAACCCAGTGCTGGATGTTTTGTTCTAAAAGAAATGTTAATAAAAATATATGGTATCTGATAATAGATGTTCATAAATGGCTTTACATTATACTACAAATAATGGCTTGTGTTACATTCTTTTGTTTAGCTTTACTTAACAATGGTTAGCGTTGCATTCTGCATTTCAGTAGTGTTTCCTTGAACAGCAGACTTTATTCAGTGCATGCCTACAGCTTTGAGATCCTTACCTACCTATTAGATGGTAATTATTCCCCCCACATTGTTTTGTTTTCTTTGGAAACTCCTTTATCTTAGACCAGATTATGATATGATATGATAGCATAGTGAATCACAAAAAGAATTTAGGTGTTAAAGAATATTTAATCATAATCAGTCAAAAACTATTATGAAATCAATGCAAAATATGAAGTGGTCAAGTTGAGCTAGAGACATTTGATCAGTTGAGTACTTATAAAGTAGTAATTAAAGGTAGAAATTCTGTCTACATTATTTTTTAAATGATTCACATGATTTTGCATGTATATATAAAATAGATATTCTAGCATGTATTGAGAAACTTAAAAGTTGGATTTGTTCAGAGTCAAAACACAAAAATTGGGGTGCCTGGGTGGCTCAGTTGGTTAAGCAACTGCTTTCAGCTCAGGTCATGATTCTGGAGACCCAGGATCGAGCCCCACATCGGGATTCCTGCTTGGCGGGAAGCCTGCTTCTCCCTCTCTCATTCCCCCTGCTTGTGTTCCCTCTCTGGCTCTGTTTCTCTCTATCAAATAAATAAATAAATAATCTTAAAAAAACATAAAAATTATATTTCCATTTCTCTTTGTTTTTCTTTAATACAATTGAGGTGAGTTTGGTTTACACTGAAAAGTTTTAAAGTAAGGGAAAATAACATAAATTGTTCTTTGCTTGTGGAAAGAATGCTTTGGTGCTTCTCATTCTTTATGAAAGCAGTCTGGTAGAGAAAGACTTTTAAGAATGGTAACACCACGAATCTCCATCTGCATTAATTTTTTTATTAAAATATAATGTATTATTTGCTTCAGGGGTACAGGTCTATGAATCATCAGCCTTATACAGTTCACAGCACTCACCATAGCAATACCCTCCCCAGTGGCCTTAACCCAGGCACCATATTCGTCCCCCACACCAGCAACCCTCAGTTTGTTTCCTGAGATTAAGAGTCTCTTATGGTTTGTCTCCCTCCCTGGTCCCATCTTGTTTCATTTTTTTCCTTCCTACCCCCCACGACCCCTACCCTGCCTCTCAAATTCCTCATATCAGAGAGATCATATGATAATTGTCTTTCTCTGATTGACTTATGTCACTTAATATAATACCCTCTAGTTCCATCCATGTCATTGCAAATGGCAAGATTTCATTCTTTTTGATGGCTGCATAGTATTCCATATTTGTGTGTGCGTGCGTGTGTGTGTGTACCCACCACCTCTTCTTTATCCATTCATATGTTGATGGACATCTAGGTTGTTTCCATAGTATGGCTATTGTGGACATTGCTGTTATAAACATACGGGGGCATGTGCCCCTTCAGATCACTAAATTTGTATCTTTAGGGTAAATACCCAGTAGTGCAATTGCTGGGTCGTAGGGTAGCTCTATTTTCAACTTTTTGAGGAATCTCCATACTGTTTTCCAGAATGGCTGCACCAGCTTGCATTCCCACCAACAGTGTAAGAGGATTCCCCTTTCCCTGCATCCTCACCAGCATCTGTGTTTTCCTGACTTGTTAATTACATGCATTCTGACTGGTGTGAAGTGGTATCTCACTGTGGTTTTGATTTGTATTTCCATGAGGCTCAGGGATGTTCAGCACTTTTTCATGTGTCTGTTGGACATTTGGATGTCTTGGAGAATTGTCTGTTCATGTCTTCTGCCCATTTCTTGATTGGATTATTTGCTCTTTGAGTGTTGAGTCTGATAAGTTCTTTATACATTTTGGATACTAGCCCTTTATCTGTTATGTCATTTTCAAATATCTTCTCCCATTCTGTTGGTTGTCTTCTGAGTTTTTTTTTTTGACTGTTTCCTCTGCTGTGCAAAAGCTTTTTATCTTGATCAAGTCCCAGTAGTTTGTTTTTGCCTTTGTTTCCCCTGCCTTTGGTGATGTTTCTAGAAAGAAGTTGCTGCGTTTGAGGTTCAAGTGGTTGCTGCTTGTGTTCTCCTCAAGGATTTTGATGGATTCCTGTCTTACATTGAGGTCTTTCATCCATTTTGAGTTTATTTTTGTGTGTGGTGTAAGGAAATGGTCCAGTTTCATTCTTCTGCATGTGGCTATCCAATTTTCCGAAGACCATTGGTTGAAGAGACTGTCTTTTTTCCATTGGACATTCTTTCCTACTTTCTTGAGGATTAGACGACTGTGAAGTTAAGGGTCCATTTCTGTGCTCTCTGTTCTGTTCCATTGATCTATGTGTCTGTTTTTGTTCCAGTACCATACTGTCTTGATGATTACAGCTTTGTAATAGAGCTTGAGTGTGGAATTGTGATGCTGCCGACTTTGGCTTTCATTATCAACATTACTCTGGCTTTTTGGGGTCTTTTCTGGTTCCATATAAATTTTAGGATTATTTGTTCCACTTCTTTGAAAAATATTGATGGTATTTTGATAGGGATTGCATCAAATGTGTACATTGCTTTAGGTAGCATAGACATTTTCATAATATTTATTTTCCTAATCCGTGAGCCTGGAGTGTTTTTCCATTTCTTTGTGTCTTCCTCAGTTTTTTTCATGAGTACTTTATAGTTTTCTGAGAATGGATTCTTTGCCTCTTTGGTTAGGTTTATTCCTAGGTTTCTTATGGTTTTTGAGTGAAATTGTAAATGAGATCGACTCCTTAATTTCTCTTTCTTCTGTCTTGCTATATGTGTATAGAAATGCAGGGGCACCTGAGTGGCTCAGTGGGTTAAAGCCTCTGCCTTTAGCTCAGGTCATGATCTCAGGGTCCTGGGATCGAGGCCCGCATCTCAGCAGGGAGCCTGTTTCCTCCTCTCTCTCTGCCTGCCTCTCTGCCTACTTGTGATTTCTTTCTGTGTCAAATAAATAAATAAATAAAATCTTAAAAAAAAAGAAAGAAATGCAAATAATTTCTGTGCACTGATTTTTATATCCTGACATTTTACTGAATTTCTATAGGAGTTCTAGCAGTTTTGGAGTAGAGTCTTTTGGGTTTTCCACATAAAATATCATATCATCTGCAAAGAGTGAGAGTTTGACTTTTTTGCTGATTCAGGTGGCTTTTATTTCTTTTTGTTCTCTGATTGCTGAGGCTAGGACTTCTAGTACTATGTTGAATAGCATTGGTGATAGTGGACAGCCCTACTATGTTCCTGACCTTAGGGGAAAAGCTCTCAGTTTTTCCCCATTGAGAATGATATTCGCTGTGGGTTTTTCATAGATGGCTTTTATGAGATTGAGGTATGTACCCTCTATCCCTACACTGTGAAGAGTTTTGATCAAGAAAGGATGCTGTACTTTGTCAAATGCTTTTTCAGCATCTATTGAGAGTATCATATGGTTCTTGTTCTTTCTTTTATTAATGCACTGTGTCACATTGATTGATTGTGGATATTGAACCAACCGTGCAGCCCAGGAATAAATCCCACTTGGTCCTGGTGAATAATCCTCTTAATGTACTGTTGGATCCTATTGGCTAGTATTTTGGTGAAGATTTTTGCATCTGTGTTCATCAAGGATATTGGTCTGTAATTCTCCTTTTCGATGGGTTTTTTGTCTGCTTTGGGGATCAAGGTAATGCTAGCCTCATAAAATGAGTCTGGAAGTTTTCCTTCCATTTCTATTTCTTAGAACAGTTTCGGGAGAATAGGTATTCATTCTTCTTTAAATTTTTTCCTCACGAAGCTGTCTGGCCCTGGGCTCTTCTTTGTTGGGAGATTTTTGATGACTGTTTCCATCTCCTTACTGGCTATGGATCTGTCCAGGTTTTCTCTTCCTGGTTCAGTTTTGGTAATATATATGTCTCTAGAATTGCATCCATTTCTTCCAGATTGTCAAATTTACTGGTGTATAGTTGCCCATAATACGTTCTTATAATTGTTTGTATTTCTTTGGTGTTGGTTGTAATCTCTCCTCTTTCATTCATGATTTTATTAATTTGGGTCCTTTCTCTCTTCTTTTTGATAAGTCTGGCCAGGGGTTTATCAATCTTTTAATTATTTCAAAGAACCAACTTCTAGTTTCATTGATCTGTTCTACTGTTCTATTCATTTCTATTTCATTCATTTCTGCTCTGAGCTTTATTATTTCTTTTTTCCTGCTGGGTGTGGCTTTCTTTGCTGTTCTTTCACCAGCTCCTTTAGGTGTAGGGTTAGGTTGTATACTTGAGACCTATACAAAGGCTTGTATTGCTACGCACTTTCCTCTTACGACCACCTTTGCTGTGCTTCAAAGATTTTGAACTATTGTGTTTTCATTTTTATTTGTTTCCATAAATTCTCTAAATTATTCTTTAATTTTCTGGTTGATCCATTCATTCTTTCGTAGGATGGTCTTTAGCCTCTCTGTATTTGAGTTCTTTCCAACTTTCTTCTTGTGGTTAAGTTCTAGTTTCAAAGCTTTGTGATCTGAAAACATGCAGGGGAAGATCCCAATCTTTTGGTACTTCTTGAGACCTGATTTGTGACCCAGGATGTCATCTGTTCTGCAGAATGCTCCATGTGCACTAGAGAAGAATGTGTAGTCTGTTGCTTTGGGATGGAATGTTCTGAATATATCTGTGATGTTCATCTGGTCCAGTGTGACATTAAAAGGCTTCATTTCCTTGTTGATCTTTTGCTTAGATGATCTGTCCATTCAGTGAGGAGGATGTTAAAATCCCTTACTATTACTGGATTATTGTTGAGGTGTTTCTTTGATTTAGTTATTGATTTGTTTATATCATTGGCTGCTACCAACAGAGGCATAGATATTTAAAATTGTTAGATCTTCTTGTTGAACAGACACTTTAAGTATGATATAGTATCCTACCTCATCTCTTATTATAATCTTTGGGTTAAAGTCTAATTTGTCTGATAAAAGGATTGCCACCCAGCTTTCTTTTGATGTCCATTAGAATGGTAAATGGTTTTCTACCCCCTCACTTTAAATCTGGAAGTGTCTTCGGGTCTGTAATGAGTTTCTTTCAGACAGCATATTGATGGGTCTTGTTTTTTTATCTACTCCGATACCCTGTGTTTTTTGATTGGGGCATTTAGACCATATATGTTCACGGTAGCTATTGAAAGATATGAATTTAGGTCACTGTATTGCCTATAAGGTGACTGTTACTGTATATTGTCTCTGATCCTTTCTGGTCTGTTACTTTCACGCCCTCTCTTCACTTAGAGTACCCCTTTCAATATTTCCTGTAGGATTGGTTTGGTGTTTGCAAATTAGTTTTTGTTTGTCTTGGAATCCTTTTATCACTCCTCTATTTTCAGTGACAGCCTAGCTGGATATAGTATTCTTGGGTATATTTTTCTAATTTAATGCTCTGAGTATATCTTGGCAGCCCTTTCTGGCCTGCCGGGTCTCTGTGAATACGTCTGCTGCCAATCTAATATTTCTAGCATTGTATGGTACACACCTCTTATCCCGAGCTGCTTTCAGGATTTTTTCTCTGTCATGAGACTTGTACGTTTTAGCAGTACGTGATGGAATGTGGAGCTTTTTTTATTGATTTTGAGAGGGGTTCTCTGTGCCTGCAGGATTTTGATGCTTTTCCCCTTTGCCAGACTAGAGAAATTCTCTGCTATAATTTGCTCCAACATACCTTCTGCCTTCCTCTCATTCTTCTTCTTCTAGGGTCCCAACTATTCTAATACTGTTTCATCTTATGGTATCACTTACCTCTCCAAGTCTCCACTCATGGTCCAGTAATGGTTTGTCTCTCTTTTTCTCAGCTTCCTTATTCTACATCATTTGGTCTTCTGCATCATTTATCCTAACAGTAAGAGCCTCCATTTTTTATTGCACTTCATTAATAGCTTTTTCTTAAATTTCAACTTGGTTAGATGTTAGTTCTTTTATTTCTCCAGAAAGGGATTTTATTTCTCCAGAAACGGATTCTTTAGTATCTTCCTTGCTTTTTTAAGCCCAGCTGGCACCTTGAGACTCGTCATTCTGAACTCTAGTTCTGACGTATTACTAATGTCCTTATTGATTAGGTCCCTAGCCATCGGTACAGCCTCTTGTTTTTTTTTCTGAGGTGAATTTTTCCCCTTGTCATTTTATCCATATAAGAATAGATGAATGAAATATTAAAATGGTAACAATTACCCCAGAAAAATATACACTAATCAAATCACAAGAGACCCAAAATTGGGAGAAGAAAGGAGGAAAAAAATATATATTTATATTTATATATTAAATATATATAATATAATGCTTTATACATTTTTATGTATTATTTATATTCATATATTATGTGTGAATAACTTATTATATATTATAGTATATAACTTATATGCATTCATATAATATATATTTTATATTTGTTATGTATACTTGTAGATATCTGTCATATGTATGTGTGTATATTTGTTATATATTATGTATTTATATATTATATATAATATATATTCATTATATATTTATTTATCATATATTTATTTATATAGTATATATATTATATATTAGACTGGTGAATAGAACAGAGCCAAACACTTGATTTTGGGTGTATTTTGGTCTGTTAGAAGAAACTGCCTCCCAAAATTTTAAAGAAGGAAAAAGTGGTATATACAAAAACAAGGGTATATACAATGAAGGGATGGACTATGACTGTAATGGTGAAAATTAAAAAAGATTCTAAAAATGGAATTGATAAGTTGGTTGAAAAAAGAAGAAAAAAGTGGAAAGAATGTGATGAGGGATGCACCTAGGTGGCTCAGTCATTAAGCATCTGCCTTCGGCTCAGGTCTTGGTCCCGGGGTCCTGGGATAGAGCCCCACATCAGGCTCTCTGCTGGGTTGGAAGCCTGCTTCTCCCTCTCCTATTCCCCCTGCTTGTGTTTCCTCTCTCTTGCTGTGTCAAATAAATAAATAAAATCTTTAAAAATATATTTTAAAAAAGAATTTGATGAGGCTGGAGACTAGAAGAAAGCTGTGTGTTAGGTTTAGGGTTTATTTTGATCTATTGGAAGAAACTCTGTCCCCAAATTTTAAACAAAAACCTATATCTATACAAAAAATAAGCTTAAATTCAATGAAGGGATAAAATATGATTATAACAATGAAAATTTAAAAAAGATTTTTTTGAAAAGGTGTTGGTAAGATAAAATCATTTAAAAATGTTAAAATAGGAAAGAGAAAAAATTTTTAAAGTAGAATAAGAAAAAAATTGAATTAAAAAATTTAACTTTGAAAGACTAAAGAATCATGGGGAAAAAGCCATGAATTCTATGTGGTGCATCCCCTTAGCTCTGGAGTTCTACAGTTCGCATTGATTAGTGGGCTTGGTCTTGGCTGGATGTTCTTGTTGATATTCTTGGGTAGGGACCTGTTGTATTGATTCTCAAATGTCTTTGCACAAGGCAGAATTGCACCACTCATGCCAAGGGCCAGGCTAAGTAATCTGCTTGGATTTGCTCTCGGTAGCTTTTGTTCCATAAGTTCTTTCAGTACAGCTTTGGAGAAGGAGAATGAAGATGGTGGCCTCCCAATCTCTGGCTCAGGGTTGCCGAGAGCTCGGGGCCCCACTCCTCAGTGTGTCCTCAGAGAAAGCAGTCAGTCACTTCTGTCTCCCTAGTCTCTGGCCAAACTCTGTGCTCACCCAACCTGTTACCGAGCATTTCTATCTCTGGTACGTGGCTCCACTTGGAGTCTCCAAACCTAGCAGATTCCTGCAGCATGATCCCTCCCTGCTTCTTCCAGAGAGGCAAGGAAGGAGTTTCCCTGGATCTTCCACTTGTGGGGTTCCTGCTCAAAGAGCTGTGGCCTGACTGTTCCTTGGATCACAGTTTAAGGTGACCCTGAGCTGAAAGCCTGCACCCCGGCTCCATCTCTGCAGCCGGGGTTCTGGCTTCGATACCTGGGAGCTCTGCCATGCTCAGGCACCCTGAATCCTTCTGTGATACTATGGTTCCTGAGACCACACTGTCCGAGTAAGGGTTCCACCCCCCACTTAGTCTCTGGAGTGACGTTCCTCAGTGGAGTAGTCTTCTTAAAGTTCTGATTTTGTGCTGCGCTGTTCTACTGCTGCCTGGGAGCACCCCTCCCCCCTGCATTCTGTCTTCCCAAATGTCGCCTTAGATTCGCTTCTCCACACGTCCCGTCTTCCAGAAAGTGGTTGCTTTTCTGTTCCTAGAATTGCTAGGCTTCTCTCCTGTTGAGTTTGTAGGTGTTCAGACTGGTTTGATAACTATGTAGCTGAATTCCTGTGACCTGATGATATCTAGGTCTCATACTTCTATCTGCATTAATTTTAAAATGTCTGACAATGTTTAAAGGAAATGGTTCTTAATTGTGGAATTTTTTTACATGAGTCTGCCTTGCCACTTTATTCTTGTATTTGTGACCAATACACACAAAAAGTAAATATAGAAGAATAATACCTAGAGATCTAATAACATTTTTCTCCTTAGTGATGTACCATTAATGAGATCATAAAAAATTAAGGCTGGTATGTATTTCTGAAAAGTAAGGACTTACTTAAAAATGTACACATCATATACACTCAAATGAATAGCATGATTATCACACCAAAATTTATTTCTTTATATCAGTAAATATCTAGTGGTTCAAATTTTTGATTTTATATATGTCATAAACATTTTTATACTTTTGTTCTTAAGTCAGAGTCCAAGTAAAGACCACATATTGTAGTCTGCCTTATTGTTTTTTACCTATGTCATTTCTTTAGGACCCAGTACCCTCTGTACCTTATGTAATGTTTCCTGAAATAAAACTCATAGATAATATAGCCTGCCTACTAATGTAATTTTTTAAAAATACACTGTAATGACCATATTGTAATTAAAAGGAAAAATAATTTATAAAAATATAATTTTTATATGTAGGTGCTCAATATGACTATATTAGGAGAAACTAATTGATATTTTTTTCCTGCTTATAATGAGCATATCTGGATTTAAGAGAAGCAGCAAGTTCAGAAGTCATTCCATAGAAGTACAAGACGATGGAAGAACAGATGAAATGCTAGAGACTGTAATAAAAATGAGTATTAAGGAATGTAGTACAAGCTAAACTCTTGGTATGTCATCCTAATAATTCCTATAGAGTATTTTATAATCTTGTAGTAAGGAACCATAACTTTTCAGAGAAATAGGAGACTTCTCGGGATAGGAGAAAATACTTAAGATGAGCTTAGAGCATCTTGCAGTACCAGAAATTAAGGAAGTGCTCAAAAAACACAATGATGAGAGCATGTCAAACACTTAGAAGTCATTCTGTAATGGCTCTCAATGGCTAAAACTGCAACAGTTTGAGGAACAAAAGTAGTATTGGATTATAGCTCAATATATAATAAAATATCCATGAATCCATACTGATGTAAATAAATGTCTGAATAGATAAAGAAATGAGGAAAAAAATAGAAGTCTCACATACAGAGATTTCCAAATAATATATATAAATAATCTACTCTCACAAAGGTGGCACTTAATTCCCCAACCCTTGAATGTGGGCTGCACCTGTGACTTATTTCCAAAGAGTAGAGTATGGGAAGGGGAAACATGACTTTATAGTGGAGAAGCCTAGTAAATGTTGTATTGGCCAGATGATCAGGGTTTGCATCATCAGTAATAAGTCATGCTGATTATAGCACCTACCCTTAGTGTGATATGTTGAGAATGTCGCTTTACCCATGTGGTTTTCCTCCCCCAAACGCATAAGCCATCTAACTCTATAAGTGTTAATAAAGCCTTTCAGATGCAAACAAACAAAAAGTCATGGGATACAGGCAGTTCTTCGGTGTGTAACTCTTGCATCCGTCTAGCAATCATTTGGTAACTAGATCACTGTGATAACCCCAAACATTAGACTCAAATGTAGGACATTTTACAAAATACCTGACCAGTACTCCTCAAAACTGTTGAGGTCATCAAAAAACAAGGAAAATGTGAGAAACAGATGAAAGGAGGCCAAGGAGACATGATGATTGTTTGTATTATGGTGTCCTGGATAAGATCCTGAAACAAAAAAGCACATTAGGAAAGAACTAGTGAAATCTAAACATAGTATGGAATTTAATTAATAACAGTATTACCAGTGTTGGTCCAGTAGTTATGACAAATGTATCATAGTAATATGAGCTGTTAATAATAGAATACAGATAACAGGTATGTAGAGACTATATATATATATGTATATGTATATATAATAGGATATGTATTATACTAATATTACTATAATATTTATAGTAATTATATATACATATATGTATATATAATAGAATATATATTATAGTAATTTTTCTATAGATCTAAAACTATTCTGCAATAGAAAGTTTATTATAAAAGAGTTTATTCTCAAATTTGGCAATATCAAAATGTAAGCCATATGTTATATGTAAGGTAGCTTTGGTTTGCCTCTATAAGTGTTAATAAAGCCTTTCAGATGCAAACAAACAAAAAGTCATGGGATACAGGCAGTTCTTCGGTGTGTAACTCTTGCATCCGTCTAGCAATCATTTGGTAACTAGATCACTGTGATAACCCCAAACTTCAAAATTCTCAAAAAGCTCCCACAGGCCATATTGGCCCTGTCTTGACATCAGAAACTCTTTGCCTTATCACCTCTTCTCTCCTATGTAAACCTCATGTTTTTCCACATGTGAACAATTTTTCTTGGATGATTGGTATACCTGGTTTTCCTTCTACTGAAATTAATGTTTTTTAGTTGATTAGCTTTTTTTAACCTTTTTCTAATCAGGAAAAATATTTAAGAAATGGAAACTGGGACACCTGGGTGGCTCAGTTCGTTAGGCATCTGTCTTTGGCTCAGGTCATGATCTTAGGGGCCTGGGATCAAGCCCCTCATCTGGCTCCGGGCTCAGCGTAGAGCATGCTTCTCCCTCTGCCTGCCACTACCCCTGCTTGTGCTCTTCGGCTCTCTCTCTGTGTCAAATAAATAAATAATTAAAAAAAAAACAAAGAAACAAAAGAAGAAAAGGAAACTGAATATGCATGGGATAGGCTGGAGACCACCAGTAGTTAGCTCATGTTCTTATTTTACCTTAACAAACAGATTTGCAGTTAAACTCTTGGACAGAAGAGCGTACTCTTCTAAACCTTGTTAACAAAGCCTGATTTCCAGCACTAGTTCTATAATGGTAGTTTCCTGCAGACTACTTTAGGAATATTAAACAGGATGTGAAAATTTGGGGGCAAATGTTGTGGTTTATAATAATTGATTTTAAGCTGAATATATAAATGTGTGTGTGTAAATATGTGCATTACTTAGGGCACATGTCTGCCTCAGGCAGATATACTGAAATTCCATATAGCTAATATCTTTTCTCATGGTTTTTCTGCAAAGAAGTCAACATTTTTCTTTTTATCATTAAATGTAACACCTTATTTTCTTTGTATTATGGGGTCATGTAGTGTGTTAGTACCTGGATTTGGATATGAGGGTGGTTGTAACTTAAGACCTCCTTTGGTCACATCTCTTAAGAACTTACATTTCAAAACAGAAATGTTGTAATACTTGTACTTTATTCCTGTATCTTTTTGGTTAAGATCTTCCATATTTTCTAGTTTACTAGTGTGTACATTCTAAAAGGATCAAGCTCTGATAATAAGTAGAAAAAAATATGACCAGGAATTTAATGCATTAACCTGATAACTCTTCTTTTCTTGCCACAATAAATTGAAATGTGATTATCACAGTTTCAATTTACTTGATTCTTTATTATTAATCCATGTCTGTAAAAGTATGAAGTTCTGCTGGTATTGATGTGAATGTCTTAGAATTGTCTTCCTGGCTTTTTACTAAATGTCTTCTTCTTTTTCTGACCTTATGTATGTTCTGAGAATGCCAAGATATGCATTATGTTCTCTGTGAAATGCTTCTGCTTTTTGTACAAAGTGATGTTTCTTAAGCTTCACTCACAGGAATGAAGGAGAGTTTGTTTTCTCTCTCAATTTTGTTTTGTTTTAATAAGGTAAGAATACTTTGCCAAAAAAAATTCAAAAAACAGCCTGTTTAAATTATATATTAAATGCCAAGGGTTTAGAGCTATCATTGAGTATGTGACTGGGAAGGATGGTTTATTGTTCCAAGATTCTCCAACATCTATCCCAGGTTAAAATCTGTCTTAGGATAGGTGAACAACGTTTAGATTGAAGTTATTTTCACAACTTTTATATATACTTTTCATAATAAAATTGTACAGATTTAGGATGATACCTATTTCAATAATACTGTCTTCTAATTATTAAAAACAGAATGTTAGAAGGAAATTGTGTCATTTGCATGACTTTCAAAATGCAGATGGCTTAGAAGTAGACATGGAAGCTTTTTTCAGAGTGCAGATGGACACTAGTCCTTCAGTGAAGTTAATTAAGAATAATCATTGTATAGCAACCACGGTCTTATAGGCTGCCATGTAGAAGTAGCATTCTGCTTTCCCAAATAAAAAAGCCAACTGATGCTTTTCAGGGTTGCTGAAAACATTTTATCACCTGTACCCATGCCAGAAGATTCACTCACCTATCTACTACCTGTCACAGATGGATAAAAAATTTAAAGGGACAGACATCTAGGAAGAAACACTCTATGTGGAAGACAATACAAACTGGAAGTCTCTCCAGTTGTAGTCCAACCTCAATTCTGTCCTGTATTTGCCAAACGTGTTTAATTCATCTCTTCTCAAGCCCTCAGTTTCCTTATTTAAAAATGGGGATAAAGAAAATGCACTTCATAGGCAATTCTGAAGAACAGTCAGTAAAGATGCAGTGCACGTAGAAATGGAGTTAACATTTTGACACTGGAAATTAATGGTTTATTAATTACTGAACATGATTTTAAAATGATCTTTATGAAAAGGTTACTTTAAGGATTATATTTCAATTTAGAAATGAATTCCTGGATATAGCTCATATATGTCTGTCTAAAGACATGGCATACAAAGAAGATTATACTGGTTTAAAAATGTATCTGGGGGCGCCTGGGTGGCTCAGTGGGTTAAAGCCTCTGCCTTTGGCTCAGGTCATGATCTCAGGGTCCTGGGATCGAGGCCCACATCGGGCTCTCTTCTTAGCAGGGAGCCTGCTTCCTCCTCTCTCTCCACCTGCCTCTCTGCCTACCTGTGATCTATCTCTCTGTCAAATAAATAAATAAAATCTTTTTAAAAAATGTATCTGGGCTATGGATTTCTGGTAGCTAATTCTTTCTCTGGGCAACTTTATTGGAGCATTGCTAACTGGACCAGTTTTTTCTTGAGTCAAATGATCACTTAAGTAATTCAGCCTAATTATTAGAATGCTATATCTCACTCTTCCTGCCAGGGAAGGCGATACAAAGGCCTCACAGTACTTGTGTTGATAACTCTCAAACCTGCTGAAGTCTGAACCCGTGTAAGCTTCATCTCAGGAGTAGACTCTGCATAACATGGTTCCTCATACTTCTCAGCATTACTTAATAAGAAGGTTCATGATCATTGAAATTTAATTTTGCAGGCTTTGCCAGAAGCATGGAGTATAAGAGTTTTGTCATCACAGGCATATACATGGTGTTCATTATTACTAAACACTGAATCTCTGCAATGAAAATGATAGGTACTTATTAGCACTAGAACTCCATTTTTAAGTGATAAAAATGCATTGACTTTTCATAGAAGAAACAGTCAATTGTAAGAAACAAATGAACCAATTCATTTGAGTCTGGATCACTGAAAACTAGAGAGAATCACTGGCAAAACAATTTCTTTTCTCATTCATGTGTCACAAGTGGTATTTGGATTGAGGACAATTGAAAAGCAATAAGACAACAAATTAGTTCTCTTGTGGTATAGAACGGTTGTTGGAAAATGTACTTTCCCAAAGCTAGTATGCTAGTTTTTTGGGGTTTTTTGTTTGTTTGTTTTTTTATCAGTAGGTTTTTTCTCCTTAGAGCTCACATTTTGGCCTGCCTTTGTGTTTTTCTTGGAAAAATGCTCTGTGTAGCCAACACTGGTGCACTTTGTGTACAGGATGTCAACTCACATATATAATTTGGTTTAGAGGAATTTCTAAACTATAGAAATTAAGAGTATCCTTTTAATTAGAATAACAGTGTAACAATATTTGACTTTAAAGTATTTGAGAGAGCTTTCTCACCATGATTTTGTTGTTACTGCTACTTCTTCCATTTTTTTGATACTGATATGTTTCTAAATGACAGGGTACAGCAATATGCCAGATTTTATTCTTTCATTCAAACTCTGAAGATCACATGGATTTTTTTTTGGTTTGGCTCTGAGCCATCTATAACTCCTTTCTTAAAACCATATAAAATTTAAACTAAATGAATGCTTTAAAAAATGTTATCGTGAGACAGTCTGATTCTATCAGTTACCTAGGGAAAATAATTTGAATTTCTGGTTTTCTTTACTATAAAAGAAAGTTGAATGATATGTTCTCTATTAAAACTCTTAAGTTGCTGTGATTCGAAATTTTTCTTAAATAAAGATTTATTTATGTATTTTAGAGGGAGAGTCTGTGCACAAGTGGGGGAAAGGGCAGAGGGAGAGAGAGAATCTCAAGCAGACTCCCTACTAAGTGTGGAGCCCACTGTGGGGCTCCTTCCCAGGACCCATAAGATCATGAGCTGAGCCGAAACTAAGAGTCAGTTGTCCAGCCAACTGAGCCACCCAAGCATCTCTGTGTTTCTAAATTTTTAATTCCTTTTCATATTTGTTCTAGAAAGAATGAATGGTGAGCATTCCTTTAATTTTTTATATCTATTTTAACGACCCCTAGAGATACTTGGACCTTCTGGATTTTTAGAAGGTATTTTATTTTACCTTGTAAACTTTGTACCAGGCTCAGAACTATCTGTGTTTTACATGAAGACGTGCTATGCAACAAAAGCAAAAGGTGTATTTTTAATGGTTTAGGTGGATCTGAACCCCATAAGTAATCAATGTCAGATTACCTTTACAAATTTTGGATTGGCATATTCCTAGGAAGTTAAGTTACAAATATTTCTCCTTTTTCCTTTTTTCTTCTTTTTCCATTTTCTAAATTACTGTTGCAAATTATCAAGCAGGCTGTTCAGGGAATACCTTCTAACCCCTTAGATAAGTCTTTCTCAGCCTGCGCCTTGGTAATGTTTAAAAAAATTTTTTCAGGTGGTTCTAAAGCCCTACTATATAGAAATAAGACCATTATTTACAAATGAATTCATAATACCACGAAAAACATAAATTAGAGTGGTAAGTTTAATTGTAGAGTATCTGACAAAAGCCAGTACTTTTTGTTCTTGATGTTCATTTTTAAATCATACTTGTAAAATCATGGCTTGTGTAATGCAGTAGTTCTCTCAGTTAATTTTATGTGCAGATGCATTAAACAGATTTTTATTATTCGATATAGTTTCCTTAAATTCTTAGCAAAAATTTACAGCTGTTTTATAGGTTTTCAACACTTACGGTTTTAATTATACTTGATAAGCAAATTTGAAACACAGACTCAAATACAGTTCTTGTGTGCGTCATTGAAACATCACTAGTTAAAACAGTTTATAACATTTTTTATAAAAGAACATGCTTAGTTTCTCTACACACTGACGCTCTTGTTCTCTGTGAAATGAACTGATAAGAAGTTAAAACCAGAAAGAACTTTTAGAAGTTTCTTGGTCTTATGCCATCATTATATTACATGCAAGCAACTAAGCTCAGAGGGGTTAAAGGACTTGTCTAAATTCACATATCTTTCTAGTGGCAAAATTAGTATGACAAAGAACTCAATGTATGAAAGCTCAGGAATAGTATGTTTCAGAGATCTTTTCATTGTTTATAAGGCCATCTCTGTTAACAAAAGAGAATGAGTTCTTTCGATGACTGGTGTCAAAGCTAAAGGAATGTCTTGATTAACATATACACTTGTAAGTCTACTTCACAGAATAAACCTCTCATTAACAATGTTTGGTTTAAATTTCATTTTATTATAGTCAAATGTAAGATTTTGAGAATGTTAAACCCCATTTACAGGTAGTTAAAATGCTATGAACTCCTGAAAAAACTTCTGATAGTCTTCTAAATCTCATTTTCTGAGGCTTTGTGGATTGGTAATATAGTCCAGAGCAACAGGATTTAACCCAGATCCAAACACACAGTAGATTTTATTATTTAGAGCTGAACGAGTGGTTTGTTATGTTGAATAATCTTTTACAATTAACTTATTTTAATAATTTGTTATTTTAAGTATGAACGGTATACATGCACCTAAAACTCTAAATGTAGAGTAATTTTTGACCCTCTGTTCTTTAACTGTGTGTATTACTTAATGTAACCTTATTTACACTACTGGGATTAATAGAATAAATTGGTCCTTATCACATACAAATATCTGTCCTTGATATGTTAAAGAAAATATGTGTTTGAAAAGATCAAGGTCACTGAGTGATTCTAAAATTTGTTCATGGAGTTTGCTTACTGTGAGATCCTCCTTTGCACCTATTTTGAATATTGCCTTCTTCCTCTATGTAAAAGATATTACATAATTGATTCTGTTCTTGTCTCTTTCCAACATTCCTGTGTTTCAGTGCTGAAGTCTTAACAGTTGGAATCTCTGATTCCAAAGAATATTTATTTAGAGTCTAGAGGGCAGCAGTGTGGCATTCATTTATCCGTAATTTGATATGGTATGTAAATTACATGACCATAGTGAGATTTCTGGTAATTATTTTTTAATAAATATATGTATGCCAAATAGGGAGAAGTGACTAAATAAAAATATTTAGCAAAATGGAAACAAACATATTAATGGATTTTTTCAAGTTTAATATGTGTGTAGGTCTCTTATGTGTGCCATCAGGTATTCAATAACTAGATAAAAATGGAAAGTAATTTTTCTTTCATGACTGAAATAGCATTGTGTGTTTTCTTTTGTAAATTTCTTTCTAATGGCACGCACTGTCACTTTTACATGTTAATTTTTAGGCATTTTTCAAGACTTGTCATCCTTTGAGAAAGGCAAAATAATGTAGCTTAATCACAGGAGAATAAACTGTGGCATTATGCACATTTTCTGATATTTGCTGTCAGAGATGGAGTAATAACACTTTTCTTTTTCCTGCCACCATAAGAAGTGTGGTCACCTCAGGACAAGCACTGAGTCATACTTCTGGGGCCAGTAGGAAAAGTTTGCTTCATTGGCAGCCACCTGGGCTCTTCATGTTCCATGACAAATGGCAAATTGGCACATGGTGTAACTGAAAAATTTCTCAAATGTCTAAGTCCCAGAAAAAATTAATGTTAAGGAGTATAAAAACTGAACTCTGTAATTTATTTTGAACCAGTAGATTTGAATTCTTAATTTAAGTATGTTTGTTGTAAAAATTGTAATTCTGCTTTACCTTAGCTAAATTTATATGATAACTTAATATGGTAAAACTAAAGCACCTTGTACAGTAAAGAGCTAAAGAATTGAGTCTTGTTTTTATATTTTTAACATGCTAACCAGTCTTAATAGCTTAGATAACCC
Organism: Spilogale gracilis; assembly: GCA_004023965.1. Taxonomy (NCBI): domain Eukaryota; kingdom Metazoa; phylum Chordata; class Mammalia; order Carnivora; family Mephitidae; genus Spilogale; species Spilogale gracilis. Next base: position 254,513 of record PITA01000146.1, on the reverse strand, counting down.
TAATAACCTAATAACCTTAATAACCTAGACAACACTGGACTATGACCCTTAATATTTGTTTCCTCTCTGTAGATATACAGATAATTTAGCCTAGGTAATTGCTAGATTTCTAATTTAACAGTATATCTACCGTATTTATTTATACAATTATAAAGAAGAACAGTAATACAATATTAGAAAACTTGATCAATGTCCCTGGTAAATATCAATGAAATTTTGAACCACAGAAACTGCCCCTCTCCACCTACTTAAATAACCTTAAAGCATAAAAGCTATTTTAGAGTATTTTACTAATATGATTGTCAATACCTATATGATTAAAATAAGCACCTTAAAAAATAAAACCTTTAATTGAACAGCTTCTTTTTGAATGTACTTAAGTTATACCTATGTATTTGTTTAAGAAAATTAATTACATATCCTTCAAATGAAAGGAAATTTGTCTTAGAGACATTTTCCCCCGCTATCTTTATAGTCATAGTTGAAACATGGATTTTGCTAATTATAACAGAGAAATTTATGTATGGATAATACTTATATTCACATGTGGGTTGTTTAGTTATTCATAGTAAAATATAATGTGTGCTACACAATTAGGTATTTATAAAAGTTGCCCTACACATTGGAGCCATCATAAAAAAACTTTTAGGATAGTACAGTTGGGGCACCTGGCTGGCTCAGTTGCTGGATTATGTGACTCTTGATGTCAGGTTCACGAGTTTGAATCCATTTTGGGCATAGAGTTTACTCTAAGAAACAAAAAGGATAGTGCAGTTATTCTTTAGGTGATCAGAATGTGCCTATTCCAATTCTGAATTTGGTCAGAATTTTTTTCTATTGTTTAATCACATTAATGTGAACTCCTGTCAGGCCTGAACACCATGCCTGTTGTATAACTAACCACCTCCAGTAATCTACTCAAATGGTCATTCTATTGCATTCTATTCCAGTGAGGGAAATGTGGGCTTTAAAGCCAAATACACTTAGACGTCAAGCCAGCTATACCATTTTAAATTTCAGCTTTGCTACTTACTGGTTGTATGGGTTTGGGCATAGTAACCCCTTGAGCTTCAGTTTTTTCCTTTTTAAAATGAGCAAATAACAACATCTACCTCTTAAAGAGCATTGAGGTTTAAATGAAGTGATCTGTGCAAAAGTCAAACTTTAGTCACTGATACAGAGTAAGTTCTAAATAAACATTGGCCATTAATATTGCCACAACCAGCTGCACCTATGAAAGAGGGTTGTAGTTAGGTTGATAATGTATGCAAAGATCATAGAAGGAACTGGAAGAGTATGGGTTATTGTTACCACCACGTGTCATGCTGGTGGCCTACAATTACTGTAATTGATGATGAGTGTAAATAGTTTTTTTTTTTTTAGTCACTCCAACATAACGTCATTGAACTTACATAATGAGAGTGGAAAAAATAAAATATTACTGAGAAGATGACTATAGTCATAAAGATTACATAAGCACTTAGTTTATATTAAAGTCAGAATCAAAACTCTGCAAAGAATGGACCACCAACTCAGCATGACCTACTCATACAAAAATTTCTAATAATGCGGCTCATGACTTGATACACTTGGATAACCCTCTTCAAACTGTTTAAAAAGCCATACTTCTGAAATGGAGAACTCCACATATTTCCATTTGACTATATAGGATATTTAATTCAGACTTACCAACATCTGAGTTTTAGAAGACTTTAAGAATAACATCTGGCATATTTGTGCAATAAATACTTGTCAAATGAAGGAAAGAATGAATGAAATCAACCCAGCTATTATAACCCAATCTAAGATAAGGACTACTGTTAAACTTGTTTCATATGTAAATTTAGGGACAAGGCCAGGAATATTTTTCTTCCTCCCTTTTAAGACCTAGAAAGATACATTTGTTTAAATGTCCAGAGTAGAGATTTCCCCTTTATATGTTTTTATAGATTAAACATTTTATTGAAAGCTTTTCTCCTATGAACTAAAAGTTCAAAGACTGTTGCCTGAGTGAGAAACCAGAGCAAAATATATGAAGAAAACATCATTTTTTAAAAACATTTTATTTATTTATTTATTTATTTATTTATTTATTTATTTATTTATTTATTTTAGAGAGCATGAGAGCATGCAGAAAAAAGAGTAGAGGGCAAAGGACAGGCAGACTGCACACGGTGCCTGAGCCCTGAGCCAGAACCTGTGCTGAACATGGGGCTTGATCCCATGATCCGGAGATCACAAACTGAGCCAAAATCCCGAGCCAGCTGCTTAACCAACTCACCCACCCAGACGTCCTAGAAAACATCATTTTTGAATGGATATATTTTCTTAATTATTTTGGGGCAAATGCCTAAATTCGAAAAATTCATTATGAATGAGAAGAGAGGAAAGAAATCTTTAAACACTAATGTATGTTTTATCACTCCTTCCTTAGTTCTTTACAAGTGTTTTGTTGGTATAAGCCTGCAAATAAGTTTTAAAATCTTTCAGTTCTGCCTTTTTAAAATTTTATGTTTCTATTTGAGAGAGATAGTGAAAAAGAGCATGAGCAGGGGAGGGGCAGAGGCAGAGGAAAAAAAAACAGGATCCCTGATCAGGTAGGATCAGGGTGTAGGGCTTGATCCCAGGTCCCTGGGATCATGACCTAAGCCCAAGGCAGACGTTTAACCAACTGAGCCATCCAGATGGCCCTTAGTTCTGCTTTTTAAGGGCACCTTGGAATTGAAAGATACAGCTGTAACTGTTCAAGCTTATTCCTTTTGGCCAAGATGTATCTTTTCTGAGCAGTGTTTTATAAAGTTAGAATTTCCATTACAAACTTGGATGTTAGCAGTACTAATAGTATTAGAGTGAATGAATTTAGAAAACTGGATTAAGAGGGGCGCCTGGGTGGCTCAGTTGGTTAAGCGACTGCTTTCAGCTCAGGTCGTGATCCTGGAGACCCTGGATGGAGTCCCACATCAGGCTTCCTGCTCGGCGGGGAAGCCTGCTTCTCCCTCTCTCAGTCCCTCTGCTTGTGTTCCCTCTCTCGCTGTGTTTCTCTCTGTCAAATAAATAAAATCTTAAAAAAAAAGAAAACTGGATTAAGAAATGATTAGGGGTGCCTTGCTTGTTGAGTCTGAAGTGCATGTGACTTTTGATCTTAGGATTGTGAGTTTGAGCCCCACATTTGGTGTATAGATTACTTAAATAAACTTTTAAAAAAGAAAAATCATCAGGAAAAGTAAAAAGGCTGGACAGTCCACTAAAAGGGTAGTATTGGAATAGCTGAAATTTGTAAAAGACCATAACTTTTGAGTTTTTATGTTCTGTGGTCAGAAATAGAAGTTTTTAAAATTGGAAATAATATATATTCCTATTTATTGATATTTATCTAAGTACAGACATTTAACCAAAGTGGTGATGGAATGAGCTACTAAAATCTGGCTCAGAGATAATTCATTCTGACCTTTTCAAAACCAGACAGGTAGGTCACTTGTGGGTTCAGGAAGTGTTATATAGTAAGAAATATATATTTGGTTTTCCTTCCCTTTTTGACACAGAGCTTTTAAAACCCTTTTAATTTCCTGAGTGATGAGAATGATAAAGGTGTCTTGTCATATCAATGAGCTGACTTGGACCATACCTACGGTTGGTGGTAGGTTGCCAGTGGAGCTAACCATGTGATTAGAGGGTTGGAACTAGCAGTCCATCCCCCAAATTCTGGAAGGGGAGCGGGTTTGATTCAACAATGGCCAGTGATTTAATCAGTCCTGCCTATGTAATGAGGATCCATAAAAATCTGAAAGAATGGAGTTTAGAGAAATTTCAGGTTTTGAAAGCGTGGCGATTTGGGGACAGTGGCCAGATCCAAGAGAACAAGGAAACTCTGTGCCCTTTCCCCATATTCTCTCTCATGCATCCCTTCCATGTGGCTGTTCCTAAATTGTAATAAAGCAGTAATCTAGTTAAGTGTTTCCAGAGTTCTGTGAACCGCTCTAGCAAATTAAACCCAGGGGAGATAGGAGTCAGGGGAACCTCTAATTTATAGACAGTTGATCAGAAGTAGTGGTAACATCCTGGACTTGGGATTAGCATTTTGATATGAAGGGGATCTTGGTACATCCAATTTGTAACTCTTCAGCCAGAAGCACAGGTAACAAGCTGGGTTTGCACTTAGCCTCTGAAGTAGAGGGTGGTCTTGTAAGACTAAGCACTTTACATGTAGAATATGATCCTCTTGGATATACTCTGCAAAGTGTCAGAATTGAGATGAATTCTCTGACACCCTGCTACATTTGAAGAAGTCTTTTTGACTCTGAAAACAGAAAAGGGCAAAAACATGGCTGCTGTATTTTGTGTAACTTTTTACCATGCTGTATATTGTTGTGCAGGTTTTGAACTGAATAACTTGAGTGTCCTCGGCTAACTAAAGGAAACTTCATAAAATTACTGGTTTTACTTATCCAGTAAAATTGAGAAAACTAAAATAAATCATTTATATTTTAGAATGATTTTGTTTATGTTCTTATTTAGATTAGGTAAAAAATCCTTATGCCAAAGGCTATATTTTAATTTATGATGATATTTAGCAGGTTTAATGTTTTTAAAGAACACAGTGTTGATACAATTTTTCTAATTTTAATCTAGCCACTAATCTGAAATTTTAATGGCACATGAACATATAGATTATACTATAACATTTTAGAATAAAAATACGTTTTTTGGTATCCCAGAACATGAAAGTAGTTATCACTTAGTTAGCTCTTAAGTATTTTATGCTACAATAGAAGATCATACTAAAATAGTAGACAGTGAAATTTTCATATGTACTTGACAATAATTTTTTTGTGCTTGGTTTACCATTCTGTTTATGTTTAGGGCATAATTCCTAAATTAATCTGTTGGATCCTTAAGCTAATGACTGAGTATAACAATCATCAAACCTATAAACCTATCAAACCTATGAAAAATGAAGATCCAGGAAAACACTGAAAAAGAAGAACTATTAAGAGATTAGCTTTACCAGGGCACTTGGGTGGCTCAGTGCTTTAAAGCCTCTGCCTTCGGCTCAGGTCATGATCTCAGGGTCCTGGGATCGAGACCCGCATTGGGCTCTCTGCTCAGCAGGGAGACTGCTTCCTCCTCTCTCTCTCTGCCTGCCTCTCTGCCTACTTGTGATATCTCTCTCTCTCTCTCTCTCTCTCTCTCTCTCTCTCTGTCAAATAAATAAATAAAATCTTTTAAAAAAAGAGATTAGCTTTACCAGACATTAAAACATTATAATGTTCTTATAATAAAAACAGCATGGTGCTTCCACATGAATAAACAAACATACCAGTGGAATAGAATAGAAAACCTAAACTAGGCCCCAGCATATACAGAAATTTACTATATGATAAAGGTAACATTAGATTCATATGTAATACCATATACAAGAATAAACTCCAATGAATTATGAATCTAAATGTAAAAAATGAAACCACACAAATAGAAAGAAACCAGGATTTTAACCTCAGTAGACATTCTTCAAGGAAATTTACATATAGTAGAAAAATTTTCTTTTAAAATGGCACATTTCCCCCCTCATTTTGCAGGTGTCATAATTGACAGTTAACAGACATAGTGGAAATCTTTTCTCCTTCAGTATTGTCAGTCTTCTAATACAGTGCATTTATTTTTTTTTAAACATTACTACCAAAACTATGAATTCATACTGTTACTACTTACTTACAATAGACTCATTCTCAATGACCAATATAGATTTATATACATTAGTAACTCTACCCTCATTCTTTTACATGAACATTTTTGTAAGCTTATCTAACAAATGAAATATCTAATGCAACTCAGATTCCATGATGGGTGAGACAAGAAATGTATTTTAAAGTCTACTGTGACTATGGCTAATGAGTGTAAAGTTGAATTATACAGAAAAGGGAGTTAACTGGTAATTGGTTTTAGAGGGAGAAACTCCATGAAATTTAAAGAAATCTCACAAATTTAACTTGAAATCTATTGAATTTTGAAATAAAGCAAAAGAGTTATCCATTATGCAGACATGTGGCTGAGTACCTTCTGTGAGCTAAGCTCTGCTCTGGAAGTAAAAAACGGTATATGTAGTCCCATAGCTAGTCTATTAAGTGTGTGAAATTAAATGTAGAGTCATATCCTAAAGGTCATTATATTGACTCCAGTATATGACTTTACATTCATTATACAGTTGCTATATTTTACTTAAACCTCATACTGCTTGTCATAACAAAGGTTAAATACAATGGTATATCACTCAGCCGTCAAAAACAATAAAATCTTGCCGTTTGCAGTGACCTGGATAGAACTAGAGAGTATTATGCTAAGTGAAATAAGCCAGACAAAAAGACAAATACCATATGATTTCACTCATGTGGAATTCAGGAAACAAAACAGATGAATGTGTGGGAAGGGAAGAAAAAGAGAAGGAAAGAGGGAGGTAAACCATAAGAGACTCCTAAGGACAGAACAAACTGAGGGTTGCTGGAGGGAAGGTGGGTGGGGGATGGCATAGATGGGTGATGGGCATTAAGGAGTGCACTTATTGTGTTGAGTACTGGGTGTTATATGTAAGTGATGATGAATCATTGACTTCTACTCTTGAAAACAGTATTACACTATATGTTAACTAACTAGAATGTAAATAAAAATTTGGAAGAAAAAACTATAAAAATAAAAAATAGGGCGCCTGGGTGGCTCAGTCAATTATGCGACTTCCTTCAGCTCAGGACGTGATCCCAGGATCCTGGGATTGAGTCCCATATTGTGCTCTTTGCTCAGCTGGAAGCTTGCCCAGTCCTCTACCTCTGCCTGCCACTCCCCTGCTTGTTCTCACTCTCTCGCTCGCTCTCTCTGACAAATAAATAAATAAAATATTTTAAAAAAAGAAAAAATAAACTGTGACATTTTAACTGCTTCCAGAAAATAGCATTATGTAACATACTATTTATTCCACATAGGGACTTTCTTGGCAGCTTCTATATTCATAAATAGAAACATGCAGCAACATGTAGGTAAAGTTAACTGGATTGCAAGATTAGCTTAATTGGTTAAAGAATCAGTGCACTTAATCACTAATCTTTCACAGAATTTGCTTTGAAAGAAAAGAAAAGACTGATTCTGGGATCCATATGCAAGATACAACACACTTCTAAAAGGAGCAGTGACTCATTAGAGCTTAGCTTCTTAAAGGAGTAAAGGGAGAAAGAGGGAAGATGAGATTTTTTTTTTAAGATTTTATTTATTTGACAGAGGGAAACACAGCCATAGAGGGAACACAAGCAGGGGGAGTGAGAGAGGGAGAAGCAGGCTTTCCGCTGAGCAGGCAGCCAGATGCAGGACTCGATCCCGAGACTCCGGGATCATGACCTGAGCTGAAGGCATAGGCTTAACCACTGAGCCACCCAGGCACCCGGGAAGATGAGATTTTTATCAGAAGCTAGGGCTCATGTGTATAGTTTGAAAGAGTTCTCTGAGTATCTTCTATCAGAAAAATACTAAATCTTAACATAGCTGTATTTGTCATTTACCCACCCCCCCTTCTGTGACTAGTTGGTGTTGTATCTTGCTTAGGAAGACCTTTTCTACCCACTATTCTTAAATCTTTTCCTATATTTTGTTCCATTATATTCATTTTTTGAACCCGAATTTAGCTTTTCAATATGAAAAAAATTTTTAAGTACAATGCATAAAATAGGGGGTCTGATTTTATATTTTTACCAAATGGACAGCCAGTGGTTCTAACACAACTTATTAGATAGGATAGTCTCCCTTTTCCTCCCATTTAATTTAATTACTGAGTTTAGAAAAAATTAAAATGATAAACGTCAATCATGTAAACTAAAATTCACATGGATAGGTCTGTTTATGAATTCTTTTGTGTTTCATTTATCTATTTTCTTTCAGTGCAATTAATATTGCTTTCTAGAACATTTGTTTTCTGAATGGCAAGCTCCCCCCTACCATATTATAGGTTAATTTGGGGGAAAATTCATATCCCATTTACTGTTGGTTCTTCACATCCAGGATTGTATATGTCCTCTATTTACTTGGATATTCAATAAAAATAAATACATTTCTTTTTAGGTAGATTCGTAGGTAACTTGGTACTTTTATTCCTATTGTCAATGGAATTTTTTAAATTACATTTTCTATTTGGTTTTGCTGTGAGTCGGGAAATATCATATACTGGTCTGGTATTTGGCCACTTTAATAAACTTGCTTATTAGTCTAATACCTTTTCAGTTCATTTTCTTGAATTTTCTGAGTAGACAAATATATATGTTGAAAACTTTTTTGCTTATTATCTCTAACCCTTCTTTTTCTTTCATTTTCGTGTTGGCTAGGACCACTGCTCAATGTTGAATATTCTTGACCTTAATGAGAATGCTTCTTGAGTTTCATTATTTTATTGATAGTATGCTTATGAATTGTTCTAAATGTGTCTCTGCATTTGACAAGTTCTGGCTAGTTGATATATTAAGTTTAAATTTGTAATTTAATTTTCTATTTAAAAGAATATCCCATATATAAATACTAACAATTGGTTTAGAAAAGTTAGTGTAAGGAAATGATCATTAGTGGTCTCTGAGGCTTAAGGACTTTGCTTCCCATCTTCCAGGAAGCAAATTTATGTTGTGGATGATTTATACTTATTTTCCTTTAGTTTATCAAGTAAGTGACTTTCAGATTTTATGATGAAAATGTAATTTTAGCTGTAAAACATTTAATTCTATTTTGAGTTTATTTCAGTTTATATGTATTGATGATATACCATTAACATTTAAATTATTGAACCATTAGGGCCCCTACTCTGAGCCCCCATTATTATGTAGAAAGTTTCTGATAACTATTTTTTTGTATTCCTTTGGAAGTTCATAAAGTAAGCCCCTGAGAGTCAATTGTAGAGTTCAGACTATTGGACTACTCTCTCCCTCCATTCTTTTGTGTCAAGGCTAGAAGAAAGAAGAGATGGGTGTAAGAGAGTCAGGGTTATGCCTTTTTTCAGTTTATAGAAATAGTGATTTGAAATACAAGTTTGCAGTCTCCTTGAGATCTTCTGAGTATGTAAGGAATATTAATCTTATTATCATGTAAGGCCTGTTTCTAAAAAAAGTGAAGTGTTTTCTGTGTATCCTCCATCTTTTTTTTCTTAACAATCAAAGTGTGTAAGTACTGTAAGTTGAAAAGTGTCATTGTTTCTGCTCCTCATTATAACCCTTTTTGATTTTGATTTTGTGGCTTTACTAGGTCATAGTCAGAGTAACTCTACTCTTCCTCTTTGATGAACTCTGCCAAGATGTCTATGTGTGGAATGTGAATTAGAAACTTATAACTTTCTAAAATAAATCTACGAGTTGTACAATATTTTGAAACAAATGTAAAATTGTAGTTAACATTGTACTCTTAAAATTATTAGAAAATTGACATGTACAATAAATAAGTAAATCTAATTTCAGAATAAAATGACCCTAATTTAGGTGTTACTGTCTGCCTAAGTTTGAATTAGTTAACCTCAAGGCTGGAATACACTGTATGTGTTGGAGAAAAGATGTCATAGTAAAGCATTAGGGTAGTTATGATAGACTGACATGGACCATATATTGTTCCAGAGAGGACCACTTTCTCGAGGTTAGTTCTGTTCTGCTTCTTGTGGTAGGCTTTTATCATTTTCAGTTTCTTTTTCTTTTTTTGCTGTTGCTGTGTTCTTATAGCACCAACTACGTGCCTCTCCTATTCAAGCAAAAATAATCTTGGGAGTTTTTTTCTTCCTTTTTGACAAAGTTCGAGATTACCATGAAAGTAATGAAATCAGTCTTTTTATATATAATACTTTCCTGGGATGACATGACTCAGTTTTGAATAGAAAAGCAAGGTTCCATTTTGAATTATTTACCTTTTTTGGCTTACAGTTCTGGGAGGTCAGGATCAAAAATGCTTTGTTCTTAACTAGTGGCATCCAAAACTTTCACAGGAATTTAAAGTTGCCTTTATCATTGCTGAATGAATCACACTCTTCCAAAATGACTTTTAATCTGTGATGCTGTTACTAAAGAGAACGTTTCGTGGGAGGCTGCTGACAATAAAAAGTAATTGTAGGTTTTCTTGCATTGTTATATATTTTAGTATATTTCATATTTTCTTTATTCAAATGTGAAATTCTTATTCACTCTAGGTTCCTTCAAAAAATTTTCCATTTCTGGAATTAAGTAGCCTGCTGTTTAAAGTTATGAATAATAAACTATTGCCTTTGGGAAAGGAGCCGTTTTGACTCAACTGTAAAATTAAAATAGACAATATTAACATTTCTCTTATACACTTGGAAATATCTACCACTATTTTTATATCTTCCACCGGCATTATTTGTAATGTTTATTACAATTAGTTTTACATTTTATAACATTTGCAAAAACAGTACAAGAAATAGTTCTTAGTTTGTGGCTACTCAAGATGACTTTAAGTGCTTAGTTCCTGTCGCAGGTTGATTTATAGTGGTCTGGAATATAGGTTTTTGTTGCAGTCAGTGGTGGTGTATTGAATCTTGAATCCCTTGGGGTCTTTCCATTGGAATTCACCAATAGAGAGACTTGAGATTGAATTGAAATAAAAGCTTGATAGAAGATTGTTTGCACAGCTGCTTTCGGGCAGAGGCCTGAGTCTCATAAAATGGTGAATGAATATGCTCTTGTCCAAGCTCAGAAGTTTTGGGGTACCACTTGACATAATATAAAGTGATTATATGTATTGGATTTTTGCCCTTGCCCTAACCTCCCCAACCCTTACATTCTTTTTTTTCCCTTTCTTAGTCTTCTTTCCCTAGAAGAGCTAATTGTTTATTCTTTGTGTCTTGTGCCGGTAATTTCTTAAAAACTGTCTTCTCCTATCTAGTAATTTTAAATTACATTTCATGTTAGACAGTTTTTAAGTTTTGAGAACTGAGTGAAGATGATGTCCATGTGTTTTTTCTTCTTATAAACTGTTGTCTTTGAAACTAGGCTTTTGAGCAGTAATTTAATCAGGAGAATCATAATGACATTAACCTCCATTAATTGTTGAATTGCCAACAATATGAATCCAGGTTTCAATTATGACTTGGAACTTTGCAAATGTCATCTAAAAGTTAATTCTTAAATTCCTGGCAAGCACTTGCAGTCTGCTAAGAAACAGATGTTATGGAGGTTAATGTGTAACTAAAGAAATGATGTCTCTGCAGTAGGAGTGAGTGCAAGAATTTTTTTAAGGTGGGACTGTCAAACTGTTAGACACAGTATTAGTCAAGGTCCTGGAGTCCTCCCTCACCCACTCTGTTTCTGATTTGCATGTATGTATATAGGACTTTTTTTCTCCTTTCTAATTTTCCAGTATTTCTAACTCTGACCCATGTGAAGGAATTTGTGGAGCCTGATGGGAAAACAAGGAAAGCAGTGCTTAGTGATACCCTTGTCCAGTTTGGCAAAAGGAGAAACTCCACTTCCTAACAGACTGCGATTGCAGTAGAATGCTGTCATAATGCAGGAGAATTTTACTGAACAGAGGGAAATTATGAACAATATTAGAAGATTCTCATATTTTAGTAGTTCTTTGAGAAATGCTTAATGATAATGGAACATGAGTTTGTATTCTTTATGGTTTCTTTTCCTTTATTTTTGAAGAACTTCCACTGCATTCTTGTAATTAATAACAGTTGTTATGGATGAGACTGATTGTGCGCTTTTAGCCTGATGAATTTCTCCATGGACTTAACATTTTAGAATATTAGGAAGTTTTTTAAATACACATCCTTAAAACATCCAATTAAGGATTTCTTTAAATAAACATAGTTACAATTAGTTTGGAATAGCCTTTTTTTCTTTCCACTTAGTTAAAATAATATCTCTAAATTATAGTGTGAGAAATTTCTTTGTGATTTATAAATTTATGATGAATATTAATTCATTGTTGCATATCATTATAAATGTGTTTCCAAATTGGGACTGGTAAGCCCATAAAGAACATGACTAGGAGGCGCCTGGGTGTCTCAGTGAGTTGAGCATCTGTCTTTAGCTCAGGTCATGATCCCAGGGTCCCTGGAATCTGGCTCCAGGTTGGGCTCCCAGCTCTTCTGGGAGTCTGCTTCTCCCTCTCCCTCTGCCATTCCCCCTGCTTTTGATTGCTCTCTTTCTCTCTCTCTATGTCAAATAAATAAAGTATTAACAACAACAAAAAAAAGAACGTGACTAGATATTTTGCAGCATAAGCCTACTTGTGACTATGTGTATTACCAGCGTCAAGATTGTCCTGTTTGATAAGGACCTCATTGCTTGTCAAAAAAAATCAAGTCTTTTTTTGTCTCTGACAAGCATTGCTCTGGTAATGGCCATCATTACTTGGGAGCTTGTTAGAAATACAAAATCTCAGGCTCCATGCCAGACCAATTGAATCAGAATCTACATTTTTAAAAAGATTTTTATTTCATTATTTGAAAGAGAGATCACACACACATGAGCGAGCAAGCGATTGCATATGCCTGAGCACTAGCTGTGGGAAAGGGAGAAAGCCAAGCCAACTCTGAGCTGAGCTGAGCTGAGCAGGGAGCTCAAGCCTAGCTCAATCTCAGGACCCTCAACTAATGGAACCATCCAGATGCTCCCAGAATCTATATTTTAATCAGATTCTCAGGTGCTCTGTGTGCACATGAAATTTGAAAAGCAGTAGAAAACTGACATTGTCTTGAATTGTAATTATTAGAATTATTTTGGGGGCACCTGGGTGGCTCAGTTGTTAAGTGTCTGCCTTTGGCTCAGGTCATGATCCTGGAGTCCTAGGATCGAGCGCCACATCGGACTCCCTGCTCGGCGGGATGCCTGCTTCTCCCTCACTCTCTCCCTCTGCTTGCTTTCCCTCTCCAGCTGTGTTTCTCTCTGTCAAATAAATAAATAAAATCTTCAAAAAAATTATTTTCAAGAGGTCTCAGGAATTTTAGGAACAAAAGTCAGCCCCTCCATGTAGTCTATTTCCCTAGGTCAAGTAAAATTTACATCATAGACTAATAAAAATTATTTGGCCTTTAATATAACTATATATGCTATTACATACTGATTTCCCGAAGGACAATGAATATGAAATTCAAAGCACTGTATGTTTCCATTAGATAACATAGAAACGGCTGTTGAATTTTTTCTTTTTTTTGAAAGTAAATCCTTATGAATACATTTTTCTTAAAGAGTTATTTATTTTTGGGAGAGAAAAAGAGAGAGTGCATGTGTGAGTACACAGAGGGAAGGAGGTGGAAGAAGAGGGAGAGAGAAATCTCAAGCAGACTCCCTGCTGAGCATGGAGCCTGCCGCGGGGTTTCGTCTCACAACCTGAGATCATGACCTGAGCCAAAATCAAGAGATGTACTGTCAACCAGCCCAGGCACCCCAAATCGTTATGAATACATTTTTACTTTGTGTTGAAAGTCAAAAATTCATACCTTTATTTTAATTTTAATGTTAAGTAAAATTAAGTGATATAAAAATATTAGATGGAAAATACATGCTGACTTAAAATTAAATTGGGCCTAATATTTTAGAACCTGTTTTAGGAGACATAAAGTTTTTAAAACACCAAGGGTTTCTTTTTTGCTTGACTCTGTGATATTATTGAATAGTTAATAATGCTGATATTGATTTGTAGTGGGAAGATGTGTGTGTATGTGTGTGTGTGTGTGTGTGTGTTTAACAGTGAAGGAAGCTCCAAACTAGATATGAAATGCTGAAAAAGATTTGTTTTTTATTAAGGGACAATTGTAGGAGATATGTTGAGATTAGGTTTAATAGTGGATGGCACCCTCTATGCTAGAGGGGTTTTTTTGTGGCAGTTATTCCATTCAGAATTCATGAGTTCCATATGTCTGAATTAAAATGATCAGGTGTAACTTCTAAAAGCAGTTTTTTATCTATTACCATACTGATTCCTAAAATCACCATTTTAAAAGATGTTTCTACCCTCTAATCACATTTTCCTATTGATTTTTTAAAGATGTTTTTATTTAACATATAATGCATTATTTATTTCAGGGGTACAGGTCTGTGATTCATCAGTCTTACTGATTTTTTTTATTCGGGAGACCGTGGATTTAGTTTTAAACAACATAGGTTCTACTTATAAGTACCTCTTTCCCAGTAAGAGAGTAAGAGTGGTATAGATCAGCACAGAGGAATAACATGGCCAAAGAAAGGACACGTTTGGGAGAGCTACATGCTTCAACTCACATAGCTGAAATGGCAGACAATGTGAAGGTGCTGAGCAGGAAAATGAGTTCTTGCCAAGGATGATCCTTTTCTTTGGCAAAAGGCAACCTGGCCACAAGTCACTTTCTACACATTGAAGCCAGAGAGCTTTTTAGAATACGTCTGAACACAAACAAACTTCAGTCATGGTGGCTTTCTTTCAGTCCCCCACACTCAATCCTGTCTCCTATCCCTGTGTCTTTGCTGTTTTCAGAGTCTAATCTAATTAATATTCTTCCCTCACTCCTTGTCTTATAACTCCCACTTCTCCATACTTCAATTCTTGCCACTAATTTCTTGCCAGAAAACCTACTCTTGATCTGTCCCATTTGGTCAAATTGTCCAATTATAGACTTTTGGAGCACCATGCACGGGTACCTTTCCTTCCCTTCTATTTACTTGCTGTGGTTACTTGTGTGAATCTTTACTAATTGTACTTTTTCCCCAGTGAATGTGTAGCTCAATGAAGGAAGAGACCATGTCTGTTTCTACTCAGTGTTATATTCATACTCACTGATTAATGCTTACTTCATAACTAGGCATTTGATAAATATTTATTGAATGAATAAATGGAAGTTAGTATCAGGAATTGGAAAAGCACTGGGGTAGAGATCCTGATATAGGGGACAGGAAGAGGGCTCAGCAAGCTAGCTGGTAGGATTTGAAAGTCACATAGAGGTCTATGCTGTGGTGGAAGTATAATGAATGGACAGTTACTGATTTAGGAAGTTGATTTAAATCTGAAGAACTCCTAAGTACTAAGAAAAGACATGAGCTGAGATAAACCAAGATTAGATGTGTCTCCAGAAGAAAAGTTGGGTCAGAAAGTTTTCCCCTTTACAATGGCATGACTCCAGGGTTGTCTCCACCCCCAAATCTACCTCCTCCCACCCTGCACGAGAGACAGCCTTCTTCTTCCCATGGGCATATCCTCCCTTCAGGAAGGGCATACTCTCCCTCCCACCCTCTGTCCCAGCATTCAAATATGATTAATTAATTTTGTGCCAGCATTCCTTCCAAATTTATCTGGATGACATTTGGATACAAAATTCTTTTTTTCACTTCTTGGTGCATCTAATGTATGATTTTTTATAAAATTTAAAACTCACACATTGCTGAAAAAATTTTTGGCATATCTGAACATTCAGCAATGTTCTTTAGATAACAAATGAAAACAGTAAAAAACATGGCAGCTGTATTAATAAGTCCCATTGTGATTAGGCAAATTATTATTTTTTTAAGTAGTCTCTATGCCCAGTGTGGGGCTTGAACTCCACGCCAAGATCAAGAGTTGCGAGCTCTACAAACTGGACCAGCCAGCCCCCTTTAGGCAAATTTTTTTTCATGTGTGAGATATCATATTGATGAGTTCCATGTAAGAGTTACTGAATTCAGTAAATCGTTGGCTTTGATGGTTTCTTCATACTCAATAAAAACGAAAATTGTGTTTCTGTTAAAGTAATTTGATTATACCTGGACATAGCATGTATAATCATATATAAAATAGTAATTAATACCTGTGGTGTTCATATACCCATAATACGTACCCAAATGCCTAAGTCTAAGTAAAATTTGAAAGTAACAAATTTAGGTTATTTAAGATTGATCTGTTAGTTAGCTTGTATTTTTCTCATTGTGGTAAAATATGTATAGCTTACTATTTTTACCATTAAAGTTTTAATTGTAAAGTACATATAACATTAAATTTATTATTGGTAATTTTTAAGTTTATATTTCAATGATGTTTAAGTGTATTCACATTGTTTTGCTACTGTCACCACCATCTATCCACAGAACTATCTTCATCTTGCAAAACTGAAACTCTGTACCCATTAAACACTAACTCCCCACTCCCCCTGGCATCCACTATTCTACTTTATGTCTTTATTAATTCCAGGTACCTCATGTAAGTGGAATCATACAGTATTTGCCTTTTTGTGACTTGTTTATTTCACTTAGCATAATGACTTCATGGTCTGTCTGTGTTACAGCATGTGTCAGCATTTTCTAAATTTTTAAAAGACTGAATAATATTCCATTATATCTATATACACACACATACATATTATGTGTTGTTTGCCCATTCGTCTGTTTGTAGAACCTTGGGGTGCTTCCTTTTAGCTGTTGTGACCATGGGTGTACAGATACCTTTTCAAGATCTTTCTTTCAATTCTTTTGGTTATATATCCAGAAGTGGAATTGCTGGATCATATGGTAGTTCTGTTTTTAAATTTTTTGTTTGAGTGGCTATACCATACTGTTTTTCATAGCAGCTGTACCATTTTACATTCCCACTAACACTGTACAAGAGTTCTAGTCTATTCACATCCTTGCCAATGCTTGTTATGTTCTGGATTTTTTGTTTTTGTTTTTTGTCTGTTTGGTGTTTGTTGTTTGATAGTAGCTATCCTAATGGGTGTGAGGTGATGCCTATTTTTTCTTTTGTTATCTGTAGCATACTTTTTAAAATCAAAATCTGTAAACATGCTTTTCATTTTTTAAAAAGATTTTATTTATTTATTTGACAGAGAGACACAGCGAGAGAGGGAACATAAGCAGGACAAACAGGGGGAGTGGGAATGGGAAAGAGAAAAGCAGGCTTCCTGCTGAGCAGGAAGCCTAATGTGGGGCTCGATCCCAGGACCCTGGGATCATGACCTGATCTGAAAGCACTTAGTGACTGAGCCACTCAGGTGCCCCAATATCCTTTTTTAAAATATTTTATTTATTTATTTGACAAAGAGAAACAGGTAGAGAGGGAACACAAGCAGGGGGAACAAGAGAAGGAGAAGCAGGCTTCCCGCCGAGCAGGGAGCCCAATGCGGGGCTTGGTCCTCGGTCTCCGGGATCATGACCTGAGCCGAAGGCAGTCACTTAACCAACTGAGCCACCCAGGCGCCCCATCAGGTACCCCAATATTCTTTTCAAGATATGAAGTATGGCAATATATGTTTTTCATTTTATTTTATTTTTTATGAGTAGATTCCATGCCCAGCGTGGGCTTGAACTCATGACCCTGAGATCAAGAGTCACATGCTCCACCCACCGAGCCATTCAAGTACTCCAGGGGTCTTTCATTTTAAATTGTCATTATACTGAATAAACATATAGTATGCATCTCCAAACCATTTCAGGCATTTTCTGACAAACTATCAATTTTCCAAAGACGATTCAAATACAACTCACTTATTTGTTTCTTACTAGTATAAAAGAGAAACCCTGCTAGCTGTTTTCTCCATAGAATTTTAACCTCTGTTGATAAATTGTAACCTCTTTAAAACCAGTAAATATAAATATTTTTGTGATAACAAGTTTTTACTTGGTGTACACTATAATATAATTTTCAGAAAAAAATAGATTTCAGCATTCCTGTAAAAAGCACTCTAATGGGAACTTGTGGTTGTATTTGTTGAAACTGTTTATTGAAGGCAGTGTTCATTATATCACACAAAGATTTCATCCCTTAAGAAATGGGTAAGCCTGGGAACGCCTGGGTGGCTCAGTCGTTAAGTGTCTGCCTTTGGCTCAGGTCATGATCCAGGAGTCCCGGCTTTGAGTCCCACATCGGGCTCCATCCTCAGTGGGAAGCCTGCTTCTCCCTCTCTCATTCCCCCTGCTTGTGTTCCTCTCTAGCTGTCTCTCTCTCTGTCAAATATAAGTAAAATCTTAAAAAAAAAAGAAATAGATGAGCCTGATGATGGATATTAAAGAAGGCACGGATTGCATAGAGAACTAGGTGTTATTCGCAAACAATGAATCATGGAACACTACATCAAAAACTAATGATGGTGACTAACATAACATAATTAAAAAAAAGAAATATTTTTTTCTGATTTTAGTATCAGGAATGGATGAGTTTCTCTGAAAAACTGGCTTACTTTTATCTAATGAATGTTTTTAACTATGTGCCTAATGCTGTTTTCCTCTTTATCAGCTTCTAGGTAATTCTCAGCCAGTGTTCCAGCTCTTCCCACACTTTAGCAAGTGTCATGTTCTCCACTGCTATGAATTTCTTATAATACCATTATTTCTGACTCCCGTTTTATGACTAATGGTATTTTCCTTTATATTTTTCTCATCTACTTTTACTTTGTGTTATCTTTCTGAATTGTGCATGGGTGGGAGTGTAAACAACATATTTAAATCCATTTTTGATACAAGGGGTAATTTAAACACATGTTCTTTAAAACAATAATTTAAAGTTTTAAATTGAAAATGAAAAAAATATTTTTGGCATAACATCTTTTGGTATGATACAGATGATCAGTTTGGGAACAATCCTTTTGAGGATTGGAAACGACCCTTTCCACCCTTCATCAACTTTCTCTAATTTAGCTTAGGCTTTAAGGGCAGGGATTTAGAGTCAGACAGACTTGGGTTTAGACCTTACCTTTTTATTTATTAAGCTGTGGGATCCTGGGTGTGGTCTCTAAATCTCAATTTTTTTATCTGTAAAATCCAAATAACAACATGTAATTCCATAAGATGTTCTAAGGATTAAATGAGAACCTATTTGTGAAGTATTTGAAATAGTGCTTGGCACAGGGTGAGCACAAAAAAATAAATGAAAGGTATTAGCCTTTATCAGTATCAGTTATTCCAGTTGGAAATAATGGAAGATTATTGCCAGCTTAGCATTTTCTAAAAGAAATTAGGACAGAGTAAATGAGAAAAGGCCCAGAAGAGAATTGTCCTTCTTTTCTCTATATTATTTGGTTGGATTAGGAATCCTCATGAAAAGAAATCATATCTATTTGTCATAGAGCAACTGTTTGCTTGTAGGAGGAGAGTGACTGAAGGATGGCATTGAGGAACTAGGAAGAGTTCTCAAGTGAGCCTGTAGTGCATTGATTTCAGTGACATTGCTCCTTTCATTCATTTTAATGCAGCCTCAGATCAGATGTCACCTGGGTACTGTACACTGTTCAGTTCATCAGGATATATTCGTGTGGAATTTGGTCCTTGGTAGTTTTTTTTAGAGTTGGGGAGAGACAAAGGGAGAGAGGGAGAGAGAGAATGTCAAGCAGGTGCCACGCCCAGCATAAGTCTGACGTGGGGCTCAATCTCACAACCCTGAGATCATGACCTGGGCCAAAATCAAGAGTTGGACTCCTAACCAGCTGAGCCACCCAGACCCGCCCCAGTCCTTGGTAGTTTTAAATATTTTTTTTTTCATGTAAGTCTGGAAGAGTATGATTTTATTAGCCACTGTCCTATGTTATCCTTTCTTCATTTTAATAACTGTATGTTTCAGCCAACTCCATTTGCTTTTCTGCAAGCATATAAATCCACTTTATTGTTAATCTTAATGTTTTCAGTCTTTCAATGTTTATTGTTAATCTTATGTTTTCAGTCTTGAAGTAGTCTGATGTAGTCAAAATAGACTGAACTTCAGAATCCTCGGTGACTAGGTTTTAATCCTTGCTTTGCCAGTCAGTTAGTTACTGTGTAGGTTTAGGAAACTACTTAATTTCACAAAGATTTTGTTCCTTCATCTATGTCCTATCTGACTTCTTTTTCTTTCATTATAATACTCTCTGGTTAAAGTCACTGATAATCTCCTAATCGTCTGAACTCTAGTAATCTGACCCATAGATTGGGGTTTTTGTTTCTTACTTTTTGTTTTTGTTTGGTTTGGTTTGGTTTGGTTTTTGGTTTTTGGTTTTTTACCAAAGTCCTAAATATTTTCTTCCATTGACTTCTATAACACCACCATTTCATTTTTTTTTCATTCCTCTCTGGCTTTACTTGCTTAGTTTTCTTTGTAGGTTTGCCTGTATCAAGCCTTTCCATTTTGAGGTTTCTTAAAGTTCAGTTGTAAATCCTCTTTTTGCTATACTTATTTCCCTATTTAGTCTTAGAACTTTCATGGATTCAGTTGTCTACCTAGATGCTGGTGACTTGCAAATATATTTCTCCAGAGCAGATCTTTATTTTTGACTGACTAAACATTTCCACCTGCCTGTCTCCAAGGAACTGTAATCTCACTTTGTCCAGAAGAGAGCCAGCCACCCTGAACTACCTCTGTGGTGTTTCCATTATCTGTGAATAATGGCACCATTAATCCATTTCTGTAATCCAGAAATACAGGCATCATCTTCTTTCCTGTGGTGATCCCTCCATCACAACTAATCCAGCATCAATTCCTGCATGTTTATCTTTTTTCTAGTCTTCTCTTCCTTTCCTGCCATCATCCTTGGACAAACTACTAGCATTTGATAATTACATTATTTCAAATGTCACCCAACCTACCTCTCTTGGCAGCTTCCAGTTCATTTACTATGCTATAGCTGGAGTAATGTTTACAAAACAGAGAACACTTTTTTTAAAAAGATTTTATTTATTTGTTTGTTTGTTTGTTTGTTTGTTTATTTATTTGACAGAGAGATTCAAGTAGGCAGAGAGGCAGGCAGAGAAAGAGGGGGAAGCAGGCTCCCCGCCAAGCAGAGAGCCCGATGTGGGGCTTGATCCCAGATCATGACCTGAGCTGAAGGCAGAGGCTTAATCCTCTGAGCCACCCAGGTGCCCCCAAAACACAGAACACTTTTAATGCTGCCTCTTTCAAATCCTTTGATACCTCTCATCATTCTTGGGTCACACTATATCATCTTGTCCCTGGCCCATCACTCTAACCCTATCCTATTCCATTCCTTTATCTCTGTATTTCAGTCACACAGAGTTCTCTTAGTTGTTCCAATGTATGATGTTTCTATTTGTAGCACAGGATCTTTGCATATGGTGTTTCCTTTGCCTGCATTGTCGATGCCTCCCCTTTATGTAGTTAATAATTTTTAAGCTTATGAATCATAATGTAGTCCTCGATTCCTCAAGTAAGTCGTCCATTCCTGACTTGTCACCTCGGCATAGGGTTAAGCCTTCTTTTATTTTCTCACAGCACAGCATATTTTTTCCCTTCATAACAGTTATCATGGCCTGTATTTATACATCTGTTTTGTCAATTAAATGATTAATGATTAATGGTCATCTTCAGTATTACTTAAACTCCATAAAGTCAATGGCATATCAGTCTTTGCTCAGCATGTGATTCCTAGTGCTTAGCACATAGCAATCATCTCTGTAAATATTGATTAAATGAAGGACTGACTGATTATGTATCAGATGCTCTCTGTTCTTAGTGCTGTATGAAGGAGTCAATGATGCTCCCTTCAGGGTTCCTAATCTTTTGGTGGAATAAGACACTAATAGAAATATTATAACAAAACAGCATGAGTAATATGTACCATAAGTATAAAATCCATAGATATAAAGAGAAGAGAGATCTGTCTGATTTAATGAACAAGACCTGACAGGATTTCAACAACTAACTATGTAGAATACATAAATATTATTCTGGGTAATAGGAACAATCATTTTAAGGAAATGGTTGAGTTGTTCAGTTTGCAGCATAGAATGTATGAATGTGTAAGAGAGAATGTCAGAAAAATAGTTTGGGACCTGAACTTGGAGGTTCTTAAATGCTGAAATGAAAGATGTAAGACTTAAATGGCCTTAAGTTTCTTTAACATAACAAAAAAATGATCATCTATTAAGTTGTAAAATAAAAGACATCCCTGATCTCTAGGTTTGCAACTAATTCCTTTTCCTTGGTCTACCTGTGATTCTTATTAAAGTCATTTTTCTGTTAATAAAATACTCTTAGCAAAGACTGTGACGACTTGCAAAGAAATAGTTTCAGTGTTACTTAAAGCTATGTAAAATAAACCATTAATCTGAGGGAGAATGTGTTATCTTTGAAAAATGTTGTATATGAATTAAGTCTATAATGGCTTTAAGTTTCATGATAAAACGTCATTGTTTACTGAACCTGTCATTAAAATCATTTTAGACTTTGTTTTTAAAAAATTAAAAGATGAAAGTGCAGAATAATTGCATAATATTTAGAATTTATTTCCTGTTTACTTAAAGAACATTTAAAAGCTTGTAAGCGGGGCACCTGGGTGGCTAATTCAGTTAAGCAGCTGCCTTTGTTTGGCTCAGGTCTTGATCTCCGGGTCCTGGGATCAAGCCTACATCATGTTCCACACTTAGCAGGGAGTCTGCTTCTCCCTCTGCTTCTCCTCTTCCCCCCTTGTGCTCTCTCTGTCTCTCTCTGTCACTCTTTCTCAAATAAATAAAATCTAAAAAAGGAAAGCTTGTAAGCTGTCCTAAAAATCACTTTGAGTAAAACTGCTTGTCTAGCCACTCTACCACATTCTGGATACAAAACTTTAAAAATTAAAAGTGATATTTCGTTTCCCTCCCTAGAAACAACAGAGACTTTGGACACAGAAACAAACTGAGGGACTTGGAGGGAGGGGGGTGGAAGGATAGGAGAGCCTGGTGGTGGGTACTGGGGACACCTAAAGCGTGGAGCACTGGGTGTGGGGAATGGGGAATGAATCTTGGAACACTGGGAAAAAAATCTTAGTAACAATAAAAAAAAATTAAAAGTGATAAAATCATTCATACATTGTTTTGTGTGATGGGCATTTTAAAGTTGCTATTTCAGATTACCACCTATCACTATTTTCAAACTGAGCAGTTTTAAGCAATTTGATAGTATGTTCGTGGGTTGCTTTGTCCTCTTTTGTTGGCCTCAAGGTAGTGTTATCACTGGATGTGTTTTAAGGACTCTTTTGTGCATATTCTGATTTGATATGTGAAAACAAAAATTTAACTTTTATGTAGTCAAATAATGTATATATTTTTTCTTCACTGTTCCTGGCTCTGGTTTGACACAGAACTTAGATTTCTTCTAATACCTTTTTATTTTTTTAACATTAAATCTTGAATCTTTTAGGTGGTTGGTACTGTCTCCTGGTTTCAGTGCTGATCACGTTTTCTTCTTTACTTTTTCTTTCTTTGGGGTATTTTGTAGGGAGGGGAGTTTTAAACCAGATATTTCTTGGAAATTCATTTTGAAGTTGCCTGGCATTTAAAATCTATTCTGGTTTAAAATGAAGAACCAGAAACAGATTGTAAGGAAGTTGAATTATTTTGCAAAATGGAACCAAGCCAAGATTTTTTTTTTAGTCTCTTAAATACAACATTAAATTGTTAGAGAAACAAAGTACGTCTGAAAAGAGTAGAAATGATGACGATCAGCGTAGTGAGGCTTGGGCTTCTCAGAAGGCTTCCAGAGACCACAGACAGTGATTGGTTTTCTAATGAATCAATCTACACACCATGTAACCATGTATTCTATTCAGCTTCTTAGAGAGAATTCTGTTTATAGCCTTTTAGCTCTGCCAATTAGCAGAGCAAAGGAGTCTTTTCAAAGGTAGTTCAGTGCATTGGTGTACACTGTCCCAAACTTAGTAGGTGCTTAATAAATAGACACTGAATGGGATGTTGGAAATATCATTCCCTGATCTGGGTCTTTTATATCAAACACCATGAGAAAATGTCAGAAGAAAATTTTTTCAATGAAATTTTGACTTTAATAGTATTTTCCAAATGTTTGTTGCCTAGAACTCGTTTGTAACTGAAAAATGTTTTTAATTAATAGAATAAAATTGAGTTTTTCATTGTTAGAGTTGTAAGCATTTTAACACATGTATAGAATTTTGTCACCAGCACAGCACAGTCATGATACAAAACAGTTTTACCACCCCTGGAAAAACTCCCTCTTATTGCTTAAGCTCTTCACATTCCCAGTCCCTGGCAACTACTAATCTGTTTTCTGTTGCTATAGTTTTGCCTTTTTCAGTATGTAATATAAATGAAATCATTCAATAACTTACTTCAGAGTTTCCATTTTCACTCAGCATAATACCTTTGAGATCCATCCATGTTGTGTATATTAATAGTTCCCTTTTTATTGCTGAGTAGTATTTCATGGTATAGATGCCCCACAGTTGGTTATTCTTGTTCACATTGTTTCTCAATTGTTAAAACAGATACTGCCTTTTTTGTTGTTGGAATTTTCTAGTGGTATAGGTGTTTTTGAAGAAAACTTTTCCTTATTTTTTTTGGTTGAACAAAATATAAACTGGAAAATAATTAAAAGCACAGCAAAGAGTAAATACACTTTTACTTATGAAGTAAGAGTGATGGGCAGCTCGTCTGTGAATTAAAGCAAGAATTTATAAGGCTATATCATCCAAGAACTATATGGAAATTGTTGAACATTTTTCACGGCCTAGGTTCTAGATCAAAATCTCATTTTTCTAGAATAGATCAGGAATTTGTTTTATTAAATATTCCAAGTATGTTATGTAGCTTGTATATTTACATAGGTTAGCCAGTTTTCCAATAATTAGAATACAGTAAATTTGGCATTTAGTGCCAAAATGCTATTGAATGTAATTTCATCCTTTTCAGATAGTTTAGGAGATATCCTGAGATCTTAAATAGGAATTGCCTTTGCTAGATCATTTATCGTTATATATCATCCTGTGCATAGAAGAAAAGCATGGTTATATGAGCTTTCTGGCTGTTTGTAATGTAGAAAATGCTTTTATTATCTATAGTAGTTGCAATTAATACACAAATGCTAATGGATAATAATATCCAAGACCCCTTCCCCACCAAAAAAAAGCCTTAAAAATAAGAAAGAGTTTTGAATTTTAACCTTTTAACAGGAAGACTCCTTGACATTTTTGAATTGGGAAATGGATTTATCAAAGAGTGTTTTTAGAGATCTGACAGTGATAGACTGAGCAGACTGATGCGAGGGGGAGCAGATGGGCATCAGGGCAGGCTGTACAGCAAGAGTAAGCTGGTGACAATGAGATCAGGAATGGAAGGGCAGAGTAAGAGCTATTTTGAAGGAAGAAATTATGTTCTTTACTGACAAGATAAGAGGTTAAATTGAGCAATCATCTAAGATGATTCTGAGACTAGAAAATTGATGGTAGAAATAGAGAAATAACTTGCTTAGGGAGAATGAGATTATAAATGAGGCAGTTGAGTCTGGTGTGATTTTGGTCATTGGTGATCTTGGGAAAAAGCAGTGTCAGTGAAATAAGGGGACTAAAAAACTACATTAAAATTAAGACCTTCTACCTTGAGTTATCGTTCATGTATTTGACTCCAGGAAATGGATATCAAATTAACATGTGTTAATTTTGAATTTCCTGACCTTATTTTGCAGAAGGGACAGAGGTCCTCACAAATCTTCATTTTTTTGGTCTTTTTTCTTCACAGTAAATAGTGGCAACAGAACTCTATTAAATGAATTTATAGTTTTATTTTTTGCTTTAAATATCAGAGTGTTCTGTTTATAGATAAGAGCACATGTATTATGTATAAAATGATATATAAAGGAAAATTTCCTGGACTAGGGCTAGAGTCATGTTAATATTCTCGGTTTCAGCTCAGGTCATGATCTCAGCCTCATGAAACCAAGAGTTAGGTGCTTAACTGACTGAGCCACCCAGGCACCCTCATGTTCAAAAATATTAAAAATTCACCTAAAATGGTATTAAGAAGATGACTCTATCCCTCTTCCAGAGTCTGCTTCAGTTTCTTTCTCTCTCCCCCATACCCCTTCCTGCTCCATGCTCTCTCAGTCTTTATCTCAAATAAATACATAAACTCTTTAAAAAAGAGAGATTTTGAAGCTTGAATATAATAATTTGTACCTTTCATATCTACTTCCACATATAGTGGATTAATTTATTTTTCTCCGTCTTTTGTGATATTGTTGATTTATTGGAAATTTGTGCATCCTTAGGACATATCTTGTCATCATTTTGTAAATGTTTCATTATTTTTGGAACATCTTTCTAGATCCATTATTATATTCATTTCTCTTCCCTGCAGATGGTGGAAAGCAGTATAATTCATTGAAAAAGTCAGAGACACATGTCATAGTAATGATTTCAAGCCTTCTTAATTGTTTTAAGGCATGGTTTAAAAACAAAAAAATGCATATAGTTTAATGTTTCATTTGACAAAAGTGCATAATTTTCTTCATGATACACTTATGTGGTTTTTAGGGTATGGATCAAAATTTATTTTCTGTATGTTTTCTTAAGCATAACAGCAATTTGTAAGTGGAGCTTGTAAAATTTACTTATAATTATTTAGAACATAGGTCAACTTAGGGTAAAATTTGGTGGAAAGTAAGAAATTATTTACACCACGTGAGAGCCTTAAAAAAAAGAGGTACATAATAACACTTTTAAATCTAGTACAGCACGCCTGGGTGGCTCAGTGGGTTAAAGCCTCTACTTTCAGCTCAGGTCATGATCTCAGGTCCTGGGATTGAGGCCCACATCGGGCTCTCTGCTCTGGCAGGGAATCTGCTTCCTCCTGTCTCTCTGCCTGCCTCTCTGCCTTCTTGTGATCTCTCTCTCTGTCAAATAAATAAATACAATTTTAAGATCTGGTATATATGTGTTTCCATTTTATCTATTGAATAAAAGTTACAGTGTTGAAGACTAGTCATAATCACCAAAGAACTTCTCATTCTTGAAAATGGGACAGTACTTTAAATAAAATAGTGTATGACTGAGGAGGTTTTAATTGTTACATGTATGCTGTGTAGATCCTAGAATCATGAAGTTCGGGCCTTTTTAGCACAATAATATAATGTATTCGTTTTTGTGATTTTTGTAGATGGCTTTTTGGACCATAGTTACTCCATACACAGATTTGAGATGTTGATTTTGACCTTTCAGTCAAAACAACAACTCTAAAATATTATAAGGTCATTTATTATTTATAATTCAGGTAAGAAAAATGTATATAAAAGCACCTTATTATATGCATATTGTCACAAAGTGATATTATTATAGTTTTATTATAATATCCTAGCTGTGTATTTGCCATATATTTTACATTGTAAATATAGGAGCCAAATACTTCCTATATTATGGGGTGACACAACTTGATATTAAATTAGGCACCAATTAATGCAATCTCTCCCTTATTTCTCCTCTGCCACATATTATGTGACTTGGTCTGTAACCTTACTCATGATGCTGGTGGCATTGGTGCTCTAAGAGATCCTTTATCATTCCTTTACATAGAAGAATCATAAGAAAACTCAACTCAAAATAAAAACATTCTGTCACCTATTATTCTGAATGTGTTAAGACATGAATGCCTCAAAATGCCATGTACCAAATGTTCTTTCCCTCCACTCTTATTTTTAGATTTAGCTCTTATTTAAAATGTTCCTGATTTTCTCTGATGAGGTGATATAAAATTACATCTGATTTGTTCATTTTACACTTATTGAACCATACTCTCTGTTAGTCACTGTGCTAAACCCTAAGTTTTCATTCAGAAGACACAGTCCTCAACTTAAAGGTGTTCCCAGGCTATTTATTGGTCATACAGAGATGGAAACGAAATATAATACAATGTGGGCATTGTTATAATGGAGGTCTGTAGTGTAGAGTGGGAGATTGGGGAGTGTGGAGTGTGTCTGGAATAAGTCTGTATAAGAAGACAATGTCCAGATCAGGAAGGGCCTTGAACACTGTATAAAGGAGTTGAGATTTTATTCTGTCATAAACATGAAGAAACTCACAAAAAATGACATCAGAATTTTTATGTTGGAAGAGATGAATTGGAGGGGATAGTGATTCACAGCAGGAAATCCATAAAACTATTTTAGTCTAGATGAAGGATATTTATGGCCTAATTTGAGATTAAGACCTTTGAGTTTTTGCTAATTGCTTCATTTTCTTGATGCTCCTTACTTAAAAATTTGGAGTGAAGTAATCTTGTTTGTCCAGTTCACCATTTGTTCATCATTTGTATCAGGTTATTTCATAGGTAGTTGAAGCTGACCCACTCTATAGCCTGGCGATTCACTTATAAAGTGCCCTCAGTAATCCTGAAAAATGTATCCACTCTGGATTCCATTTTTGAATTTGGGTAAAATCTAAATGTTAGTGGATAAGGGAGTACATTGCTGGTGGGGTAAAAAGGTAAGGAGCTTGGATCTGAAGGAAATAACAAACTAGTGGGGGAATACAGGATCAAAGAAATCCAGAAAATGTTTTTGTTTTATTTATTTTGGTTTTTGAAGGTGGCAGAGGTTTGACTATAGGAGTCAGTGGCTAGGAAATGTTTGAAATAAAGAGAGAATTTAATTTTTTTTAATTGTTGAAGTAGTGTTAAGATGGCAAAGATGGGATTCCAGAGGACAGGAAGATGGATTAGTCTTGTACAGGAAAGAAGGATAACTCTCTCTCTACAGTGGGGTTAAAGAAGAAAAGAGGAGTGAGGTGTAGGCAAGTTTAGAAGTGGAGAGAACCTGCTTATTAGCACACTTTATGAAATAAGCAGCAAAGAGAACTACTTGAGAAGTGAGGTAAAGATTTCCTATAATTCCTAAGGAAAACTCAAATAGGAGTCTAACAACTAGGGATATCTTAAGGTGGATTTTTACTCATGCCATCCATATATTGGTTGAGAAAAAGTAGATGATTGAACTAGCCCAGAGTTGAAACAGACTTAACTTGTGACTTGGTAGGAGTTAATGCTTATTTTGTTTTATTTTTTATGTTTGTTTGGTTCAACTGTTTTTTCATTCTGGTCTTCCATATTTTCCTTCTGCAGGTCTTGATGACTGTTTGCAACAGTATATTAAGAACTTTGAGAGGGAGAAGATCAGTGGAGACCAGCTGCTGCGCATCACACATCAGGAGCTAGAAGATCTGGGGGTCAGCCGCATTGGCCATCAGGAATTGATCTTGGAAGCAGTTGACCTTCTGTGTGCACTGGTAAGGACATTAAGTGGTAGGAAGGGAAACTTGTGTTATCTCCACTTAATTTTTTTCCTTTTTTAGTTTCTTTCTTCTTTTTCTTCTCTTTTTAAACATAATTTAAATTCAGGGCACCTGGGTGGCTCAGTTGGTTAAGCGACTGCCTTCGGTTCAGGTCATGATCCTGGAGACCCAGGATTGAGCCCCACATCGGGCTCCCTGCTCGGCGGGAAGCCTGCTTCTCCCTCTCTCACTCCCCTTGCTTGTGTTCCCTCTCTCGCTATATTTCTCTCTGTCAAATAAATAAATAAAATAAAATCTTTTAAAAATAATAATAATTTAAATTCAAGTAGGAAAAACTCCCCTGACTGGAAGTGGTATTTTCCTCCTTTATTAAATTTGGTATATTATATAGTGCCAAATTAAAGAACCTTATAACTCAAATGGGGACATTACATTTACTTACTTCAGAAACTTGTGTTAGAGTTTTCACAGCATCATTTGGGATATACGATTGTATATAGTCAGTTATAAAGTCCATTCTCTTCTAAGAGTCTTGATTTAGTAACATAAATATAAAGATATCTTATTTTAGAAATATTATCCTTAAAATAATCAAATTATTTGAATGTTCTAAATGTACACATCCAATAAAAATTGAATATTTTACATTTTCTGGTTACTTTTGTTGACATACATGTTGACATGACATCACAAAGGCAGAGTTGGTGCTCTTAAAATGTATACAGTCCAGTAAAGAAGACAGTAGTCATTAAAAGATTATACAGATTTAAAGAAGATCCCAGGGGAGTTCAGAAGGAAATGATGAACACTACTACGGGGATCCAGGAAGTATAGGTGGGATTTGCATTGGGACTTGGATGATAAGTAGATGTTTTCTAGACAGAAAGTTGGAGAAAAGTTACCTGGGTAGAAGAAATACCATGTGTAAAGACAGAATTGTGAAAGAATATGAAGTGTGCAGAGAAAAATGGCAGTTTTGATTTGGCTGGTGCAGAGTGGAAAGTGATAGGAATAAAGGCAACTTATGTTTTGTATCACATTATAATTTTTTGCTTAGATTTTTTAATGCTCTCTGCCCAGTCCTTAGCACATAGAGGATATTAAATTAATGTTATCTTACTGAATGAAGTTCTCTTCTTTTTCCCAGAGAATTTAATTTTTTTTCTTTTGCCTCTGACTCTGAAATTTCTGCTCCTAGTAAAAGGAAGGTGCAGAAAATTTATCAAATTCCTCTGTTTCTTTCAAGCTATGGAATATTTTCATCTGCCTTATTTTAAAGTTAGTCCTGATGGAGAATAAATGTTATGGCAGTTGATGAAAATCTAAGGTTTATTTAGTATCTTGTTCATTCATGCGACATATATTTATTTAATGTACCAACTGTATTGTTTGTACCATGTTATTCTAGAAAGAAGTAAGTTGTTCATGATTTGGAGGTGTGTTAACTCTTTCCAGCTGTTACACTATATTTAGTATGCTTCGATAGAGAGTACAATATATTAACTGAAATAGTAAAAGATAAATAAAATATAAATGTATAGTCCTTAATTTATGCTCTGACAATACACCTGATTATTGGGAAGCGTACTTGAATCATTTATGACAGGATAAGAACAGTTTTCATTTTTCATGTACTTTTCATATAATAGGTATTCTGCAAGAAAATTTAGATGTCTGTAATTGCTAGGATTTGTTTCTTTGCAACATAATCACTTGGTTCATTCATCTCAAAATAATTCATTTCTAAAAAATACTCATTAAAGCAGTCCTTTTATGACTCACTCATATTTATAAAGCAAAGTATTATAAAACCTAAACACCTGCTACGTGATGCAAATCAAATTAAAATAGCATTGACATTGTTAAATATGTGGTGCCAATATTGAATATTTTGTTAACTGTTTAGAGAATTCACCACTAGTGAAGATACAGCCAACTTGATCTTCTAAAATGTTAAGTGTATCTTTCCTTTGTTCCTTGTGATTTTCCGCACATGAAATTAGAACCAAAGAACAGTATAAACTTAGCACCAATTATTTAAGAATAGAATGGCTATGTTGAATCAGTGTCATCACAGCAGGTTCCTGACAGACATATATGTAAACAAATAGATAGCATATAGGACAAAGAAAATAGCTAACTACAGTTCATGTCTAAGCTTTTGTTTTCTTGATGTAGTTCTTTCCAAATCAGTAGTAATGCATATTTGTCCCATGCATATCCAGTATAAAGCAGGTCTGTAATGAATAAAAGTTGAGGGACTAGGTAGGAGAGGAAGATGGTAGCAGAGTAAGAGGACCCTAGGCTCATCCCACAAACACAACTAGGTAACGATTCAGTCATCCTAAAATACAGAAAT
This sequence comes from Spilogale gracilis, assembly GCA_004023965.1. Lineage (NCBI taxonomy): Eukaryota > Metazoa > Chordata > Mammalia > Carnivora > Mephitidae > Spilogale > Spilogale gracilis. The sequence continues at coordinate 223,200 of PITA01000146.1, read as the reverse complement.
CAACCAAAAGTGGTATAGACTAAGCTCCACAACCACATCAAAAAACACAGGAAGTGTGAAGACATGGTTTAGGGGAGAAACAGATCAGGGTACTGCAGAAGGGGAGAGAGCCATGGTCTCAGAGAAGGGCTACAGAGAGAGGAGCACACAAGAGAACACACAAGTTAAACATTTCCCCAAAGCCATTGGCTTGGAAAACTAGAAAGGTTGAATTTTGTGAGTTCTTGCAACCAGGCTTAAAGCCTAGAGTTTTAAAGGTCAGTGAGCTTGGCTGGGATGCAGCCCTGAGGGCACTGCACTATTCCTGAGGAGAAGGCAGGCAAACAACCTGGGGGAAAACAGCCTGGATTAGCAATCTGAAGAATGCCTGGGACTGACAAGAGAAAAATTATTCATTCAGAGTGTATCCCTGAGAGGCAGCTTTCTCAGAGACATCTCTCTCCCTAGGAATAAAGGAGTTGGCTAGTGCCATTTCCCTCCCCCACCTCTCAGCAGGGACACTGGCTGCCTAACTTGCTTACACCAAGACCCACCCACCACACTGGCAGGACTCCCTTCGCAGTCAAGTCTTGCTCAGTCCCAGCACAGCAGGATTCTCCCACAGAAGACCAGCTCAAACCCCTACCCACACTATATCTCCAGTCCTTCAGGGCCCAGTTCTGGTGGAGCTGGTATCAGATCTTGTTTGACAAGCAGACCAGGGCACACCTAGTTAAAACTCTTCATATTCAGGCCAGGTACAAAACACTGCCCACAGCAGGCAAGGAGAGCCTCTGCAGATGACTGGCCTAAAGGATAGAGGATCCAAAACAGAGCAGCAGAGCACATGACGCACACACCAGAGGCACTGCATGAAGTGTCAGGCCCTGGGCACTATATGACCTCTTCTTCATAAGGCAGTTACTTTCAGGGGCAGGAGACATACCTGGCTTTTCTAACACAGAGAAAGCAGAGACTTAGACAAAATGCTAAGATAACATTTATCCTAAATAAAACAAAGAAGATAAGGCCATGGCCAGAGATCTAAGCAAAACTCACAAAGTAGAAAGCCTGATGGAGAATTTAAAGCAACAATCCTAAGGATACTCACTAGGCTTGAGAAAAGAATAGAACAGTGAGACCCTTACCACAGAGATAAAAGTATTAAAAAAGAATCAGAGATGAAGAATGCAAATATAAGATCAGAAACAGGCTTGATGGCAATAAACAGTAGGCTGGGAAAGCAGAGGTATGAGTTAGTGATCTAGAAGATAAAATAATAGGAAGTAATGAAGCTGAACAAAAAAGAGAAAGATTATATAACACAAGAATATACTTAGGGAATCAGTGACTCCATCAAACATAATAGTATTCGTATTATGGGAGTCCCAGAAGAAAAGAGAAAAGGAGGCAGTAAATTTATTTGAAGAAATAATAGCTGAAGTTTTCAGCTGGGTAAGGAAAATAAACATCCAAGCCAGGAGTCACAGAAAACTCTCATCAAAATCAACAAAAATAGGCCAACATCAAGACATCGTAAGTAAATTTGCAAAATGTAGTGTTAAAGAAAAAGTCTTAAAAGTAGCAAGATAAAAGAAGTCCCTAATTTACAAAGGAAGAACCCATATGGCTGGGTGGAGATTTCTCAAAAGAAACATGGGATGCCAGAAGACAAAGGCAGGATATATTCAAAGTGCTGAATAGGAAAAATCTGCAACCAAGAATACTCTATCCAGCAAGGCTATCATTCAGAGAAGAAGGAGATACAGAGTTTCCCAGACAAACAAAAACTGAAGGAGTTAATGACTACTAAACCAGCTCTGCAAGAAATATTAGAGAGGACTCTTTGAGTGGAAAAGAGAGACCCAAAATGACAAAGACAAGAAAGGATCTGTGGAAATCTCCAGACACAACAACAAAACAAGTAATAATATGGCACTAAATAGATATACATCAATAATTATTTTGAATGTAAATGGATTAAGTGCTCCAATCAAAAGACATAGGTTGTCAGAATGGATAAAAAACCAAGACCTATCTATATACTTCCTCCAAGAGACTCATTTTAGACCTAAAGACATCTGCAGAGTGAAAGTGAGGGGAAAGAGAAACAGCATGCAAATTGTTGTCCAAAGAATGTCAGAGTAGCAATGCTTGTATCAGACAAACTAGACTTTAAAACAAAGACTGTTAAAAGAGACAATGAAGAACACTATATAATCATAAAAGGAAAAATCCAACAAAAAGATATAAAAATTTTAATTATTTAGTCACCTGAATGAGAGCACTGACATATATAACAAATATAAAGGAACTAGTTGAAAGAGAGGAGCAAGATGGTGGAGGAGTAGGAGATCTAAATTTCTTCTGGTCCTAGGAATTCAGCCAGATAGTTATCAAACCACTCTGAACACATACAAACTCAACAGGAGATCGAAGAGAAAAATAGCAGCAATTCTATAAACAGAAAATGACCATTTTTTGGAAGGTAGGACATGTGGAGAAGTGAATCTGAGGTGATATGCGGGAAGATAGACTGGAGGGGGGACCTCCATTAGCCCCCTCCCAGCAAATGATAGAGCAGTGGGGCACAAAATCAGAACTTTTAGGAGTCTTCTCTGTGGAGGGACATTGCTTTAGTGGCAAAGCTGGAGGTGGAATGCTCACTGGGAAAGTGTGGTCTCAGGACCCTCAGGATCACAGAAAGACTGGAGGTGCCTGAGTTTGGCAGAGCTCCCAGGTATCTGAGCAGGGAAACTGGCTGCAAAGACGGAGTCAAGGAGTGGGCTCTAAGCTCAGGTTGCCATAAACCATGATCCAAGGCACAGTTGGGCCACTACTCTTCGAGCAGGGAATCCACAAGTGGCAGATCTGGGAAGGCAACCTTCCCTGGGAGGAGTGGCATGGGAACATGCTGCAAAAATCTGCTGGCCTTGGAGATTCCAAACACAGTCATATGCCAGAGATAGAAACGCTCAGTCACAGGCAGGTGAGCAGAGTGTAACCAGAGACCAGGGAGATGGGAGTGACTGACTGCTTTCCTCTGAGGGCTCACTAAAGAGTGGAGCCCTGAGCTCTTGCCTCCTCCGAAGCCAGTGATTGGGAGGTCGCCATTTTCATTGTTGTCCACCAAAGCTATACAGAAAGTTTTTAGGGAACAAAAGCTACCGAGAGGAAACCTGAGCAGATTATTTAACCTGGCCCCTGGCAAGGGTGGTGCAATTCCGCCTCAAGCAAAGACATTTGAAAATCACTGCAACAGGCCCCTGCCCTAGAAGATCAGCAAGAACATCCAGCCAAGACCAAGTTCACTAATCAATGAGAACTGCAAAACTCCAGCACTAGGGAAATACAGCACATAGAATTCATGGCTTTTTCCCCAGGAGTCTTTAGTCTTTCCACGTTAAATTTTTTAACTTCTCATTATTTTTTTCTTTTTCTTTAAATTTTTCCACTTTCCTATTTTAACCAACTCTTGTCAAAACCTTTTATGAGATCTTTTTTAATTTTCAATTTTACGGTCATATTCTATCCCTTACCTGTATTTAACCTTATTTTCTGTATATATGTAAGTTTTTCTTTCTTTAAAGTTTTGGGATACAGTTTTGTCTAACAGACCAAAATATACCCTAAATCTAGCATATAGCTTTGTTCTAGTAGCCCGCCTGAGCACATTCTCTCCATTTTCTTTAATTTTTTTCTTTCGTCAACTAACTTCTTATTAATTCCTTCTTTAAAATCTTTTTTTAATTTTCATCTTTGCAGTCATATTCCATCCCTTCATTGTATTTACCCTTATTTTTGGATACGTGTAAGTTTTTTTTCTTTAAAATTTTGGGACATAGTTTTCTTTACCTCATCAAAATACACCCAAAATCAAGTGTGTCGCTCTATTCATCAGCCTGATCTATCTATCTATCTATCTATCTATCTATCTATCTATCTATCTATATATCTATATATCTATATATCTATATATCTATATATCTATATCTATATCTATATCTATCTATATCTATCTATATCTATCTATATCTATATCTATATCTATATCTATATCTATATCTATATCTATATCTATATCTATATACACATTCCATGCTTATGGATTGGAAAAAGAAATATTGTTAAATGTTTATCCTACTCGAAGCACTCTACACATTTAATGCAATTCCTATCAAAATACCACAAACATTTTTCGCAGAACTGGAACAATCCTAAAATATGTATGGAATCAGAAAAGACCCCGAATTGCCAGAACAATCCTGAAAAAGAAAAGCAATGCTGGAGACATCACAATTCCAGACTTTAAGTTATATTGCAAAGCTATGCTCATCAAGACTGTATGTCACTGGCACAAAAACAGACACACAGATCAGTGGAAGAGAATAGAAAACCCAGCAGTAGACTTACAGCTGTACAGTCAGTTAATCTTTGACAAGGCAGGAAAAGAATATCCAATGGGAAAAAAAGACCGTCTCTTCAACAGATTGTGTTGGGAAAACTGAACAGCAACATGCAAAAGAATGAAACTAGACCACTTTCTTATATCATATGCAAAAATAAGTTCAAAATGGATTAAACACCCAAATGTGAAACCTGAAAGTATAAAAAACCTAGATGAGAACATAGTAGTAACCTCTTTGACATAAGCCATAGCAACCTCTTTATAGGTATGTCTCCTGAGGCAAGGGAAAGAAAAGGAAAAATAAACTGTTGGGATTTCATCAAGATAAAAAGCTTCTGAACAGTAAAGGATACAATCAACAAAACTAAAAGGCAACTACAGAATGTGAGGAAATAATTGCAAATGACATATAGTGTCCAAAATATATAAAGAACTTACAAAACTCAAACTCAAAAAACAAATAGTCCAATTAAAAAATGGGCAGAAGACATGAACAGACATTTTTCCAAAGAACAGATCCAGATGGCCAACAGACATATGAAAAAATGCTTAACATCACTGATCATCAGGGAAATGCAAATCAAAACTACAATGAGATATCACCTCACACCTGTCAGAATGGCAAAAATCAGTGACACAGGAAACAACCGGTGTTGGCAAGGATGTGGAGAAAAAGAACACCTGCACTGTTGGTGGGAATGCACACTGGTGCAGTCACTCTGGAAAACAATGTAGAGTTTCCTCAATAAGTTAAAAATAGAACTACTCTATGCTCCAGCAATCTCATTACTAGGTATTTACCCAAAGAATACAAAAATAATAATTCAAAAGGATTTGTGCACCCTGATGTTTAGATCAGCATTATCTAAATAGCCAAATTATGGAAAGAGTCCAATTGTCCATCGACTGATGGATGGATAGAGGCTCTTAACTATAGGAAACAAACTGAAGGTTGCTGGAAGGGAGCTGGGGGAAGATGGGATAATTCGGTGATGGGCATTAAGGAGGGCATGTGATGTGGGCACTGGGTGTTATATGCAACTGATAAATTATTACAGTCTACATATGAAACTAATGATGTACTACATGTTGGCCAATTGAATTTAAATTTAAAAATAATAGTAAAAATAAAGAGAATGAAATCTTGCCATTCCCAACAATGTGGATGAACTAGAATATATTTTGCTAAATGGAATAAGTCAGAGAAAGACAAATACCATATGATTTCACTCACATGTAGAATTTACAAAATTAAACAAAGGGACATAAAAAAGAAGGAGGAGAGACAAACAGAGAAAGACTCTTAAGTAGAGAATAAACTGATGGTTACCAGAGGGGAGGTGGCTGGGAGGATGGGTGAAATAGGTGATGGAGTTTAAGAAGTGCACGTGTTGTGATGAGCACAGGGTGATGTATGGAAGTGTTGAATCAGTACATTGTATGCCTGAAACTAATATAACACTATGTTAACTAACTGGAATTTAAATAAAAACTTAAAAAAAATAAAATTTGAGTCAGTACTTATTGTTTCCATACTTCTGGACCAAAGCAAATGGGTGCATCATTCATTTGACACTTCTTGATGAAGAGGCATGAGAGCATGATTTACTGGTGACTTAATGAGATGCAGCACAGCATCTGCTTTCATGAAGGAAATAGGAAGAAGATTTATGTGTTGTCAGTAATTGATTTTGAGCTACTTAGAATTGAGAACTTTGATGATAAAAATTAACTTGAGATCAACTAATCTATCCCTTGTGTTAAAATAGTACCACACAGATACTTGTATACAGATGAGCTTCTAACCTATTTTTATAGTCTTACAGAATTTTTTCTTTTTTTTAAGTTAAGCCCCAACATGGGGCTTGAACTTAGAACCCTGAGATCAAGACCTGACCTTCGAGATCGAGAGTCAGACACTTAACTGAGCCACCCAGGCGCCTCATGGTCTTAAAGAATTTTCCTAAAAATGCTTTTGAGTTACTGGTTTATTAGTTTTATTGTATTTATTTTTATTGGTTTAAGTAGAGTTAATTTTAAGAATTTCCCTCTCCATCCTCTGCAACATATCTTTCGTCTCTTCTTGCCCACTGTATTCCTCTGTCCTCATTTTTCCCTTCTGGTCCAGTTAGGATATTTCTTTAGTAAGTTTCCAAGTTAGGAGAAGTTCTCTCAGGATGTCCTTCCAGGTTATTTTCCATAAGTTTTTTTTTTTATTCCCTGAATCTTGAGTTGTGTTTTAAAAAAATAATTTTGGTATTATCTTAAATTTTGAAGGCTTCAAAATATTTTTACTTTCCCTTCATATTTTTATTTATAAGACCTGTATTATTTTTACATTATTCTGATCTTTTCTAAGAAAATATTGAGATGCTAGTCTATATATAAATAGAAATTAATGTTGTATGACAACTAAAGGCTTTAGAATGAAAGTTATATTACAGTTTAATTGGTTAGTTTCCTCTCTAGTGAACTATTATCATTTGAGTTTCTCTAAGAAATTATATGTTTATAAACAAATGTTTCCTCATGAAAATAATTAATACACAAAAATGAAAAATCAGAATACTTTTATACTTCAGGGAAGATATTTTAACACAGGGGAAAACTTCTGAAAATACTTTCAAGAAAGCACTTCAGGGGTCCCTGGGTGGCTCAGTCGTTAAGCATCTGTCTTCGGCTCAGGTCATGATCCTGGAGTCCCTATTGATCGATCAAGCCCCACATTGGGCTCCCTGCTCAGCGGGAAGCCTGCTTCTCCCTCTGTCACTCCCCCTGCTTGTGTTCCCTCTCTAGCTGTATTTCTTTCTGTCAAATAAATAAATGAAATCTCTTTTTAAAAAAGCACTTCAGATGTGTCATTGAAACTTAGTTCATAAAGTCTCCAAAGGGCAGCTGAGAATGAAATTTGGAGGGGACTAGCTTATGTTCCTGACCTTGGAGAAGGCCTTTCCCTTCCTCCATCGAGTGACTGATGTGCATATTCAGATGTGATTGAAGATCTTAACGGGGGGGGGAGGGGAGTAATTTTGATTATCCAGGTGGGCCTGAAAACCAATCACAAATGTCTTCATGAGAGAGAGGGAAAGTGGAATTTGGTACCCAGAGAAGAGGTGGCCATCTGACCCCAAAGGCAGAGACAGGAGTTAATGGCCACAAATCAACAATGTCAACAGCCACCAGATTGTTTTCAAGGCAGGGATTAGAGCTTCCGAAAGAAGCATGGACCAGCCAACACTGTAATTTTAGCCCAGTGGTAGTGATTTTGGATTTCTGATCTCCAAAGTATGAGAAAATAAATTTTTGTTGTTTCAAGCTAAATTAATAAATAAATAAGTTGATACAATTATAAATTGCTCTTACCTAGTCATTAGAGAGTATCTTTTCTTATTAAGATTTTATTTATTTGACAGATCACAAGTAGGCAGAGAGGCAGGCAGAGACAGCAGAGGAAACAAGCGTCTGTTTCCTCGATCCCAGGACCCTGAGATCATGACCTGAGCCGAAGGCAAAGGCTTTAACCCACTGAGCCACCCAGGCGCCCTAATAAACTTATAAAAGGATTTCCTTCTTAATATACTGACAAGGTGGATAAAATCTCCCAAATGTTTCACAGGTAATCCATGCTCAGATGCAAGAGAATCTGAATAGAATGTTGTTTTATTTATGCAAACAAAACCTTTTGACTTGAGAGAATATTGCAACTCAAATTTAGTAGTATTTAATATACTATTTTTTTATTTTTATATTTTTATTTTTTTAAGATTTTATTTATTTGACAGAGAGAAACACAGTTAGAGAGGGAACACAAGTAGGGGGAGTGAGAGAGGGAGAAGCGGGCTTCCTGCTGAGCAGGGAGCCCAGTGTGGGGCTCGATCCCGGATATCCGGGATCATGACCTGAGCCGAAGGCAGACACTCAACAACTGAGGCATCCAGGCACCCCAATACTATGTTTTTTTTTAAAAGAGATTCATGGCTCCAAAATGAATATTCTTTAATAAAAAATATAAATTTTTAGCAAAGAACATTCAGACTTTTATCACTATGAGACCTTCAATGGTAACATATATAACTTTGATATTTATTCATATATTTTTTTCTTACATAACTTGGTATTTTAATGTTTATGTGTCCAAACCCTCCTCTAGTCCCTCCTTTTTTTTCTCTTCCAAGTTTCTTTTCTTAAATTACCATAGAAGAAATAAAGTTCATATGAAGTAGTTACCCAGTGCTTGTTGACTTAATGCAGCTAAATTTATTGTACCATTTGCTTCCCTTTTTCATACCCTTAGTATTTTATCTACCATTTTGCTTAGACATCCCCTTACATATGGCCTTGTGACTTATAGTCCCATTCTGAACTCTGTCTACTTTAAGCTCTGTAAGCACAGAGAAAATCTCTCTGTGCCTTGTCCTCAGCTGTAAAAGGAGGATAAATCAAACTTAGAATTCATTTGGGCTTCGGAAACTATCTAAAATTCTTTGGGTTTTATGATTTTTCTATAAGGTGACATACATGCTGCTAAGTAGTTTGTTAAAAGTCATCCTTTGAGCAGGTTAACTAGCCTTTCCTGGAGGTGTTTTACAACTCACAATTAGTTCTTTTAAATTTTAACGTATGAAATCTTTCCCTAAGGTTTATTTGTGGAACTCTTAGAGTGTTTTGCATTGAATGTGCTTTTTGAAAAAAGCTTATTTATATTGATTCATATAACTTCTTTCTGCATTAACTTAGAGACATAATATTTAAAGTGAAATAGTAAATATTACTGCAAATTCAAAAGTGAGACCAAGGAGATATGAGAAAATGAACTTAACAAAAAGTCAGTATGGTTGTTTTCGATGTGCTTCGTAACTGACTGTGAACTAGTGTAATCATGACAAAAATAAAAATAAATTCAGTTTCATAATTTGTATTATAAAAAGGAGAAACTGTATTGGTTCCACTGAGGAATTAGTTTAATTCTGGTACCGTATTATAGAAGAAATTTCTTATGTGTCATTATGGAGAGGACACAGAATAAAGCTATATTGCTTATGATTTATTTCTTTTTCATTTTATCATTAGCTTGTGCTTTCTTTGCTCACTTTGGGAAAGCATAATTTTTCATAGCATCTACATTCATGACTATGCATATACTAATAGAATAGATATTAAATAATTACTGGGATGCCTGGGTAGCTCAATCGGTTAAGCATCCGCCTTCAGCTGGGGTCATGATCTCAATTGGGGTCCTGGGATTGAGCCTCTATGTCAGGCTCCCTGCTTAGCAGGGAGCCTGCTTCTCCCTTTCCCTCTGCGCCACCCCCAACTCATGTTTGTGTGCACTCTTTCTCTTTCAAATAAAATCTTTTAATAAAAAAAAATGATTACTATCGCTTCTCAGCCTTTTGGCTAAGATCAAGTGTAAAAAAATGATTACTGATAAAAATGGATTTTACAAGTAAATGAACTTAAGTTTGGGTTTAAAAAAACACTTAACAAATCCTAATAATCTTTCTTTCTTGCATGGCATAGTCCTGGGATATAATACCCTCATCTTTTCATGTTCATACTAGCATTTAACGCATTTTATTATAATTTGTTTATCTGGCATTTGCCCATTTGATCCTCACTTGACTGTAGGTTCTGCTGGGCCAGGAATCCTGTCTTAGTCATTTTAACTCTTAGTACTAATTTTATTGCCTGTACATAGTAACATACTCAGTAAATATTTTAATGAATATAATATTGACATCAAGTATATTTGTTTTTTCTCTTTTTATAATTCAGAATTATGGCCTGGAAACAGAAAATCTAAAAACCCTCTCTCATAAGCTGAATGCATCTGCCAAAAATCTACAGAATTTTATAACAGGGAGGAGAAGGAGTGGCCATTATGATGGGAGAACCAGCAGAAAATTGCCAAATGACTTTCTGACTTCAGTTGTGGATTTGATAGGAGCAGCCAAGAGTCTGCTTGCCTGGCTGGACAGGTAAAATATTCCATATGTTTCATAAGTAATCCTCCTCAGACACTATCTTGAATATAACATTATTTCATGTGTTCTTATGAAAGAATTGGATAGGTAGAGGAATAGCGTGTTACCAATGTCTAATTATGATTCATCACAATGTAGGGGTATCATCAAATAGACATTAATCATTTGAAAATTTTTTATATGTAACTAAGTAGCCAATTAATAATTAGTCCCTGACAATTTCAGAATACCTTAACTGCTTTATAAGCAAAGTCATTTTTGAGTGTCATAACAAGATTGATAGTACTGTTTTAACTCCTAATTTTCTTTATTCTTTGTATTAATTGGTCATATTTAAGGGAATGAGCATTAGGATTCTATTTACTGTTTTAAATGGGTAATTAGACACTAACACTTTAATAGCATGCAGTGCATGTCTTCTTACCTTGCTAAATTCATTGTTATTATTCACACCGTACAATCTTAGACATCATAGTTAAAGATTTTTTTCTAGTTAATTTTTATTTGTCTTGGAACACATAAAATAACAAAAGTTTTAATGATATTGATACAAAATGAAAAAATGTTAAAATATGTGGTTAAACATAATGGTAAAACTACAATTCGGTTTTTTAAATTAAGTTCTTTACTTTCATTTTATAATTTTTTTAAAGATTTTTTCATTTTAAATAATTTTTTGGTTTTCTGTTAATCGCCATTCAGTACGTCATTTGTTTTTGATGTAGTGTTCCACTGTTTGCGTATAACACCCAGTGCTCCTTGCAATCTGTGCCCTCCTTAATAACGTTTACCAGACACACCCATCACCCTACCCCCCTCCCCTCAAAAATCCTCAGTTTGATTCCTGGAGTCCATAGTCTCTCTTGGTTTGTCTCATCCTCTGATTTACCTCCCTTCATTTTTACCTTACTATTTATGATTTTTTTAATAATTGTTTTTTTTCAGTGTTCAAAGATTCACTGTTTATGGCCCACACCCAGTGCTCCATGCAATTCGTGCCCTCAATACCCACCACTAGGCTCACCCATCCCCCACCCCTTCCCCTCCAAGACCCTCAGTTTGTTCCTCAGAGTCCAAAGTCTTTCATGCTTTGTCTCCCTCTCTGATTTACCCCAGTTCACATTTCCTTTCCTTCTCCCACTGTTCTCCATGTTACTCCTTATGCTCCCCAAGTAAGTGAAACCATATGACACTTGACTTTCACTACTTGGTTTATTTCACTTAGCATAATCTCCTCCAACCCGTCCATGTTGCTACACAAGTTAGGTATTCATCCTTTCTGATGGAGGCATAATATTCCATTCTATATATGGACCATATCTTCTTTATCCATTTGTCTGTTGAAGGGCACCTTGGCTCTGTCTATTTGAAAGAGACAAATACAGCTAAAGAGGGAACACAAGCAGGAGGAGTGAGAGAGGGAGAAGCAGGCTTCCTGCCAAGCAAGGAGCCTGATGCAGTGCTCTATTCCAGGACCCAGATCATGACCTGAGCTGAAGGCAGATGCTTAACAACTGTACTATGTTATTATGGTGGTTAAATAACCAAATTTTAAAATACATTTCCTCTCTCATAAGAAGCTCTGGTAATAGAAAATTTTACCAGAATTCTTTCTTGAGTAAATGTCAGTGGAATATGTATTATATATAATATCTTGGCTTTTTAAAAATCTGAGACCTTATATAAAAATAAAATATTTGTATTTTTAAAATAAAAGATAATTTAACTATATTCTATATTATCTTAATTTATATATATTAATAATAACATATAATATGATGATACTAAATCCAAATCTTAATACTAAGCTCTGTGTTACTAGCTTTTTGATAATTAACTGGGGGACAGCATATTCTTTTGCATTATGACATCATTAAAATCTAATTCTCATAATTGTCTAAACTATATCAGTTGTTTAAAGTTGTTGTACTTTGGGGCGCCTGGGTGGCTCAGTTGGTGAAGCGACTGCCTTCGGCTCAGGTCATGATCCTGGAGACCCGGGATCGAGTCCCGCATCGGGCTCCCTGCTCGGCAGGAAGCCTGCTTCTCCCTCTCTCACTCTCCCTGCTTGTGTTCCCTCTCTGGCTGTGTTTCTCTCTGTCAAATAAATAAAATCTTTAAAAAAAAAATAAAGAAATAAAGTTGTTGTACTTTAAATGTGTAAATTCTACAAGTTTCATAATGATCAATAAGTAAAATATGTTTAAAATATGGCTTAGTCCTTCAGTAATATATTTGTTTCAGAAGGCTTCTCAGTAATCATAAAGCTTAAAGAACACATACTCGATTTTAGTTATATCCTCTTACACTGTGACCTGCTCTATAATTGTGAATTTGCTTGATTCCTTAATAATTGTATTTAGTAAATTTCACTTTATATTCTTTTTACACTAGTACTTGTCAAATTCAAATATAGAATGTTTTTACTTTTTAGTGGCAGAATGGCTGTTTTTATATAAAATCATATAAATAGCTTCTAGAACACTATGACAGTTTCTGATGTTTTATTGTATTACATAATTTTTTTAAGATTTTATTTATTTATTTGACAGAAACACAGCTAGAGAGGGAACACAAGCGGGGGAGTGAGAGAGGGACAAGCAGGCTTTTCACTAAGCAGGGAGCCCAATGCGGGGCTCGATCCCGGGACGGGATCATGACCTCAGCCAAAGGCAGACACTTAATGACTGAGCCACCCAGGCACCCCTGTATTACATAATTTTTTATGGTGACTTTTTAAAAAGTTTTTTTAAAGATTTTATTTATTCATTTGACAGAGAGAAACACAGCGAGAGAGGGAACACAAGCAGGGGGAGTGAGAGAGGGAGAAGCAGGCTTCCTGCTGAGTAGGAAGCCCAATGTGGGGCTCAGTCCCAGGTCTCTGGGATCATGACCCGAGCTGAAGGCAGGGGTCATGCCTTAACCAACTGAGCCACCCAGGTGCCCCAATGATGACTTTTTTTTATCATCTAAGAAGATGCTTTTAGTGAATGCCAGTTCACCTACAAACACATCAGTGTACACACACATACAAACACACGCATAACAATCCATAAAGTCAATCAGTGTTTTGTGTTTGTTTCATAGGAAGAGAAAATGTGATAAAACGCCAGAAGAAAATAATTTAAATCATCTGTTTGGCTTCCATTGCTGCAAAGATTTTCACAGTGCTTATTTTGTATTCCATCATACCATGGTGATCAATTAAATCAAAGGCCATTTAATATTTTGACCATAAAAATGAAAAAAAGACAACTTTGTGATAACTTTAAAATTATTTGCTGAAACTGTAAATTGAAGAAAGAAATGGAAGTTTATATTTTGAAGATCTTTCACAGAAAAGTTCAGCTCCAAGCTGGTTGCTTATAATGATGATACTTTAGCAAGCTTAAGTTTTAAAAAGGAAAGAAGGAGAAAAAAAATTCTTAATATGTTAAGGCATTTGGACTTATGCCAAAGGCCTTTGGAAGCTGTTTAGTAGGGTCATTGTGTTTAGGCCTCTGGATCTTGATAATTACTACGGCTGTAGTGTTTAGAAAAATTAAAGAAGGGTAAGGATAGAAGAAGGAAAACTAAAGAGTCTATTTTAGGAATTAATCATGTTGTACCACTTATACCCTTCTAACACTATATCGTTTACTTTTGTATTATTACTGTTTTTGTCTGATTATATGATGTATGCTTCAAGAAAGCATGGATAGTCACCTGATTTGTTTACTGCTGTCACAATTATCTAGAAGAGTTCCTAGCCTATAGTGGGTGCTCAACAAATATTTTTGAGTAAATGAAGAGAACTGGGATAAGGAGTGAGGTGTGACCCACCAACAACTGAAGGAAGAATAGAAGTGCAGCTTGAGGGGAAAAAAATGAGAAGGCATAACTAGGAGAGAATTAGATGAGAGTGATGTCATGGAAGCAAAGGTAGTAAACGGTTTTTGTTTTTTTGTGGGGTTTGTTTTTTTTTTTTCTTTTTGAATTTTCAGTATTTTTTCCAACTTTACTGAGCTGTAATTGACAAATAACCATGTAAGTTTAAGGTGTACAGCATAATGATTTGATACGCATATATATTGTGAAATGATTACCTCAGTAAGATTAGCTGATACAACCATCACCTCATATAATTACCTTTTTGTCTGAGTAGTGAGAAAATTTAGGATAGGAGTAGAGTTTTAGGGGGGAAAAGAAAGTGGTGAGTAGGGTCAAATACTGCTAAGTGATTAGGTAGTGTAAGAACTGAAACTGTAATGAATGAGGGAATCAGGATGTACGTGACTGTACTAGCAACAGTTCAGTGATTTTATTTAGAAGTCATAGAAACTGGAATACATGAGTTGGTTATGAATTAAAGATAAGAATTCCTCTTTGAAGAAATTTTTCTGTGAGATGGTTTGTAACTCAGAATAGTTTTGTGTAATGTTAACTTCTGTTTTTCATAGATTCTTAATTTTTTAGTGGGGATAGAAGAGAGGTAAATGATGAATACTACTTCTATATTTGGGAGCGTGAGTTGGCTTCCTCCTCTGCCATGGATTGTATGGATATCTTAACTGTTCCTTGGCTAATATAAATTTCAGAAAGTCCTGAAATCAATTTAAATATAATAGGATTGATCTGTAACTCTGCCAGGTAAAATGCCTAGGCTGTTTGTTTTCCTGACAGTAACCCAGACTTTTATCAGAGATTATTAGTGATGTGTATTTAAGTTATATTTTATTCCTTTCAAAGAAAAAAATGTTTTCTAGGTAGTAGCAAGAACACAAGTCAATATATCACATGTCCTCTTGTTTCACTGTGTCCTACAGGCTACACAGAAAACAAAACACATTAGTCATTGCTAGAATAGCCAAAAGAGCAGTGTTCTCCATGACCATTATTGTAAATCCTGGCCAAAATACATCATGAAATAGTGCAAAGGAGCAGAAGCCTGAGAAAGAGTTGAATTTCAGCTCTGCCTCTCGTCCTGAATAATCTTGAACCTTAACTTTCGTTTTTGTTTTCTTTTTAAAATACGATGTAAAACCTGCAGAATTTGAAGTTCTCTTCTAAGCACTAGTATTTTTTAATTCATTGACCTTGTTCCCCAAAGCCATATGAGGAATATATTCAACTTATTTCCTTCTAAATAATATCAAAGGATGAACACTAACATTTGTTAGTTACTTGTAGAATCATTATTTAACTTCCTACCTCTTCTTTAAGTAAATTAAGTTAGTATTTTTAAATTCTAGAACAAAACTAATCTCTTTATACTTTCGTTATAAAAGGTAAGAATGTGTCCTGTCTTGTTTATTTTTGTTTGCTTTTGAAAAACTTAGAACTTAGGTACTTAATTATAAAAGTTCCATAGAAATGACACTGACCAAAAATTCTTAATATTTGGATCTGTTGGTGTAGATTTATTTTGATTTAAAGAAAGAGTGATAAATATTTTGACATTAAATTTTGTATTGCATTTTGGGGAGAATTTGCATGCATGACAATATGCTATGGGTTTTTTGCAATTTTTATCTTATGTTACTTGAAAGATGAGAAAGGAAAAGAAAGAATAGGTGAAAACCTTCAATTTAGTTTTAGATACTGAAGTAGATGCTTCATATACAACAACTCACTGAATTCTTGTAAAGCAAGTATAATAATTCCCATTTTACATATGAAACAGTAAGTAACTTGCCTAAAGTCATTCATCTAGCATGAAAATTAAAATTTGAATCTATTTTTGTTTGATACCAAAGCCCTTCTTGTTTTTTGTCATGCTACATCTCCTTTCAAATGTTTAGTTATTCTTAAAAATTTTGAGGACGTTATTCTTCAGACTGCAACATATATAAACTTTCATTTTCATTTTGGTATTTCTCTTTATGTATTAAACAGGAGTGTCACTTTTCTGATTTTGGCCTGGAAACTTAAAAATCACTATATAGAATTTTAATTTATAGAAAATTTAGTTCGCATTCTACTTTGAAGGCATCAGTGAGATCTTTTAATATCACTGAAAACCTTTTGGGGTTCCTGGATGGCTCAGACTGACTCTGTTAAGCATCTGACTCCCAATTTCAGCCCTGGTGATTATCTCAGGGTTGTGAAATGATTGAGTTCCACATCAGGCTCTGCTCTGGGCATGAGACCTAATTAAGACTTTCTCTTTCCCTCTCTCCCTCTGCCCCCACCATTGCTCCCAGGATGTGCTCGCTCTCTCTCTCTCTCTCTCTCTCTCAAAAAAAGTAACAACCTTTTGAATGTTTAAGACTTAAAAGTTAGGGTCCAATTCACAAAACCTGCCATTCCAGTGGAGCTTTCATTCAAGTGAAATTCATTTTCAAAAACCAGTCATCTGTTGAAGGGCATCTGACAATTATCATATGTGATACATGGAACATAAGGAACAGTACAGAGGATCATAGGGGAAGGGAGGGAAAACTGAAGGGGAAGAGGTCAGAGAGGGTGACAAACCATGAGAGACTATAGACTCCAGGAAACAAACTGAGGGCCTCAGAGGGGAGGTGGGTAGGGATATGGGGTAACAAGGTGATGGCTATTAGGGAGGGCATGGGTTGTGATGAGCACTGGGTGTTATAAACAGCTAATGAATCATTGAAAACTACATTAAGAACTAATGTACTATATATTGGCTAACTTAACATAATAAAAAATAGTTCTTTACATTTCTTAAATCATATAAAATCTAAGGGTAACAAAATTGGATTTTTTTCCTCCCATTTTAAATATTTACTTGAATGAAGTAGCAGTTTCCCAGAGTGAAAGCTTCAGAGATGAATCACATTTGGTTGCTTTACTGTTTATTTTCAATGCATGGTTTACTTGCCTATTTTTAACCTACATCCTGCTGTTCTTCACACCTCATCTTTCATGCAGTTTTATATGGTTTTGCCAAGTCAGTCTGTACTTAGAGGTTTATAGATCACTGTATCTATCACATTGTACAGTAACATCATTAACAGTGTTCATAAGTATTACTTGCAGAAAAAGTTTATTTTGTTATTTATAGTGAAAGTTCATTATTTCCTTTCATTTTTTAGCATTAACACCTAATTCTAATTGTTTCTAAACTACATTTCAAGACCATTCTATTTTGAAGAGATCAAGGAGATATCTTTTTATGTCATTGAAAACCTTTTAAATGTCTAAGGCACAAGAGTTAGAGTGACAAGGCAAAAACATTTTCCTTGAAATCTTTTGCCTTATCTAAAAAAAATGGTTGAACTGATTTCTTCTTCCATGATGGAAAACTACAAGACAAAAGCTAATTGCATACCAGGAAAAACATTTACAAAAACCAAACTACCCAAACACTACCAGATACTGTAGCCCACTATTACTTGGTCTTCTTTCCTCTCACATGTTCACTGCTCTCACTTGGCACCTCTTGTTCCAGAGATAAGCACTAATGTTAAAACTGCCACTGTTCATGGACTACACTCAGGCTCAGCAGTGCCAACCTGAGAAATAGTAAGGCATTCCAGATATCCTTATTGGCTTCTAATTTGTTTAGCATTTCTGAACCACTAATAACTTTTCCATAAATGAAATACTTTTATTTAAAAAGAACATACAAAGAATATTTTCTTACAGAGTCATAAACCTTTGCACTTGAAAGTTATAAGCATTATATTATCCATATTGTGGTTTAAGAGGAATAATTGCTTAACTTTTAAAATCTAAATAAGATAGTACCTATAATGGCTGTTTATTGATGAACCAAGGATTTTTTTTTAAACTTTCTGGCATCAGAAAGCTTTCCTGCCATGAATTTAATTTTTTCTACTTGGAATCACTCTGTTCTTTTTTGTAAGTAGCCTGAGCTCTAGCTTGGATTTTTTTTTCCAGACTGAAAAATAAATTTATTCTTTTTCTTCTTGTTTGTTTATGAACTGACTGTGTTCATGTACTCTAGAGATCTGTTTCTTTAGGTGATCTATAATATATATATGCCAAAGAGTAATCATCTTTGGTAATTCATAAAGACTGGAACTCTGTCAGTTCTCATTTATTTACATATGTGTATAGCCAAAAATAATCATACCAAACATTTATATCTTTAAGATAAGAATGATTCTTTAGAATAGTTATACATGATTTTCCTTTAAAATAAAAACTTTAGGGGAATTCACTACAAGAGAAAATCAGTGTTTTCTTTGTGCATGTTTCGAGTATTCCTCCAATTTTCTTGACATTTAATCTTGGGCTAGAAACTTGTCTCACTTGAAATATGAGTGGTCAGGAAAGTAGAAAACATGCTTTAGAATTCAGTTTGCTACAGGCATTCAGTCATCAAATAGATTTTTCCTTTTATATATTTTGAAGATCAAATTTATGGAACAAATCATGCTGTACTTCATCTCATCACTTTTGAATGAAATTTTTAGATTTTATTAACAGACTTTGACCTTTTCAAACCTAAGAAACTCCATTCATGCCAGAAGCATGTTGAATTCTTAATTAAAATGCCAACTTTTGTGCTTCAGTGCAACAAAAATGGCTTTTACTTTTTAAAAATGATTTTGTCTTAGAAGTATTTATGTTTTACATCTTTTTTAAAAATGGTTTTATTGACGCCAAATTTAAATTCAATAAAATTCACCCATTTTTAGGTGTACAGTTTAATGAGTTTTAGTAAATTCACAGACACCTATGCAACTTCTCTATAATCCAGTTTTTAAAAACTTCCATAAGAATAGATTTTTAAAGCTGATTCCTCACAGAGGCTAATTTTTTTAACTGAGAATATAGATTAATTACATATTTTTTCCAATTAACTTTATTTGAATTCTTAATGTCTCTGGTTTACTAAATTATGGTGAAAAATATGCTGCATTTTGCAATGTAGTGGAAGGCAGGCTATAATAGGCTATGGTATATAGAATTATTTAGAAAACAACATGTTAAAACCAGTGGAGATAGAAAGGTCATTTAATAAATAGTATTGGGACACCTGATAAAGCCTGAACCCTAATTTTAAGTACATCATTTTATTTAAGTGGAAAATAAGCCCATGAGAAAATATAGACAAAAAATGATTGCTTGATGTAGAAAGAATTAAGTATTTAAAAATATGGAATAGAATACAAATGAATACCCCAATTGACTTTCATTACATAAAACTGAAAAATGTGACAAAATATATGACAGATGACAAACTGGAAAAAAATAAATACTTGCAATAAACACCTGAGAAGCAGAGTGTTAATATGTGCTATGTGAATATTACCTTTGTATTTAAAAAATACTAAAATGTAGTAGATGAGCACATAGGCATTTCAAAAGAGAGGACACAGACTTCAGAGCTCTGAAGTAAAAACTCATGGAACAAGAAGAAAAAGACAAATCCAGTTATAATTAGATACCTCATATCCACTCCCTTGATATTGATAAAACTACCAGACATAAAGTCAGCAAGGATTAAAAGAACTGAATACCACCACTAAAGAACATTATATAATTGACATTTTCAGAGTACTTCATCCAACAAGAGCAGAATACAAATTCTTTTTTTTTTTTTTTTTTAAGATTTTATTTATTTGACAGAGAGAAACACAGCGAGAGAGGGAACACAAGCAGGGGGAGTGAGAGAGGGAGAAGCAGGCTCCCTGCCGAGCAGGGAGCCCGATGTGGGACTCGATCCCGGGTCTCCGGGATCATGACCTGAGCCGAAGGCAGTTGCTTAACCAACTGAGCCACCCAGGCGTCCCCAAATTCTTTTTAAGTGTCCATTGGAACACTGAGCCCAGGCCCAGATGATTTCCTTGGTGAATTCTACTATATGTTTAAAGAAGAAATACTACCAGTTCACACAATGTTCCAGAAGATAGATGAGTAGGTAATTCTTTCCATCTCATTTTATGAGATGATCACGATTCTAATCCAAATACTCAGTGAAAACAGTACAAAAAAAAGAAAACTTGCAGACTGATATCTTATAAACTTACATGTTAACTTGTTAACTTACATGTTAAAATCCTCCACAAAATATTGGTAGACCAAATCTAACCATATATAAACAAAATTATACACAATGACTAAGTAGCAGTTATTTCAGGTATTCATTGGGGCCTTAATGCCTAAAAATAAATCAGTATAGGAGGGAGGGGCAAGATGGTGGAGAAGTAGGAGACCCCGTTTCAACCGGTACTCTGAAGTGAGCTAAATGTCTGCCAGAACACTCTGAACACTCATGAAATCATCCTAAGATGTAAGATTATACACTTCTGATCTCTACAGGGGCATAAGATCATCAATGGAGAGGTAAAGCACAGTGGGAACACTGGTACTGATTTCAGAGGATAAACAGAAGGAGGAGGGAGCCACGAGAAGCAATCCATTGGAAAGTAATAACCCAATACAAAAGTGTCCCGTGGTTAGGAACCAGCATCAACTTGGAGTCTGGTTAAAAACAGTCAAAAAGAAAAACAAAAACAAAGGGTATTAAGGAGCAACTGGTGGAATCAGGCAGCCACAGGCATGGACCTACGCGCACAGTCCCAGGACCATCACAGTGGGGCCTGAGAGAGCCGGTTGCCCCTCAGCCTTCTGCGCAACATGTGGCTGCTGGGTCTGAGCCCACCCAGCATGGGCTATAGACAGCAGTCCTGGCAGTGATAGCCACTGGGTTAGGGCTTGCCCAAACCAACATCACTCACAGTTTCTGTGGCAGCGGTATGCAGAGACAAGCGGAGGCCTTGGGTGACCATTGTGGCAGTTACTGGGGGTGTGCACCACTTGTGAGAGGTTGTGGTGTGCAGAGGAATTTGCGGGGTGGGGGGGGGGAGGTCTGTGTGTTCTGGAAGATCCAGAGGGGACCAGAGTGAGGCTTCTCTCTGAGAAGGAGGTCTGGGTGCAGACAATTTACTTTTGCCTCTCCAAAAAGCCACCAAAGAACAAAAACCTCCAGAACACAAAAGCCTGAAAAACCGGTTTCCATAGAGCTCAGCCCCTTGATAAGGGGGCAGGGCAACTCAGCCCAAGCAGGATTGACTGAAAAACAAAGTGACCGGCCCCTCCCCCACAAGGCAAGACAGAAGAACAAGAGGACAACCATCACAGGGTCTCCATAAAAATTTAAAACCCCAACATCAGAGAAAAACAATATATTAACTCCCAGTACTGCCCCAAAACCTGTATATTTCAGATACAGCTTTTCTTTTCATTTTTAAAATTCATTCTCACAATTCTTGATCTTTTATTTTTTTAACCTACTGCTCATTACAACTTGATGTTTAATATAACATTCCATAATGACTTTTTAACGAACTTTTTTCATATATACATGTGTTTTTTTAATATACATATGGATATAAACTTCAAGATAATCCATTTTCCCTATTTAATACTACTCCTGTATATAAACCAATTTTAAGTTCCCTATATCTCTGGAAAGTTGAATCCTTTAACAAAGATAACAAGATACACTCAGGAAAAACTGAAATACCTTCCTCACCCACATCAAGGGTTTATAACCACCTTCCCATCTTATTCTTCTGTCAGTGTTTCTTTGTCCTTGGTTTTGTCTTGTACTGTATAAATCTTACTTGTGAGGGTCATTTGGGCTGGGTTTTTCTTTTTCTTTTACTTTTGTCAGTGTTTTTGTTTATTCAATTTTGTTTTGTGCCATATAAATCCTACATTTGGGCCCATTTTGGCCGGTTTTTTTTTTTTTTTCTTTTTCTTTCTTTCTTTTTACTTCCGATTGCTCTGAAACCTTCCAACAGTCACCTTGCCTGGATCGTGGTTGATATATTCAGCTATACATCTCCTCAACCACCTCTCACCAAAGTGACTTGGAGGAGTAACACCTAACAGAGGGAAATCTCAGAGACTATGACCTCTGCCACAGAACTATTAGATATGGGCATAAACAATTTGTCAGAAATGGAATTCAAGTTAGCAATTATCCAGGCAGTGGCTAAGTTGGAAAAGACCATTAGTGGCAACATAGAGTCTCTAAGAGGAGAAGTGAGAGCTTATCTGGCAGAGGTTAAAAATTCTATCAGTGGGATCCAATCTAATCTAAATAACAGCTAGGGTAAACAAGGCAGAAGATCAAATTAGTGATCTAGAACACAGGCCAATAGAAAAGAAGGAGCAGGAGGGGGCCTTTCTTTCTCAAAAGAAACCTGGGGTAACGATTCTTATATCAGATAAATTAGATATAAGCTAAAAACTGTAGTAAGAGATACAGAAGGACAAACAGCTTGGAAGCCATGAAAATAGAATTAGGGAAATAAATGAGGCCATGAAATATTCCAATATCAGAATTATTGGGATCCCTGAGGGGGTGGAGAGAGAGAAGACTAGAAGATATAGTTGAACAAATCTTGGAAGACAATTTCTCTAATCTAGGGAATGAAACAAGTGTTCATGTCCTAGAGGCACAGAGGACAGCCCCCAAGATCAATGAAACTAGAAAAATCTCTAGGCACATAATTGTGAAATTCATGAATCATAAATTCAAAGAATATGCCTTAAGGGCAGCTAGGAGGAGGAGATCCCATATGTACTTACGTACAGAGGGAGAACCATTAGAATAACATCAGACCTGTCCACAGAAACCTGAAAAGCCAGAAAGGGCTGGAAAGACATATTCAGGGCACTAAATGAGAAGAACATGCATCCAAGAATACTTTATTCAGCAAGGCTGACATTCAAAATGGATGGAGAGATGGAGAGAATAAGAGCATCCAAGACCTGCAAGCTTTAAAAAATTATGTGACCACCAAGCCAGCACTACAAGAAATATTAAGAGGGGTTCTATAAAAGAGAAAAGAACCCAAGAGTAATATAAAACAGAAATTTACAGAGGCCATCTATAGAAACAAGGACTTCACAGGCAACATGATATCAATAAAAGTGTATCTTTCAATAATCACTCTCAACGTGAATGGCCTGAATGCTCCCATTAAATGGCACAGGTTTGCAGACTGGATAAAATGATAAGACCTGTCCATATGCTGTCTACAAGAGACACATTTTGAACCTAAAGATACATCCAGACTGAAAGTGAAGGGATGAGAGCTATCTTTCATGCCAACAGGCCTGGGGTAGTGATTCTTATATGAGATAAATTAGATTATAAGCTAAAAACTGTAGTAAGAGATACAGAAGGACACTACATCATTCTTAAAGGGTCTATCCAGCAAGAAGATCTAACAATTGTAAATATTATGCCCCCAACATGGGAGAAGCCAACTGCTGAGCAAAATGAAGAGTCATATTGATAAGAATACGTTATTTGTAGGGGATCTTAACACACCACTTGCAGCAATAGACAGATCATCTAAACAAAATCAACAAGAAACGATAGCTTTGAATGACACGTTGGACCAGTTGGACCTCACAGATGCATTCAGAACATGCCACTCTAAAACAACAGAATACTCGTTCTCATCGAGTGCATATGAAATTTTCTCCAGAATAGACCACACACTGAGTCACAAATCAGGACTCAACTGATACCAAAAGATTGAGATTATAAATGCCTGCATATTCTCTGACCACAGTGCCTTGAAACTGGAACTCAACCACAAGAAAAATTTTGGAAGGAATTCAAACACTTGGAAGCTAAAGACCATCCTGATCAAGAATGTTTGAATCAACCAGAAAATCAAAGAGCTTAAACAATTCATGGAAACCAATGAGAATGAAGACACATTGGTCCAAAACCTGTGGGATACAGCAAAGGCGGTCCTAAGGGGGAAGTACATAGTCATCCAAGCCTCACTCAAAAAAATAGAAAAATCCCAAATACACCAAATCTCTTTACACCTTAAAAACCTGGAAAATCAACAACAAATTAAGCCAATCCCCCTACACGAGAAGAGAAATAATTAAGATTAGAGCAGAGATCAAGGAGTTAGGAACTAGAGATACAGTAGAACACATCAACAAATCAAGAAGCCGATTCCTTGAAAGAATTCATAAGATCAATAAACCACTGGCCAAACTAAACCAAACAAAAGAGGAAGTACCCAAATTAATAAAATTATGAATGAAAGTGGAAAGATCACAGCTAATACCAAGGGAATAGAAATAGTCATCCAGAATTATTATCAGCAGTTATATGCTGATAAGTTAAACAACCTAGAAGACGTGGATGCATTCCTGGAAACCTATAAAGTTCCAAGACTGAAACAGGAAGAAATTGACAACCTGAATAGACCAACATCTAGCAACAAGATTGAAGCAGTGATCAAAAACCTCCCAAAAAACAAGAGCCCAGGACCTAATGGGTTCCTGGGGAATTCTACCAAACAGTCAAAGAAAAAATAATACCTATTTTGCTGAAACTGTTTCAAAAAATAGAAACAGAAGGAAAACATCCAAACTCTTTCTGTGAAACCAGAATCACTTTGATCCCCAAACCAGGCAAAAACCCCATCAAAAATAATTACAGACCAGTATCCCTCATGAATATGGATGCCAGTTCTCAACAAGATCTTAGCTAATAGGATCCAACAGTACATTAAAAAGATTATCTAACACTAATTATCTATCGCAGATGGGATTTACCCCTGGGATACAAGGGTGGTTCAACATTCACAAATCGATTAATGTGATAGAACAAATCAATAAGAGAAGAGAGAAGAACCACATGGCCCTCTCAGTACATGCAGAAAAAGCACTTGACAAAATACAGCATCCATTCCTGACTAAAACTCTTCAAAGTATAGGGATAGAGGGAACATTCCTCAACCTCATAAAATCTATCTATGAACAACACACAGCAAATATAATTCTTAGTGAGGAAAAGCTGACAGCCTTCCCACTGAGATCAGGAACAAGACAAGGATGCCCACTCTCGCCACTATTGTTCAAAATAGTGTTAAAAGTCCTAGCAACAGCAATCAGACAACAAAAAGAAATAAAAGGTATTCAAATTGGCAAGAAGTCAAACTCTCTCTCTTTGCAGATGGCATGATATTTTATATGGAAATCCCAAAAGACTACCCCCAAACTACTAGAACTCATACAGCAATTCAGTAATATGGCAGGATACAAAATCAATGCATAAAAATCAGTTGCTTTCTTATACGCTAACAATGAAAATATAGAAAAGAAAATTAGAGAATCAATTCCATTTACTATAGCACCATAACCCATAAGATACCTTGGAATAAACCTAACCAAAGAGGTAAAGTATCTGTACTCGAGGAACTACAGAACACTCATGAAAGAAATTGAAGAGACACAAAAAGATGGAAAAGCATTCCATACTCATGGATCGGAAGAATACACAGTTAAAATGTCTATACTTTCAGTGTCATCCCTATCAAAATTCCACCAGCACGGGTGCCTGGGTGGCTCAGTGGGTTAAAGCCTCTGCCTTCAGCTCAGGTCATGATCTCAGGGTCCTGGGATCGAGGCCCACATTGGGCTCTCTGTTCAGCGGGGAGCCTGCTTCCTCCTCTCTCTCTGCCTGTCTCTCTGCCTACTTGTGATCTCTCTGTCAAATAAATAAATAAAATCTTTAAAAAAAATTCCACCAACACTTTTCAAAGTGCTGGAACAAACAATCCTAAAATTTATATGGAACCAGAAATAACCCCAAATTGCTAAGGAAATGTTGAAAAAGAAAAACAAAGGCAGGGGCATCAAGTTACCTGATTTCAAGCTTTATTACAAAGCTGTGATCACCAAGACAGCATGGTACTGACACAAAAGCAGACATATAGACTAATGGAACAGAGTGGAGAGTCCAGATATGGACCCACAACTCTATGGTCAAATCATCATTGACAAAGCAGTAAAAAATATCCAGTGGAAAAAAGACAGTTTCTTCAATAAATGATACCTAAATGATGCTGGAACAATTGGACAGCTATGTATAGAAGAATGAAACTCAACCATTCTCTTACACCATACACAAAGATAAACTCGAAATGGATGAAAGATGTCAACGTAAGGCAGGAATCTATCAAAATCCTAGAGAACATCAGCCACAGCAACTTCTTTCAAGACATGTCTCCAAATGCAAAGGAAACAAAAGCAAAAAAAAACTTTTGGGACTTCACCAAAATAAAAAGTCTTCACAGCAAAGGAAACAGTCAACAAAACAAAGGGGCAATCCATGGAATGGGAGAAGATATTCACAAATGACACTATAGACAAAGGGCTGATATCCAAGATCTATAAAGAACTCCTCAAACTCAACAACCAAATAAAAGATGATCTCAACAAAAAAATGGGCAGAAGACATGAACAGACACTTCTCCATAGAATACATACAAATAGCTAACAAACACATGAAAAACTATTCATCATTAGCCAACAGGGAAATTCAAATCAAAACCACATTGAGATACCACCTTACACTAGTCAGAATGGCCAAAATTAACAGGACAGGAAACAAGTGTTAGGCTGTGAAGAAAAGGGAACCCTCTTACACTGTTGGTGGGAATGCAAGTTGGTGCAGCCGCTTTTGAAAACAGTGTGGAGATTCCTTAAAAAATTAAAAATAGAGCTACCATATGACCCTGCAATTGCTCTACT
This sequence comes from Spilogale gracilis, assembly GCA_004023965.1. Lineage (NCBI taxonomy): Eukaryota > Metazoa > Chordata > Mammalia > Carnivora > Mephitidae > Spilogale > Spilogale gracilis. The sequence continues at coordinate 196,326 of PITA01000146.1, read as the reverse complement.
GGGTATTTACCACAAAGATACAGATGTAGTGAAAAGAAGGGCCATATGTACCCCAATGTTCATTGCAGCAATGGCCACAATCACCAAATCGTGGATAGAGTCAAGGTGCCATTCAACAGACGAATGGATAAAGAAGATATGGTCCATATATCCAAGGGAATATTATGCCTCCATCAGAAAGGATGAATTCCCAACTCTTGTAGCAACATGGACAGGACTGGAGGAGATTATGCTGAGTGAAATAAGCCAAGCAGAAAAAGTCAAATATCATATGGTTTCACTTACTTGTGGAGCATAAGGAGTAATATGGAGGACGGTAGGAGAAGGAAAGGAAATGTGAATTGGGGTAAATCAGGGAGGGAGATGAAACATGAGAGACTTTGAATGCAGAAACAAACTGAGGGTCTTGGAAGGGAGGAGGTAGGGGGATGTGTGAGCCCAGTGGTGAGTATTGAGGGCACGTATGGCATGGAACACTGGGTGTGGGGCATAAACAATATTAGAACACTGAAAATCAATTAATTAATTATTTAAAAAAATAAAAGGTTAAAAAATTAAAAACATGGTTCAATGTAAAAAAAAAAAAAGAACAGCACCTGGCACATAAGTTCTCAGTAAGTGTTAGCTATCATAGTAGCTCTGAATTGTGAATATTTCAAGAAGGTACTATATTCAGAATCTTCATTTGAAAATAAACTAAAAAATTGTCTTTGCTTAAAGTACTCCTTTATTTGTTTTATTTTAAGTATAGTGAAGAGACCTTATATGTACCAAAGAACCAATAAATATTAAGAACCAAAAAAAGAAATTTGATAAAAAGCAAACATTATGTTTCTTGGGGTGCCTGGGTGGTGCATTCTGTTATGCAGCCATGTCTTGGTTTCTTTTCAGGTCATGATCTCAGGGTGCTGAGATCAAGCCCTGAGTCAGTCTGCTTCAGATTTTCTCTCCCCTTCTGCCCTTCCCTACCACATACTCTCTCTCTTTCTCTAAAATGTACACATTTTTAAAAAATAAAAAGCAAAGCAAACATTATGTTTCTTGAATTTAGTTCTCTTCTAAGCTGTTTCCTAAATTTTTCTTCTAAAATATGTCCTGAATATTTTTATTGCTATGTGAACTTCAAAATAACTCATTTCCTATTATTTAAGATCTTAACCTAAGGCTGTTTTGTTTTTGGACTTTCAAAATCTGTTCCAATTTTTTTAATGATTTTATTTATTCATTTGACAGAAAGACACAGTGAGAGAGGGAACACAAGCAGGGAGAGTGGGAGAGGGAGGAGCCGGCTTCCTGCTTGGTGGAGAACCTGATGCAGGCCTCAATCCCGGGATTGTGGGATCATGACCTGAGCTGAAGGCAGACGTTCAATGACTGAGCCACCCAGGTGCCCCAAAATATGTTCCGATTAATCACAATTTTCCTTTTCCCTTTATAGGTCACCATTTGCTGCTGTCACAGACTACTCAGTTACAAGGAATAATGTCATACAGCTCTGCTTGGAACTGACAACAATTGTGCAACAGGTATTAGCTGACAATGTTTCCTTCTGTTAATTTATTATCTATTTCATACTCTAACAATGCAAAGTATTCCTTTTTACTAATAGTTTATAAGATACTGGTTTGGCAGTTTCTCACTCTAAGATGAATTGTTCTAAATAAAGCAAGATATGATTTGGGAAACTATTCATGTAGCCCAATAAGGAAGCATTTTATTTACCAGAAGATGTAAAAGTAAACTGAACCTCTAGAGAAATCATTATAAGATTGTAGTTCTGATAGTCTCACACTTTGGTCGGGAGGTTTGTACTTCCCTTCACAAAATGAAATAGCCCCATTTATATTACAATCTAAGACTTTTGCTCTAAGGCACTGTTCTTTATTACTACAGCTATTAGTTTCACTTATATATTACACATATGAGAAAATATACATAATAGCTTTTAGCAGTGATCTATTTACATGTCCTGGTTCTTTGCTTTAAATATCATCCAACCCAGGGATCCTCAAATCAAATGCCTTCAGGAGTGCTGCGGCTAATATAAATGTTTGAATCAAGTTTAGGACGAGATATGGAGAAAAATTATAGTGGTGAATTGACTAATACATATTTTACAATATTTAATTAAAGGTAATAATAAAACATATCTGAAAAGTCTGAAGCCTGCAGTCACCATGCCGTGTAAGCCCCAGTGGCTGCCTATTGCCATGGCATTCTCAGGTCTCAGCATTTGTTAACCTATCCAATGATGCAGAAAGAAAGTAGACAAGAAAATTAAATGATGCAGAAGATTACTGGGGAAGTTGATGGTTTAATTTATTCTTCTACCCCCTGTCCTTTATTACCAGGGATAATTGTAGGAAGAAGAGTACTTTTCGTGACTTTTAATTGTGGAACACTTCGGACATTCATCAGGATTCTATCATGGCAGTGAGAAAGCAACTTGTGGTTACTCAGAGACATGCGTGGAGATTGTGAACAATTTTATGAGCTTTGAGATATACTAACAGTCTCACCACATGTCTCTGTATTTGATAACAGTTAATTTAATTTCTGAATTTCAGTAATCTCAACTGGATAATGGGGAGAAGAGTGGCATTTTTAGGACAAGGGTCAATACACCTTTTGTAAAAGATTCAGATATTAAGTATTTAAGGTCTTGTAGGCTATGCCCTGCAGGCTCTCAGGGTGTTTTGCAAATGGATGGGGGTGGTTAAGTGCCTGTAAAACTTGTTTTAAAACTTGCAAAAAAGGCTACAGGTTGAATTTGGCCCATGGGCCATCTTTCGCTGACCTGTGTTCTAGGGCAGCCTTAGGCCAGTGTGATCTGCAGACAAACAGCCTTTTCATCACATGAAAACTCATTAGAAATTCAGATACGTGGGATATACCCCAAATGTACTGTGGGGAAGGCTCAGGAATCTGCATGTTTGCTACTTTTTCAGGTGATTTTGGTTCTCCTGCATTGTTCTAGGGCCCAGAAGTAAAAACAATAATATAATATATGGGTTATTTTTCTTATAGCTCTTTGTTATCAATGACATTTCCTAAAAAGTATTTTCTAAAAGTCTATTTTTTTTAAAGCCATGAAACTAAACCAAAGATTTGAGATGTGGATAACAGATTATTAGTTTCTTCTCTTTTACTCTGAGAAATTCTCTCTGACTTAGGGATATATAATACACAGTATTTGTATGATAATCCTGCATAGCCTTTTACTATAGGTATGTGCTCAGTAGCAATCTTTATTAAACAGTCCTAATAAGACACGAATTATTAAGTGCTCCATGTCCAGATCTGTGATAACTGTATTATATTTGTTATGTGCGTTTTTTTATTAATACATGGGACCCAAAACAATTGAAATATGTTAGAATTAAATGTGAGGATTAAAAGTGTATTTTTAAAATTTTTTATACATGAGAAACTCCTATTCATTGTCAGTTCTATGAGAATGCAATCCATCTGATATCAACTTGCAAGATAACTTCATTTCCAAGCATAATTATGACAGAAAGTTGTGTTTTCAGTTCTTGCCTCTCCTCCAAACATCTGGACCTGGATAGCCTATTTAAAGTTTGCTTTTGAGTAATTGAACAACTCTCTGTTGCTTTATAAACCAAGAGTGCAAATCTAAATGGCAATTATGATGTTTTCTTGGCAATCTTAAGGAAAGTACTTAGGAGTATTCATTTTCTCTTGATTAATACAGAACGTTTTCCCATATCAAAGGGGGATCAACACAGTGATCTTGAAAAAAAATTTACATAAGTATAGAATGAAGTCATAAATGTTGAGTTTTCTTTGTTTAGAACTCACAGGTTCCAGAGCATACCTTTGTCATTATAACCTTCAAATGTTACATTGAGAAGAATGGCTGAAATGATTTTCAGTGAATTAAGGTCTTCTGTAGAGAGATTATCCAATGGCAAAAAAGTGTGGTTTATGTCAGATATGACTAACTCCCCACCCATTCTATTTTAAGAACCTACCATCCAGGTGACAAGTGGTTCAGCTTTTGTTTCCAGAATGTATAAATATCTGCTGTTGACAGCTACTTCACAATAAACGTATGCCATTCTGATACTACCTTCAGAGACTTGTTGATGCTCTCAGCAGGACCTTTAACAGCACTGCTTGGCCTGACATTCTCCTTAAGAATTTGCTTCAAGGCATTAATGGGTTTAAGTTTTTCTCTTTACAGGTCAGGAAACATTAGTTAGAGTAGAGAGAGACGTTTTCAGAAGTTGAACTCTGTGTACATTCTGACTTGACCACATACAAAATTATTGAGAACACTCCAAAGAATTGAAACACTCCAAATATGCTCAGACATAGAAGGACCGTCTGTACTCTCCACCCACTGTACACTCTGTTTTAAAGAGGATGTCTTGCCCTTCATAGGACATGTTGCTCTAACACTCCCTGTTTCTATTTTTTAAAGTTCAGCAGCTCGTAACATTTGTCACAGTTCCTTGGATCTCACTCTCATTTTCCCATCACATGTCCTGTTCCATGTGTCACTTTTAAGATGCTTCTGAACAAAAACCTTTGTACCCAGCTGGTTTTGGTTCTTGCCTTGCCCACCCCATCCCAACTTGTACCTAACCAGGTATCTTAAATCTTCTACTTTAACTCTGTTGTACCTTTTTTAAAAAATATATATATTTTTTTATTTGAGAGAGAGAAAGAGAGAGAGAGTGAGTGCCCATGCACAGGGGCAGACTCCCAACAGAACAGGGAGCCCAACTCAGGACTTGATCCCAGGACCCTGGGACCAAGACCTGAGCCAAAGGCAGGTGCTTAACTGACTGAGTCGTCCAGGTGCCCCTTTTCTATTGTACCTTAAAGGAAATGTTAAGATACCAGTTTCTCTTAAGAAAATACATTTTTATGACATCGTGGTTTAATTTGCTTTTAAGCATAGAATCTATCATTGTCATATGGTCATCTCAAAGCACAGCTTTAATTTTGTTACTTTTAGCAATTTTCTTCTGATTTCCAAATTCATTACAAACTCTTTTCTTTAGAATTCAAGGTGCTTCCAAGCAGGGTCCTACCATAATTTCAGTTTTATCTTCCAGTACTCCTATATATTTTAATTGTAGTCTAGTTCGTGTAGATGACTTACTGTGTAAAATAGATTTTGTAGTCTCATCTTTTTAGGGTGTGGGGTCTCCTTGTAACATGCTCCACATATTTTTTTTTACCTCAGCCTGGTAAAATTAAGTTCTATTCTTTAAGGCCTCTAGGAAGTGCCTTATTCGTGAAACTGTTACTATTTCCCACAACTCTTTGTACCTTCTTCCTACTTACGCCATTTATATTTAATGTTACTATTTATTCAGTTGGGATCAAATATTCCACCTCGTTGTTTGTCTTCTGTGTTTCTCATCTCTTCTTTGTTCTTTATTTTTTTCTGTGTATGTTTTTATTAATTATTTTTTGTTATTCCATTTTGTCCTTTGTTGACTTATCGCTATAATTCTTTGTTGTGTGGGCAGATGTAGAAATCCCTTGAACTGAGTTTACCTAGCGTTTCATATCTCACCTATGGCAGTTATATTCTGCTATGAATAATTGTCTGACTTCCGTTAGATTATGAACTCCTTGAAGACAAGAATATTGTCTTGCTCATTTTCATATATAGTAGGTACCCATTACATCCCTGTTAAAATAAATCAACCTGAGACCAATTATCTCCTATGGCTAGCACATGCTCATTTGTACTCTTTGAAGAAAAAGTTGGAATTAAATGCTTGAAATGTTATTCATTTTATTTCATCTCCTGTAGTTCTGTCTCTGCTAGTTATGTAAAGAACCCCAGAGAGATCCAGAGATTGCCATCACTTTACATCTTAGTTTATTCATGAATTAAAATAAGAGGATGGCTCCTCATAACCACTTTCCAGTGCTAGAATGAAGGTGAACAAAACTTCTGAAACAATATGCAAATATAGAATACTAACAAAACATGTCTTTTAGAGGAAACCTAATTATAAGCATGATATATTAGTGTTTACAAATCAACTGTTAAATAATCTATTATTTTTCTACTGTTACATGATGACATATCTTTGGTACTGGGTTTCTCTGGGTTCCTGTCTGTTACTGCCTCTTGTAACAATAGGAATGAGGTTGATGGATAAAATAATGAAATAAAATAGGTGTTTATTGGGGTGTCTGAGTGGCTCAGTTGGTTAAGTGCCTGCCTCCCTCTCAGATCATGATCCCAAGGTCCTGGGATCAAGCCGACATCCGGCTTGCTTCTCCCTCTCCTCCTCACTGGTGCTCTCTGTTGTTATTTTTGTCTCTGTCTCTGTCTCTCTCTCTCTCTCAAATACGTAAATCAAATCTTTTTAAAAATAGGTGTTGTCTTGATAATGAAACTATGAGGGATTTTATTTCATTTTGACTACTTTTCTTTGTTTTCCATGAATTTGAGTTGTCAGGGAAAAAAATGAATGCTATACACATTAAAGTAATACTACCTTGATAAAAGAACAGAGCATAGACAATTACCATATTTTTTTTATTTATTTGACAGAGAGAAACACAGCCAGAGAGGGAACACAAGCAGGGGGAGTGAGAGAGGGAGAAGCAGGCTTCCCGCCGAGCAGGGAGCCCGATCCATCCTGTGTCTCCAGGATCATGACCTGAGCCGAAGGCAGTCACCCAACCGAGTCACCCAGGCGCCCCACAATTACCATATTTTTAAGATTATTTATTTATTTATTTGACAGAGAGAGAGAGACAGCGGGAGAGGGAGAAGCAGGATTCCAATTGCTGAGCAGGGTGCCCAATGTGGGCCAAACTGAGGACACTGGGATCATGACCTGAGCCAAAGGCAGATGCTTAACGACTGAGCCACCCAGGCATCCTTACTTAATTTTAAAGTAAATGATGTAGTTTACAGTCAGTGTCCATCTAATGATCTCATTCAGCCATTGTATACACACTAATCACTGCATTCACTTGGAATTGTATGTAGTATCAGAAGACAGGAGTTAAACCTAAGCTACCAGTAAAAGAGGCCAGTTTGAATAAGCAAAGTGTAGATTTTAAAAAAATATCTAGGGCATGCATTTATTACCAGGCTTTCAAGAAATCTCATCTGAACAGTTATGATGATAGTTATGCTTTGAAATATGCCGTACTTCAAATTATTTTTCACTCAAATTTAATTATTTTTATTCCCTTTGCAGCAAGAGGAGATGATCAATATCTAAAAATAAACTGTCACAAATAGCTTTTTTTTCCGTTCTTAACACAAAAGGGTGGTACTATGAAGTAAGTGGAAAGTGCTCCTTGATATTGGATACCTATATTTAAAGTGGTGCTAACATTAGAGGAGAAAGAGAATATATCTTTTAGTAAGCTCTGTTTAGAGGAATTTACTTAATCTACTATACCTATTTTACTTATTTACAGTTGTGATGAGTTTATGTGCTCGCTTTGACAGCACATATACAGTTGTGATGAGTTTAGGTAATTATACTTAAAGTCTTTTAAAGAGATCCCTCCCTCAACACTTTCCTTTCCACAAAAGTTGGTTGTGATAACACATTGGAGCAAAAGGGGAAACTAGGTTTAAAATCATAAATGGAAAGAATTCTCAGAGAACTAAAGCTTCATTTAGAGCACTGTCAGCAACTGAATCAGAGAAATGAGACAGGTACTATGCACTTACTTACTTATTTTAGAGAGAAAGAGAGTGGGTGAAAAACAGAGAGAGGCCAAGCACAAGTCACGAGGGTGGAGGGAGGCAGAGGGAAAGGGAAAAGCAGACTCCCCACTTATCAGTCCCCAAGGTACGGGATCACGACCTGAGGCGAAGGCAGATGCTTAACTGACTGAGCCACCCAGGTGCCCCAATACCCATGCACTTCTTGTCAGTACTGAAATAATTTCTACAATGCCTGCCCTAACGGGTAGCAACTTGATCTAAACTTATTCTGCTGTGCCATTTTTATATTTTCTAGTTCAAACACAGAAATGATTAGATTGTCACTAGTTAAGAAATGGAAACAAAAGTTATCAGTTTATAAGATGAAGTTTTGGTGGAATTCAGAATACTTGGAGCAAGGGACCAAGGGTAAGATCCTGAATATTGGGAGACTTGAGACTTAACCCAGTTGCTTCATGATGAACGATGTGCATTTGCTTATGCCATCTATAAACAGAAGTATTTCTGTTGTGAGAATCAAATTAGACTAAAAATGGTTCACAAATGTGAAGTGAAAAACAAAAGGAAAGTAATATTTATAAAATGAGTGAGAAATATAGACTTGATAAAAGGAATTAGAATAACAACTTTGTTTTAAATAGTGAATATACATATTTTTTTCTCCATTTAGTGTTAGTTTTCTTTAGCAGCATCTACAGTGAAATCTGAATTACATGCTGAGAGAAAAATTTCAACAGGTTGTGAAACACTGTAGATCAGATTTTGAAATGTTGTATACCAGTGTGAAAAATGTCCTTTTAAAATTCAGGCTCTGGTAATTTACTTTTACCTGAAATGTCTCCTCTGAATTGTGTATATTAAAATGTCTTGCTGTTTTCTTATGGGCTTGCTCATTTTTCAACCTTTTTAGATCCATTTTCTCAGTCCTTGGATATCACTGGATTTTTGAATAGTGTTTGAGGCATTACTTTAGCTTACCATTCCCAGCTGAAAGTTGGGTAAAAAAGAGAAAAGATCAATAGTCTTTCACATGAGATTGTTTAACTCTTGAACACAAACGCAAAGAAAAGGGAAATTCTAGAAACCTTTCCTAAAACATCCTATTTTAAGTTATGTATTTGTTACCTACTGCTGTCAACACTTTCCTTCTCCATCCTTTAAAATTTGAAGAAATAGCATGTACTGTTCAAAAAATCTAAACTGAATCATCACCAAGAATTGAAAGTTCATTTAGATGTTGAGTTCTTATGATCTTTGCTTGAATTCATTCTATTGATGTTGTATGCCATCAATATAAAGGTTTACATATAGTACATCCTATAATATAATTTTTTCTACACCTTTAAAATTACAAAAGTAATATCTGCTTTATAGAACAATTTGAAGTTATGAAAAGAAAACAAAAAACATTGTAATCCTTCCACTCAGAAAATTCTTGTCATCATTTAGCCTATTTTATTTCATAATCAGTTTTATGCCATAATTTTTTATTTTACTGCATTGTTTATATTAGGACTTTTTAAAAATTCCAGTGTAATTAATATGCAGTGTTAAATTATATTCCGAGTACAATATAACAATCCAACAATTACTCAGTGCTTATCATGCTAAATGTACTCTTACTCCCCATAACCTACTTTACCCATCCCTCCATCCATCTCCCCTCTGGTAACTACCAGTTTGTTCTCGGTTTAAGCATCCGTTTGTGTCCCTTTATTGTGTTCCTCTTGTTTCCTTAAATTCCATGTATAGCTGAAATGATACGGTATGTGTCTTTCTCTGACTGACGTTTCACTTAGCATTATACCCTCTAGATTTATCCATATTGTTGCAAATGGCAATATTTCAGTCTTTTTTATGACTGAGTAATATTGCATTTTGTGTGTGTTTATCCATTCATCTATTGATGAACCTTTAGGCTGCTTTTATATAGTGACTATTGAAAATAATGCTGAAAGAAACATAGGGGTACATATATCTTTTTGAATTAGCATTTTTGTATTCTTTAAGACTTTGTTTTTTTAAAAAAAGTTTATAAAATGACAGTATTCAATAATTTTTTTAAAAAATGCAGAAAACTGTAAAGAATATTTACAGACATCCCAACCTATGTACCAGAAACAGCTGTGCTATTGCTTTGAGCTTTCCTACAATAAATATCTGTATTTAAATTGTGAGTCTGACTTTTTCACAATTCATTTGTTCAGTTTTGCTCTACATTTACCTATCAGATATATTTTATTTCTTTTATTTTTTAAATTTGTTATTTTTATTATTTTTAAAATTGAAGTATAATTGACATAAAATATAATAGTTTCAAGTATACAACATGGTGATTTGATATTTCTATACATGATGAAATGATTCTCACACATCCTTCACCATGCAAAGTTATTACAGTATCATTGAGTATATTTCCTATGCTATACAGTATGTCCCCATGACTCACTTTTTTTTTTATAACTGGAAGTTAGTACTTCTTAATCCCCTTTACTTATTTTGCTTGTCTTCCTGACTTCTTCCTCCTCTGGTAACCAAGTTTGTTTCTTGTATCTATGAGTCTGTTTCTGTTTTATTTTGTTTGTTTGCTTGCTGGATTTTGTAGATTCCACATGTAATAGAAATCATACTGGATTTGTCTTCCTCTTTCTGACTTATTTCACTTAACATAATGCCCTCTAGGTCTATCCATCTTGTTGCACATGGCAAGATTTCATTCTTTTTTTATGGTTGAGTAGTACTCCATTGTGTATGTGCGCGTGCATGTGCGTGTGCACGTGTATCTTTACTCATCTATGGATAAATACTTAGTTTGCTTCATTATCATAGCTATTGTAAATAATGCTGCAATGAACATGTATCTCTGTGAATTCGTATTACCATTTTCTTTGGATAAATACCCAGAAGTGGAATTGTTAGATCATATGGCAATTCTTTTCTTTATATTCTGAGGAACCTCGATAGTGTTTTCCATAGTGGTGACACCAATTTACATTCCCACCAAATGTGTATGAGTGTTCCCTTTTCTTCATATTCTCACCAACACTTGTTGCTGTTTGTCTTCTTGATAATAACCAATCTGACCAATGTTACTTTATTTTTCAATCTTTATTCAAGAAAATGGAAAAAATATTCTTCAAAAATCAATATTGAAAGTGTTTATTTCTGATAGACAACTCAGTCTAAATTATGTATGTGTGTTTGGTAATCACTTGTCTTTACACTATTTTAAATACAAATCAGTAAGTTATTTACAAAGTATTTTCTAAATATGTATTTCTAAATAAAAATATAAATGAGCATATTAAGTGTATTGCCCTTTTTAAAATGTACTCCTGCTTGAATCTACTCTAGCCTGTTTTAAGCAGGTTGTTATTTACTCAAGATAAATACTTAGGAGAAAAGAAGAGCTCTTTTAGGACTTATTAAATTGGTATTTGTGGTTTAACTTCTTAGAACATATATATGTGAATACTAAAAAAAATTAAAAATAAAGATTGCAGAATTTTGTAAAAATAGCCTAGAAGCGATTTTTAAAATTTCATTAAGGATTGGGGTGCCTGGGTGGCTCAGTTGGTTAAGAATCTGCCATCGGATTAGATCATGATCTCAGGGTCCTGGGATTGAGCCCCACATGGGGCTCCCTGCTCAGCAGGGAGCCTGCTTCTCCCTCTCCTCCTCACTCGTGCTTGCTCTCATTAGCTCTCTCAAATAAATAAATAAAATCTTTAAAAATTATAAATACATTTCATTAAAAGTTTATGGAAGGAAATTTGACCTATAATTTTCTGACAATATTTTCAGTTTTATTATATGTTGCTTCATTATGGTTTATCTGTATGAATAGTACTTGCTTTACCTTCTTGACTGACTGACTGACTGACTGGCTGACTTACTTACTTACTTACTTACTTACTTACTTATTTACTTATTTATTTATAAGAAAAACATTCACCCAGTGTGGCGCCCAACATGAGTCTTGAACTCAAAACAGTGAGATCAAGACCTGGGCTGAGATCACGAGTTGGGCATTTAACTAGCTGAGCCACCTAGACAGCCCTTGGTTGACATTTTATATCATTTAATCTTCTATTTTATGGCAAAATAGTGTAATGGGCTTTGATATAAAGTATATCTGAGTTCTGCTTTTTGACATCCTGTATAATATAAAGTATATCTTAGCTCTGCTTTTTGACATCCTGTATGAGTTTTAACAGATTGTTTCATGTCTCTTATACACTTTGTTTTATTTGTAAAAATGGATCACTTGTTGGATTATTGTAGGGTTGCTGTGAATAATGGAAATTGATATAGCCATAATCTGGCATTCAGTGGGAGCTTAATAAATGGTCATTTTAGTTACCTTATATAGCAAAAGAGCCCTTGGAAACTGAACTCAGGTAGTTTTTGCTCTGCAAAATTAGAAGGAGTGATGCTCTGCTTACTTTTTGTATTGAGTAGCAGTGAAGAATGACCTATTTCTAGAATGAGTGCTTTTTTAAAAAGGACTTCGGTTTAATTTAGGATGTTCTTTCAATTTTAATGTAAACTGATGACTTGTGCTTCATATTCTGGAGGATATTTTGATGTAATACAGGAACTAATTTTGATCACCTGTGAACTTGCCGTCCCTATCTACATATTCACATTACCTAGAGTTGAAAATGGAGAACTCAAAACATATAAAGGTACAATGCCTGTGTATAATACTCAGTCCTACAGAATGTGTGTTGTAAAAGGGATATTAAGATTCAAATAGTAGATCTATGTGAAGTTTTAAAGTGGGGATATAAATTATATTAGTGTAGGCACAGTATATATTCTATGGTTCATGTAGTCAGTATTAAAGCCTATAAAAGCCCAGGTAGGATAGCTTCTCATTCATCTCAGACACAACTTTAAGTACTATTTTTGCTATATTAGGGTTAGTGTTTAAAGCTTCCTGAGTCAGACATTCTAGGTGACCTGAAAATTAGACTGGGGCTCTTGAGATTGAAACTGGGGCATTCAGACAGAAAACCAGGACAAATTTTACAGGTAAACTTTAAACAATATAAATTGTATTACTTAGCATATTTGTTGATGGAAACATTAAAGGTGATTCTTGTTTCTTTACTTTGTATTTATTTATTTATTTGACAGAGAGAGAGATCACAAGTAGGAAGAGAGAGGAGGAAGCAGGCTCCCTGCCGAGCAGAGAGCCCAATTCAGGCCTCAATCCCAGGACCCTGAGATTATGACCTGAGCCAAAGGCAGAGGCTTTGACCCACTGAGCCACCCAAGCACCCTTTACTTTGTATTTAGCAAACAGTATATTTAGTTCAATGTAATTATACTTAATCCTTTGTTTTCTTCAGCTGTTTTAGTTGAACATGAAATAGCAAAACCAATATCTTTTAAAACTGCTCTATATGATCATTATATAGTGAATCAGAAGTTAGATCTAAAACTATTAGGCATAGTACCTAGATAACTTGAGGACTCTTATTCTAAAGACAAATGTAAAACTAAAAATCAAGAGAATTTGCAAAGCTGAGATTATATTATCTATGTAGGCCTGTATCTCTTAAAAGGCCTGGAAAATAGTCTTATAACCAACATAAATATAAAGACACACACAGAGAAATCCTCATTCTTGATATAAAAATATAAAATGTTTATTGGTAGCTGTAAATTTTCTGAATGCTCAGGATGAAAAGGTAAATAAGAATGATGAGATTACTGCATGCTAATACTTCAGAAAAACACTATTTAGAACACTGGGACATAACCACTTAATATCCTTCTAGTTTTCTGACACTGCACTGACTTATGAAAAAAACTTAAAAATTTGTATATATTATATGAAAATGAATGCTAAAATATTGTTTTCAAAGCTTTATTTTTTGAAAACCTAGACTACATTATATTATATATGAGTATCCTGCCATACACTTTTTAAAGATGTAGACAGTATCACCATCAGCAATAATAGAAGAATTGGAGGTATGGTGCACTGTACTTACCCAATTCTTTTACAGGGCAAATGGCAGGATACTATTTCTCAGACTTCTGTTTTCTTCTGTGTATTATACTTTGAAACTTATGTAATATTATATATATATATACATATATACACAAAAGAATGCATGTAATATATATGTTATGAAGCATAATAATAAATCAAACACTCATGAATGTATCATCTAATAAGTAGAACATTACCAGTATTGTCAGAGATCCTGACCTGAGCCCAAATCAAGAGTCAGTCACTTAAGTGACGGAGCCACGAGGCACCCCTCCTTAAAATAGTTTTATATACTTTTAATTATGCTTGTCCTTGAGCTTTGTAAAAATGTTGTCACTGAGCATATTACTTGCTTCACTTGATTTATGTTTCTGAATTCATTCATGTTTTGTCCATTTACTATAGTTCATTCACTTCATATAATACTTAACTGTGTATCTACTCCAATATATTTATTCATTTTCTTCAACATGGACATTTGGATACATATCTACTTTTAAATATATTACATGGGAGGGTAATTACACATGCACATTTTTATAATTGTACTACATCCTGTTCTGAAAGTTTTATTGCTTTTTCCTTAACGTACTTTCATTTTCTTCCACTCTCTGAATTATGTTTGCCATGCTGTCTTAGAATGCATTTCACCTTTCAAGAGGCTATTAATTAATAATTTTCTCACAAAGACCCTAAAAAGAACTTTTACCATTGTTGTTATGTTTTGTACATGGAAGCAGATATAGAAAGATGGGTTACATGGTTCTTATCCCTACAGGTGATAAACTTCAGAAGAGAGTCCCTGATAACGTTACCATTTGTCTTGTACCATGATGATTCTTTTTAAAGAATAAAATCAAAAGTAATACCAATCCATTTAAGAAAAGATCTGCTGTGGGAGACTTGGCGAAAGCAGGTATCTGCCTCACGCATTTCTGTGTCTCCAGTGCCTAGCAAACAAATGTTTGTTGAAAGATTGAAAGGATTCATTTCTTCTTAAAATTTACCTCCCAAAAAAGGCTACAGATTATAGATTTAGCTGCTGTAATTCATTGTGATGCCAATGAAGACCTAAAGAGAATTAAGCACACGCACACAGAAAAAAACAGTTATTTTTCAAAGTTGATGAAATCCAGGTGTACTGTAATTATTACAAATCCACAATTAATCCTTTAAATTTTAAGGTTGCTTCTACCTATTCTTTCTCCTATTAATCCTTGCAACTTCAGGAGGATGAGTGGGGGAGGCAGGAAACAGTGGTGATAGTACCAGTCTCTTCCATGAATCTGGTAATGAGCCAGTGAATTGGGGAGGAGAGAGAGAGAGGAGAGGGGAGGGGAGGAGAGGTTCCTTGGAGAGGACCAGAGTCTAGGAGGAGAAGGCTGGTTTTGGAGCTAGAAAAGGTTAGCATTACTGTCCAGTCTGCTCACCCTCTCCAAATAAATCCATGTGTGCATTTCCAAGTATCATTTGGAATGCTTTTGTAGCTTTAAAATTCTAGTTTTTATTTTATACCAAATTTGGAAACCTGAGCCATAAAGGAATATAGAATATAATGCTATGAAACTGTGTAGTGCAGAATGGGAGTTATAAAAATACCTAAGCAGGAAAAATCAAAGGTTTGATTAGATACTTTCATTTGTCCTGGTTCTGTAACTATTTCATGTATCTTGCTACAGTTTAAGTGCCATCCCCAAAGGCATTTAAAAATGCCTTTTAAAATGTCTACAGTTGTGCTATTCAGCAGTTACTAATAATATAACTGTTAATTTCCATTTTAATGCCTCAATGTTTTACACAGCCCTCCTCACCCTACCAAATATCTCATTAGGCTTTCTGTTTCTTCACATTTAAACTGTCTACAGAAATATTTGTCTGTTCTCTCTCCAAACTGAACTGCCTTTTAGATGAGGTGTATACTGCCCTGGGCTCTTCTGTTCACTTTTGTACCCCTCCCTCAAACCCTATCGAGATAAACCCTACTCCTCATGACATTTAAAAACTGTTAGGAAGAACAAAAGGTCCATATGAAGTTTAATGGTCAGGGAATAATTACAGTGCTGTTTTGAGGTTGGCCAAGTGCTTTTACAACATGTTATCAGAATCAGATTTTTTTTCCTCACATTAGTCCAGTGAAGTAGGTAGACCAGATGTCATCATCTCAATTTTGTAAGTGAGTAAATGGAATTTTGAGAGGAAAAGTGACATAATAAGTGACATGGCCAGGACATAGATCCATGCTTTGACATTGTAATACTTTCTCCTCATTGCTCCTCAAGTTTGGCTTACCTTAGAATGAAGTGAGGAGCTTTTGAAAAGCATTGATACCTATGCCCCATGAGGCTTCTTAAATTAGACTTTTATGGTCACGCTTGGAATGAGTAGTTTTAAATGATGCTTCCATTGATTCTAACATGGAGCCAAAGTTGATAACACCTATGCTCATAGTTAACTGGTTTAGAATGAGATGAGTATGAGGTGAGAAGAAAATGTATGTGTTCAAGAATAGTGTTTTCTGAAAGACTGGTCCATGGACTATGATTCACCTGGGGAAGCTTGTTAAGAGGCAGATTCCCATGGGGCGCCTGGGTGGCTCAGTTAGTTAAGCGACTGCCTTCGGCTCAGGTCATGATCCCGGAGACCGGGGATCAAGTCCCACATCAGGCTCCCTGCTCGGTGGGAAGCCTGCTTCTCCCTCTCTCATTCCCCCTGCTTGTGTTCCCTCTCTGGCTGTGTTTCTCTCTGTCAAGTAAATAAAATCTTTAAAAAAAAAAAAAAAAAAAGAGGCAGATTCCCAGGAGCGCCTGAGTCGCTCAGCTGTTAAGCGTCTGCCTTCGGCTCAGGTCACGATCCCAGAGTTCCAGGATCAAGCCCCACTCGGACTCCCTGCTCAGCAGGAAGCCTGCTTCTCTCTCTCTCACTCCCCTTGCTTGTGTTCCCTCTCTGGCTGTGTTTCTCTCTGTCAAATAAATAAATAAATTTTTTATTTAAAATTAAGAAGACAGATTTCCCCAAACTCTTCCATAGGTTGAGTGACTGAGAACTGTTGGATTAGTAGAATCAGCTATTTATAGGTGATATTAACCCAGAGGTGACCCATTTATAAAGGAGGCTAGTTAAACTTTTGAATTTACAACTCTCATTATCAATTGTTTGTAGTCAATTGGTGCCATAAATGCATAACCAAAAGGATTAAACATGTTCTTTGAGACATCAAACATATTAAAGAAAATTGTCATTGTGAATTTATAATAAGGGGAAAATCGGTGTTAGAAACTAATGTGCTGGGAACTAGGATTGATAAAATAATAACATTTTTAGCATGTAGTGAATCCTTATGCCTTACATAATCATCAAATAATTACAAATTTTCATACTTATAAAAGATTAATGCATACCAAAAAATGTAGGGCGATACTAGTTATAGGCACCAATTTTCTAAGCTATTTGTCTCTTGCTGACAAAGTAGTTTTTAATAACCCAGATCCCTTGGGTTGGGTCAAAATGACAACCAATATCAGACAGGAAATTCCAATGAAATTAGTCCCTAACACAAGTGAAATTATGGACTGAAATTATACTTGATGGTGGCAAGTTGAAGAACTAGTCAGAATTAAGTAATTAGGACAAATGAGCATGAATAAGACTAATAAAATGAGACAAAAATTATATAATAAAAACACAAGATGGTGAAAGACTAGATTTGCATGAAGAATGTAATCTGAAGCCGACTACAAATTGCAGTGTGTAAGGAAAGATGTAGCATCTCTGAAAAGTAGCACATTTCCTAAAATTAAGTACTGCATGTAAAATTCATGGAATGGGGGTACCTGGCTGGCTCAAATCGGTAGCGCATGTGACTCTTGATCTCAGGGTTGTGAGTTCAAGACTCACATTGAGCATAGAGCTTACATTTAAAAAAAATCATGGAATAGTTATTGCATTAAACTCTGCTGCATTGATTGGGTCTTCATTTTCATATGTGTTCTACTTTACCCCTTTTATCTGGTGGAAGATTGTATCAGTCAAGTTAAGCTAGATTATGTTGCAATAATAAGCAACCTAGAAATATTTGTGCTTTTAATATCACTCATGTCCAGTGCTCATGTTTCATATCCAGCCTGGATTGCTATAGCTCTACTCTTCATCCTCCTCACTTCAAAGCAGAATAGCGTCTTGTTGAACACTGCTGGTCAGTACAGCAGAGAGGAAAGAGAGCATAGTGTAACTATGAACTAGTTCTTAATGTTTCTGCAAATGGGACAGGCACATCTGCCCACATTTCATTGAACAAAGTAAGTCATATGACTTCAGTGGCTACAGGAGGTTTAATATTTTCTTTAAAAAAGGGAACGTATATTTAGAAATCATAATACAAGTCTGGTACAGCAATGAATCTATAAAGAATTCTAGTATAGCATTATACTAGAATTTTAAGGACAATAACCTTGTTTATTTGAACATAAGGAAAGCACCATAAAGTTAAATTATGTGGAAAACTTTTGAAATATCCAAAAAATATGTTAATAAAGGATGAGTTCAAAGAATTTCTTCTCTCTTCTCAGTGGTGTATTCTTATGCATTGTTTTGTCTCAGTGGTTTAAATATAATCTACTGCAATATTGGTGATAGGTTTAGTGGGAAGGGGAAGACCTTTTGAGGTTTTTCAAAGCGTAAAATTCTGTCTTATAATCACTCAGTGTTACTACTAGGAAACCCTAAATGGATACTGATTATTTATGATAATGATTTTTGAGGGTGTACAAAATTAAGCCTAGATGCCCTACTTGGGCAATTTAGTATTTATCAGGATTTAAATATTATCATCAATGATCTAAACATATTTATTGAGTGCCTGGGTATCAGTTACCTTTTTAGATGTTGCACGTAGTGAAAAAAAATGCTTCCATTTGCAATCTAAAGAAATAAAAGGGAGAAATACATACAGACTAAAGAATTTTTTAAATTAATACTTGGAATTTCTTTCAAATATACCATAATTTCCACTTATTTTTCTTGCTGCCAAGTGGATGATCTTGAACTGATGAAGTAATGTTTAATTTATATTTTCATTTATTAGTCATGATATTTATCTTTGCTTGAACTCCTTTGTTGAGTTTAAATTTGTCACAAGGGATAAATTGTCTTTCATCACTTAGACCCTATAGATTTTCTTTCTCTTATGATATATTAGATGATCATTACAGTAAGTAACTTGAACATTTGGGAGCTAAAGAGACTTTTTATTACAAAGAAATGTTAACTTTATTGTATGACTATAAAATTCTTGATATCTTTTACATAATATGAATCTTCATGCATGCAGAGAAAGCCCAATTATTTTTGTTGTAAATATCTGCTGAGATCAGGCAGATTAAAGTGTAAGACTAAACTCATCTTTAAAATTAGTTTTAAACTGAAACTCATCTATTTTGGTACAAAATTAGAGTGTAAAGAAACTAAATGTACAGTGCTAGTTTGGCAATTAGAAATTTTGTTTTTAAAAATAATTGCCTTAAAAGTTTCATTTGTGTGCCTAATCTCTAAAGCCAATGTGAAATGTTTATTATGGAATATGAAATAGGGAATCAATGGAATAAATTATTCATAACTGATAAATTGAGACTGCACTTATAGAGTATACAAAGGACCTTGAGAAATTAAGAGACAATTCAGTTCCTTCTTTGAAAATACCACCTAATGGGAGAGAATAAGACTAACAGGTAACTGATGGAAACATAAAATATGTGCAGTTAGTACATAGTACATAGGCCTTTCAAAAATATTTAGGTCTTGACTCAAGACATACAGAATAAACAAACTTAGCTCATAATGGGGATTAGCTCACTGCTTTTTCAGGTTGTCAAAATAAAGCTATTAAAGTTACAGGGATCACAGTCCAACCTTAATGAGTTTTCTGGTCATTAATACCTTAACTTGACATTTTTACTTTTTATCCATTTTGACACTCAATCATGATTAGCCTGAGTAGTTTTTAGATTTGTTACAGAGACATTAGGATGTTGAAAAAACAATTAGCCTTACTTCTCTGCCTGCATTCCCAAGGCTCTATATGCTAGAAAATTAGTTTCCACACCCATTCAGTTATTGAGAGAGTAGTCTTTCATTGTGAAGTGAAGACTAGAGTTATTAAAGCCAGATTGGAGGGACACCTTGGTGGCTGGGTCCATTAGGCATCTGACTTTTGATTTCAGCTCAGGTCGTGATCTCAGCGTCTTGAGATCAAGGCCCATGTTGGGCTTCATGCTCAGCGTACTTTCTGCTTCTCTCCTTCTTCTTCTCCTTCTCCCTCTGCCCCTCACCTCACTCATGCTCTTGCTCTCAAATAAATAAATGAATAAATCTTTAAAAAATATATTAAATCCAGATGGGCTTCATTTTAGATGGCTTCTGAGGGGGTGGGGGAGAACTAGACAGAATTTGAAGAGCAATATGATGCAGGGTGCAGACGCTTATGGCTATGTTCAGTGATAGAAAGACTATAGATGGCCACTAAGGTCATGCCCACTCACATTCTCCTCCCATCCCTTATTTATTGCTCTTTGTATGTTACAACTCAATACCTTATTTAACTCAATGAAAAATCTTAGCCAGGGGTGCCTGGGTGGCTCAGTTGGTTAAGCAAGTGCTTTCGGCTCAGGTCATGATCCCGGAGACCCGGGATCGAGCCCCGCATTGGGCTGCCTGCTCGGCGGGAAGCCTGCTTCTCCCTCTCTCACTCCCCTTGCTTGTGTTCCCTCTCTCACTGTGTTTCTCTTTGTCAAATAAATAAATAAAATCTTTACCAAAAAAAAAGAAAAATCTTAGCCATTTCTTTTCAAAATGGGTCATTTAAAAATTTCAGGAGGGACACCTGGGTAGCTCAGTCAATTAAGCATTTGACTCTTGGTTTCAGCTCAGGTCATGATCTCAAAGTCCTGAGATCAAGCCCCACTTCAGATGGGGTCTGCCCTCAGCACAGAGTCTGCTTCAGATTCTCTCTCTCCTTCTCCTTCTCCCTCTATTGCTCACACTCTGTCTCTTTCTAAAATAGATAAATAATATCTTTAAAATTTCAACAGATACCATTCTTTATGAACTCTCCTCTTCTCATTATCAAAACAATAGCAAGAAGACTGCTCCAACAATGTTTGATCATTAAGATAGTCAAAATGGTGAAAAGGTTGCCAAGGAGATACGTGTGGGGTTGTTGGTTATAACTTTGCCTGCCTTGTTTGCCAAGAACTTTTATATATCTGAAATTTAACAGTAGCATTTTGATAACACCTTCAAGATGACCAATGACTGTCTATTCACTATGGACATTCTTTTCACTCAGGACATTCAGTCAGCTTCTGCTCTTTTGATAAATCCAAATTTAGTTTGTACTTTGATCTTCCATCCATTGCATATCTTGTACCTGTGGCACTGCTTTCTCTGTGCCCATAAAGCTAGGTGATGACTACTTTGAATTGCTTTTAATAGCTCTTTTCTGTATATCATCCTACAGGGAGAATTGCTTTCATTGTACTATGCTGCTACTGTAGATGTCACAATAGACTGGAGTCTGCTCTTGTGGAAAGAAAAAAAAAAGGAAAGCATCTGGTCAATAACTGGAAGCTAAACTCCTTCATGTCTTTCTTTTCAGGTGTTGCTTTATTGTTACTATTTGAAAATCTTGTTAAATGGCTTCCCATTTCATAACTGTTAGAAGGACCATAGTATATTTCTCTAGACCTGACCTTCTGGCTAGCATGGTGACCACTAGCTGCATGTGGCAAGTGAACTATAAATTTAAATTAATTAAAACTAAGTAAACTTACAAATCTAGTTCCTTTTTTGCACATTTTTTTTTGCTCAGGAGCCACATATGTCTAAAACTACTGAATTTCAAGCAGCACAGACATAGAACATAATTATGATATTTCTCTTATCGCTATAAGTTTTAATAAATATGTCTCTGTAATACTACTTTCTGTCCCTTACTCCTAGCCACACAACTGACCCTTCCTTCATGCTCCTAAATGTAAGCATTGTCTGAGCTTCTGTCCTCTGCTATCTTCTCACTATACATATTCTTTTTTAAATGAATTTGTTGTTGTTTTCTTGGGCCTTTATCACTTCAGTGTAAATACTGCCAGATCTGGCTTTACTTTAGATCCAGTTCAGTTTACTCATTTGCTTGCTAGACATCTTTGTATAAAATGTCCTTTCAGCCACTTCTAATTTCACATGCCCAAAATATAATTATTTTATTCTACCCAAAGTCTCACCTAACATCTCTACTCAGCCATTCATCCATTTGCTCAGGTTTGAACCCCTGGAGTAATGTTTAACTTTCCTGTCCCCATTATTCTCTGTGTCTGGTGAATCAGTCACCCAGTTCTTATTCCTGGCTACATGTATGTCAGCCACCTCTCCTTGATTTGGTTTCCACCATCATAACCTCAGTTCACACTTTGATTACATATTACATGTTCTATTGAAAGAGCATTCCAACTGTTCTTGCCGCCTCCAGTTTTCTTTCATTCCAAATCTACAACTTCTTCTCCATTGTTTTCATAGAACATATTTGATCACATACTTCCCATGCTCAGAGATCTCTGAGCATTTCCTTGAATCAGAGTAAAGTACTCCTCCATTCCTCCATTCTCCCTAATGACGAAATATCTACTTGGTATAGCTGGGAAGATACACAGCTTTACAGAGATTCTTATCTCAAACATGACCTGAAAGTAACTCTTGGAACTAAGGGAAAGGAAAAAGAACCATGAGAAAAGAACAAGAAGAAATGGCTATTAGAGGTGTTAGCTGGATCACAAACTTTGGGCTCTCCTTGCCCACAACATACACACTCACCATTTTTATGCTGCTGTTTAACATCAGCCATGGCACTATGTAAGCTACCCTGACTTCAACTCCTCCCAAAATAAAGTCACAAGAAATTATCAGTTGATCAGTTAAGTGCTATCCTGGTTGAATGGGGCTTCAAAATAGATTGTTGCAGAAAAATAAAAATTGTATTCCCTTCAAAACAAAATTTCTCCAGCCTAGCATTGGTAGCTCTCTATGATATGACCTCATGTTATTTTCTAGACTTTCTTCCTGTTGCATTCATTCCACATATCTTATGCTCTAGCCTGGTGTGGTACGTCTCATCATGCATTCGTTCATTGTGTTTGCACAAGTTGAGATGTTCTTTCCCCATGAACCCCTAATTTCCAGATTCAAAAGCTATTTAGGGCCAGTAAAATACTTCCTCCAGAAGGTCATTCTAGATTAACAAGTTAGGATTTATCTCCTTCTTATGAGATCTTCTGTGAGCATTCATCATGTACCTTATATTATTATTCTGTTGTTTTCTCCACTAAATAATGATGGCCAGGGCGCCTGGGTGGCTCAGTTGGTTAAGCAACTGCCTTCGGCTCAGGTCATGATCCTGGAGACCCGGGATCGAGTCCCACATCGGGCTCCCTGCTCAGCAGGAAGCCTGCTTCTCCCTCTCTCACTCCACCTGCTTGTGTTTCCTCTCTGACTGTGTTTCTGTCAAATAAATAAAATCTTTAAATAAATAAATGAATAAATAAATAAATAAATAATGATGGCCAATGGCCAAATTTAATTTATCTTTGATTACCTGATAGTGCCTGACATTGAATTGTATTTACAAGATACCCCAGGAACCTTTTTGGTGAATGGAATTGTGATTCGAGTAAACGAATGAGTGAATGAATAAAACTACCACTAACATATGAATCAGTCACTTAAACATTGAAGACATTTTGGTACCTTGACAATCAGATATGTGAAGTACTTGGTATGAAGGTGCCATTATTAAAGGTTTGCATAGATATATTATTTGAATATTATTTTTAAGAAAAGCAATATTTTTAGGGGCACCTGAGTGGCTCAGTCAATTAGGCATCTGACCCTTGATTTGGGCTCAGGTCCTGATCTCAGGGTCATGAGATGGAACCCGGCCTTGGGCTCTGAGCTGGGCCTGGAGCCTACTTGAGTTTTTTTCTCCTTCCTCTGCCCTTCCCTTGTGCATGAGCATATGCTGTTTTTAAAAAAAAGCTTTATATTATATGTACGAGCATTATAATATACCAAAAAGAGACATGAAAATGTATGGCATTCACAGTTACAAAGTTTTATGAAATAGAATTGTATACAGCATTAGAAACATACACTATTTTTCTTTACTCTATGTATTCAATATTAATAACCTGTGAGCTGTTCCTATGACTATAGTGCACACTTGATGAGAAATAATTACTTTTACTGAATAGCATGAGCCCAGGATGCTTAAAATGTGTTGACAAAGTATGGAGCATCAATGGTAACTCATAAGATAGGAGGGTTTCTATGTGTTTGGCTCCATATGGCAGTTGCATCACTGTTTCACAAGAACAATAACTGATTATGTTCCTGTGTGGGCACATAGCTCATCTGTGGAAGATGGTTTTTGTGCATACTTAGGCTTTTCAAAAAGAAAAAGAATGATCAAAGCTGAAGAAACATTATCTTTATGAATATTGTCTTGTTAGGAATTTGATGCATTTGAACATGTGTCACATGGTTTGTAGAAGCATTATATGGAAAAGAATAAAGAAGAAATTGCAAGTGTCATTTTGTATGCACAGTAAAAGACAGCATGATCCACTGAAGAGAATTCCTAGGAGTATATAGTGGCATAGCTCTAAATCCAATTTTAAAAATCTAAATTTAATCTTAACCTAAAAATAAGTGGAACGTCAGAGGTGTACCTTTTCTTATCATGAATAGGTCCTTAAAAATGTGAATTTCTCCACATTCAGCGCTAGTTTCTTTTTAAAACTTAGGGTATGACTTTTTTGGAGAACACTTGGCCCTAAGTTTTAATAAAAGCCATACTTGAAAAGTCAGTATTTTAAATTCATGTCGTGATGGAAATAAAATAGCTTAATAAAATGCATCCTCTAGGATACCTACGGCTATTTAAATATTCAGCATGATAAAATAAACTCCTTAACATGATAGTTTAAGTAAATAGAACATACTCATTTAGTTTCTCTTCTTCTCCCTAATATAAAGTAGCAGGTTAATACGTACTTTTTTGTATTGTTTTGTTCTGTTTGGCTTTTATTATGCCGTGTCCCATCCTTTGTGAAAGCCTTTGGCTTTCAATAATGAACAGGCCAATCTGGCTGAAAGACGGTAGAGATACAAATAAGTAGATGCAGTTATTCAAAGCGGTGAGTGGTTGAAGAAAGAAATAAGTTTACTAGGTGAAAAAAAAGAAAAGCCAATCAATAAATGGGGGGAATGTATAACAGAAGCAGGTAGTTCTGAGGAGATGAGAACTATTTCAAGTGAGCCAGCAGATACTATTTTCTAACCAGTTTACAGTCTTACAGGTTCTATATATTTGGTCATTTTTGGCTTGGTTTGATTATCATAATCATGCTGGGGCCCCATTCCAGGTCTACCCTATCAGTATATCTGGGGCTGAACCCAGGAATATGCATGCATTTGAACCCACTTTGCAAGTGACTCTTACATGTGTACAGAACTAAAATCTGAAAATTATTGCAGTAGCTTAACAGTGTTTGAAGGTAATTTTATTGCTTTTGCAGTAATGTCGCATTTATTTTCTTTACCTCAAAACCTACTTTTGCCAAGACTCAATTAAAAGCCACCTTTCCCAAACTTTTTAAGGCATAGTTAGTTGTTTTCCTCCTCTGCTCCCCCAGCCTTATGACCCTGCCTTTATTATAGTAATTGTGAGAGTCCCAAAAGTATTAATGCGGATTTAAGCTTTAATAAGTTTCTATTTGCGAATATGCTACAAACATAATGTGAACATCCTTTGAAATTTTAATTATTCCAATTTCTTTTATAGTCATTTGGTTTTGTTTATTTCAAATAGTAAGTTTTTCATTTTAATATATGTGATAGTTTTTTAGACTGGTGGAAAACCTTGTCCACCTCAGTCACCTGATGTATCTCTTTTAGACATTGTCCTGTTGGCCATGTCAGGATTGTCAAGTATTTAACAGTATTTCATTCTTTGAATAATCTTAAAGCTCATGTTATAGATATAATCCTTTTAGTCACTGAGAAGGAGGAGCTGATGAATGTGTTTACAAAGTTTGAAATTTGACTTGAGCAATGGTCACCTTGCATTGTAATGAGAAATATTTTTTAAAGTATTTTAAAATTTTAAAGAATTGGCCTTTCACATGTTGATTTCTATATTTTTATAGTTATTGAAACTTAAACTACATGAAGACTTTGGCATTCTACATATTTTAACTTACTGGTGTGAAAGCCTGACTCCTTGAACTGTACTTTTCTAAGTCAGGGGCTGTGATTAATATATGCAGTATAACACAACTGTTACAGAATATTTTTGGATGTATTTGGTACATATAAAATTTAGCATCAACTGTATTAATACATGTAATAGTTAATATGTTCTTTACTGTTTCCATCTATTGCAACTATTATTTTTTTAGATTCCCAAATTGCTCCATCTTTGGCCAGTAGGAATCGCACTTCCTGTTGTTGACTTCTGAATCCTGCTGGCACACGCCTTGTAGAATTTTTAATAGCTTCTTTCTGTGTCACAGTACAATCCAAGCTCATCTTGCACATTTCCTAACCCAGATTTGGAATCCACCATTTTCCTAGAAGACCCAGGAAATAATATTTGAAAAACACTAACTGAAGAATTTCTTCATTATTCAGTTGATTGTGTCTTTTCAGTGGGCGAAACTAAGAAATACATACATATGTGTACCACATAATACATCAAGAGACTTTAGGTTCTACTTACCTTCTTTATATGTATCTACTTTGTCTCATGCTAAAATTACCTAGGACACCAAAACTGAGAGAACAATAGTAGTATCACATAACTGTTCAGTTGCTTCATCCTGTAAAACACAGTAGTTTCAGCAAAACAGTAACAGACTAACAACTCTACTACCAAAAAACAGTATGATTACTGACAATAGTATAAGATTTTATTTACTAGTTCTTTTTGTTATGTCACACAGGGATGTGCAAGTAAAGTATTGTATTTTGAAGAATTTGAAATATTCTCTATGTGATTATTGTATCACTGGCAGGATATCCATTTAGATCATATTTGCTTTTTTTCCTTGAGTAGAATACCTCTGAAGTTTGAACATTTAATCATATTCTCTGATTTGGGGGGAAGGTATGTAAATAATCAAACTTGCATCCATTATAGCTGAAGCAAGTTGTACAGGCAGCTTGGGGAAACTGGGCAACTTTCCAGCTTTTCCCAAATCATCTCTTACCAATGTAATTGTGTTTGAAATTAATTCTTGAAAATTGGACTCTTCCAAATTCAGATGTAAGTACAATGTATTTTCCAGTATAAATACTTTACCTCTACCTTGTCTCCCCTGTACACATAATTCATACTTAATTTATAGGGACATAGATATGGCTGACTTTGTAACAGACTTCTCCATCAGCACAGAAGCCCTTCAGTATGGCAAGGCCCAATGCTTAAGTATTTCTATTAGTTTGTGAAATAAATCACCTAAATTTAACTTTAAAACTTTTGTCCCTGATAGGGATATGTAATACTTTTGACAAGGTATTTTGGTTAAAGGGCATTATCAAAAACTATGTTCAACAAGATTCCCTTTTTTAAAAAATTAAATTCAGGGGAAAAAATGAAATGAGCTATCATTACTTAAAATATGCAGTACTGTTAAATATGGTTGTTCTTTCAAAATTGGATGGTCAAATAGTAATCAGTTAACTTTATATTTTGAAATAAAGATAATTAGTTTAAATTTTTTAAATAAAGACATAGGGCGCCTGAAGGTTAAGCCTTTGCCTTCGACTCAGGTCATGATCTCAGGGTCCTGGGATCCAGGCCCGCATCGGGCTCTCTGCTTGGCAGGGAGCCTGCTTCCTCCTCTCTCTGCCTGCTTCTCTGCCTACCTGTGATCTCTCTCTGTCAAATAAATAAATAAAATTTAAAAAAATATAATAAATAAAATAAAGACATAGAACAACAATAATTCATGGTTAAGATGTATTTATCACTTACTGTATGCCAGATATTGTTCTAAGCTATTTATCCATTTTTTCATTTATTCCTCATAATACCCTTACTGGGTTACTATTAATATCATGCCCATTTTATAAATTTCTTAAGAAAAATGAACCATAAAAATGAAGTTTCTAAGCAAAGATCATTTTGCTATATTTTTCTCATTATAAATCTAGCAACTATAGCTAAAAAGACAATGGTGATTTTTAAAAATAATTTCTTATAATTTCAAAGATTCAGATTTAGGTAAGAACTATGAACTTGATATTTATTAGTAGTGTGTATCAATTTTAAATACACAGTATGGGGGATATTTGATAACCTACAACAGTTGAAAATATAAAAACATTTTTGAAACTAAGATAAGACTATTGAAATAAATATTAGTGTTTTTCTTAATGTTCCAATCTATAATAAATTAGTATATGAAATATTGGAAATACTTCAACAAAAAAAGTATTTATCACACATAACAATTTAGATAGAAAATGATTACAATATTTTTCCTAATATTTGATTTTGTATCTGTTTAATGTAATTTTCTTTATTATATGTGTGTAAAATTAGAAAATAGAGTTAAGTAAAAGTAAGAACATCCTGTAACTGACCATCAGAGCTAAGTATTATGAATATTTTGGTAGACGGCATTCCGGATTTTTTTCTCATTCTTATTGCTGTTTTTGCTTAAATTGTCAAGAATTTGTCAAATTGTAGTTTATTTCCTAAAAAGGTATTTTAAAAAGCATGTTTGTTTTTTTTTAAACTAATGCATATTTTTTTCTTTTGAAGGATTGTACTGTGTATGAAACAGAGAATAAAATTCTTCATGTGGTAAGTATGGTTGGACCTATTTTCATCTTCATTAGAAAATATTTCTTTAATAATTAAATAAAAGGGGATAGCCTATAAAAGTGAGCTCTGCTTATCTCATAGGACAAGTAGAAAAGAATATAAAAGGTATAAAAGAACAGGTTAAATTAGTTACAGCCATTCTTTTGTAGCCTAATAGGAAAATATGATACAATGTGATACAAATTTTAAGATTGTAGTATTATCAAGCTTGGAATATAATGAAAAACCTAGATAAAAGAGAATTTGAAATCCAAAATTTTTTTGTGACAAAAAGAGAGAAAAGTATTTGTTTATCGAATGGGGTAAATGACCTATCGTCATTTGGATGAAATTCTTAATAGAATAATCAATCTGTCTTTGATAAGATTCTATACTCAGCAAAGAGCCTTCCATATTTTAATTTGGCAATATTTGTTTAATCAATTAATAACCTTGCAGATATTTTATTTTATTACTAGAAAAGGGATGTGAGTACATTATACTTTATAAAGAAAGGTATCTCCTTTCTTGTTAATGAACAGTTGCTGCTTTTCTTTGTAAATCTGTAACTTGGTTGATGCTCATTGGCCCTGATAAATTCTTCACCTCTGTTAGAAATGAGTGACAACATAAGTAACATTGAAGAAGTTTAGATGTGAATGCAATATATTACTTTGGCAATTTCACATTCCAGCTAGTGAGAATTTAGAGATCCTGTCTGATGATGATTGAGACTGTGGATGGCATTAACCATCAGTTAATCATTAACCAATCAGTTCAGAAAGCACTTGTATTTTTCCTTCTTTTTTTTTTTAGAGTTCTCCTAGTCTTTTATTTTTTATTAATATTTTTAAGTTTTTATTTAAATTCCAATTAGTTACCATACAGTGTGATATTAGTTCCAGGTGTACAATATAGCGATTCAGCACTCCCATTCACATCACCCCCAGTGCCCGGTGCTCATCACAGGTGCCCTCCTTAATCCCCATCACCTGTTTCACCTACCCTTCCACCCACCTCCCCTCTGGTAACCATCAGTTTATTCTCTACAGTTAAGAGTCTGTTTCATGGTTTGCCTCTCTCTCTGCTTTTCCCTCTTTGCTTGTTTGTTCAGTTTCTTAAATTCCACATATGGTGAAATCATGTGGTATTTGTCTATTTCCACTTCTCCCTTTCCTGGCCTTTTAATGTGCTAGCTTTCAGTAGAAGGTTATATACTTGTGTGCTACTTTTCTCACAGTAAGATTCTTTTTAAAAAATAATAAAATAGTATTGAGTTATACCAACTACTTGGTATATGATGCTGGAATACTTTCTTTAAAACAAAATAGTCAAAAAGTATCTTTCTAGATTTTCTATAGTGTAAAGGAAATCACATTAAGTCTAAAGAACTAAACCCTAATTCTAACATTTTGTATCTCCCTGACCTTAGTCAAGTGTTTTAACTTTCTCTGAGATTTTTTAAGGTAAATTTTAACAATTAAAAAAAATTATTGCTATATTGACACATAGCATTATATTAGTTTCAGGTATATGACATAATGATTTGATATTTATAGGAGACTTTGTTCTTAATATATAAACTGAGAATATTATTATCTGCTAAGTGCAATCATTTGTAATCTTGTGACCTTCTTTCCAGTATTTATGTGTTTGTATTTTTCCTTTTCTTTTTTATGTGCACCAGAAAATAAAAACTGAGTTTTGATATAACTTGCTTAAAATAAATTGTGAGGGGCGCCTGGGTGGCTCAATGGGTTAAGAGATTGTCTTCAGCTCAGGTCATGATCCTGGAGTCCCGGGATCAAGTCCCACAGTCCCACATCAGGGTCCTTGCTCGGCAGGGAGTCTGGTTCTCCCTCTTACCTTCCCCTCTCCTGCACACTCTCTCTCTCTCTCTCATTCTCTCTCTCTAATAAATAAAATCTTTAAAAAATTGTGACTGAATTTGCATGTTCTCTTTGTTACTATGATAGTTGAGTCAGAGTACTCATACAAATGAGTGGAGAACATCATCTGTCTCAGCCCAGACCCAATCCCTATATCTTTATTTTTTCTGAAATGTAGGGGAGGCAATTATGAGAGGAAGAAGATCTTCTCACTTATGAGAACCTTCTATACCCCAGGAGTTCCATAGGTAATATAAGCATCAGAGTACTCTTCAACACCTGGACAAATTGAGATAACTCAGAAAAGTTGTGAGGTGTGTCTTTTCTTAGGATTGATCTTTATTTAAGGATGAGTAAAGAAAAAGAATGGGAAAGAGAAGAAGTATCCTCTCATATATCAGAAGAAAATCCTTCCCCATGCAGTAAGTTTATTAAGACCATCCATTTAATGATCTCACTAAGAATCGGAATAATGTTGTTTGCATTAAAGTAGAATACCATATTATAAAGATGGTAAAAAACATTATAAACTGAGCACAAAATGAACAAAAAAAACAGTCTTTAAAACTAAGAACATGGAATAGAAATTAAACCATGCTGATAGCTATAAAAAGCATACTGGTTATTCCAGAAAATTGAAACAATGAGACACAAAATAAACTTGATTGACACTCAGATTTTTAGAAAATTAATAAAAAGACAAAAAAATGAGAGAAGATAATGGCGATAGAAGATAGGTTATAGTTAACATAACTTCAACTAATTATTAGTATCTAAAGAAGAAAACAATAAAAATAATTAAGGTTATAATAGAAAAATTTAGAAATAGATATTGGGAAAATTTAATTTATCAGCAAAGTCAGAAAATGAAGTGGAACGATAACAGCTTCAAGATATTTTCTGGTAACATTTTACAGTTTTATGGCAAGAAGCAACTACATTCATTTAACTAGTGGGAAGAGACACATGAGGGGTTTTGACTTCAAAGAAACAGAAATTATATTGTATTCGGATGTACTGTGAAACCATAACTGCCAGAAGACAATGAAACAAAATCCACAAATCTTTTAAGTAAAGTAATGTCCCAAAATGTTTATATCTAAATTATCATTCATGTGTGAAAGGAACAAAAAGATATTTTTGGATCAGCAAGATCACCAAGGTACCTCTTTGAAAAATATATTTGAGTAAGTTTACCAAATAAATGAAGCCAACGTTTCTAATTCCAGAATAAGAAACTTGTGGTAGCAAACAGCTGGAGTGAACAACAAGATTAGATGCCATTTACACTGCTATAACAAAAATACCCTAGCCTGGGGGACTTAACCAACAAACAAATTCCTTACACTTCTGGAGGCTGGGCAGGCCAACATAAGGGCACCTGTAGTTTCAGTGTCTAGTGAAGGCCTGTTCCCTGGTTCATAGAGAGTCTTCACATAGTGAGAGGGGTGAGGAAGCCCTCTGGGGTCTCTCTTTTTTTTTAAAGGAGAAGAGCAAGATATGTGTTATTATGGAAGATGCAGTACATTAGAATGCAATGTGCACTACAGGCAATGAAACTCTACCATTCTCTTACACCACACACAAAGATAAACTCAAAATGGATGAAAGACCTCAATGTGAGACAGGAATCCATTAAAACCCTAGAGGAGAACACAGGTAGCAACCTCTTGGGGTCTCTTTTATCTGTTGGACACTAATCCAATCCAATTTAAGAAGGCTTTTAGCCCTTATGACCTAGTCACTTCTCAATGACTCCACTCCCCAAAACCAGCACATTTGGGATTAAATTTCAACATAATTTAAAGGAAAGCACAAACATTGAGTCTATAACAGATAGTGAGGAATACAAAAAAATACATGAGTGCTAACTATTTTTTAAATGAAGGTTATTAAATAAATCAAATACACAAATATCATTAGATAAATCAAAAAGATAATGCAAGTATCTATCAGTGGATTTATTTATTTCTTTTTTTAAAGATTTTATTTATTAACTTGACAGAGAGAAACACAGCTAGAGAGGGAACACAAGGAGAGGGACTGAGAGAGGGAGAAGCAGGCTTCCCACCGAGCAGGGAGGCCGATGTGGGGCTCGATCCAGGGTCTCTGTGGGGCTCGATCCAGGGTCTCCGGGATCATGACCTGAGCTGAAGGCAGTCGCTTAACCAACTGAGCCACCCAGGCGCTCCTGGATTTATTTATTTCTTAAAGAGAAAAGGTCCACATCCCTAAATTAAATCACAAAGACTACCATGACTTTTCAGTGGTGGTTTTCCTCAGTAAACAAGGAATCCCTGTAAACAGTAATGAAATACAATTTTTCACATATCAATTCATAAATATAAATACATACACACACAAAAACACACACTAAAAATAGTCAAATGCTGGTGAGAATCTAATGAAATTAAAATGGCTATACCTTACCACTAGATATGCACATTCATTAAGGCTTTTTTAAGTTTCAGGCAATTTTAAGGCTCAGAAACATTGATACTGATATTTATATAGCATTTACAGTATACCTCGGGCACTATTTCAACTGCTGTATATAAACTACCCATTTGATCCTCATAACAACCTTATGAGATGGGTTTTATTACTATCCTCTTGTGTTACAGATGAGGAAATGTGAAGCACAGAAAGGTTAGTTGACTTTCCTGAAGTGACACAGTTGGAAAGAATTTAAAACAGGTTTTAACTTGGTCAGTTTGGCTCCAGAGTCTGTATTCCTAAACTGTCTTGGGAATATGATCTAAAAACAAATTATAAAACACAGTTAAGATTTTTTATAGCAAGAATTTAGAGCAGCATTATGTGTAATAGTGAAAAAGAGGAGATAATAGGGTAATGCATCAGTAAATTATGGTGCAATTACAAGATGAAATATTTACTATTCATAGTTACTATTGGAAATTATATCTGAATATATAACTTATGAATAAGTGACATTTTTGAATGTACCTAAAGTATTTATATTCCAATGTTCAAGGAAAGATTCTAAATAATAATGTTAAAAACCAGATTAAAAGCATTATAAACACAAGTCATCACTGTGGATAATTTTAAAAGCATATATCCTATGTTAATATTTATTGTGTTTGCTTAATAAGATAATAGCTATTTTTTAAGTTTTTAAATATTTTCCCAATTTTCAATTAGTTTGCATTGCTTTTATTTTTTTATTTAAAAAAATTTGGGGGGCGCCTGGGTGGTTCAGTTGGTTAAGCGACTGCCTTTGGCTCAGGTCATGATCCCGCAGACCAGAGATCAAGTCCCACATTGGGCTCCCTGCCCGGCGGGAAGCCTGCTTCTCCCTCTCTCACTCCCCCTGCTTGTGTCCCCTCTCTGGCTGTGTTTCTCTCTGTCAAATAAATAAAAAATCTTAAAAAAAAATTTTTTTAAGGGGTGCCTGGGTGGCTTAGTTGGTTAAGCGACTGCCTTCGGCTCAGGTCATGATCCCAGAGACCAGGGATTGAGCCCCACATCGGGCTGCCTGCTATGCGGGAAGCCTGCTTCTCCCTCTCTCACTCCTCCTGCTTGTGTTCCCTCTCTAGCTGTGTTTCTCTCTGTCAAATAAATAAAATCTTGAAAAAAAACCTATTTAAAAAAATTTAAGATTTTTATTTATTCACTTGAGAGATAGAGAGAAAGCATGAACAGGAGAAGGGGCAGAGGGAGAAGTAGACTCCCCGCTGAGCAGGAAGCATGATGTGGGGCCCGATCCCAGGACCCTGGGATCATGACCTGAGCTGAAGACAGACGCCTAACTGACTGAGCCACCCAGGTGACCCAGTTTGCATTGCTTTTATAATGACAAATTTTACAAGTATGTGTTCTATTAGATTCATAATCCTGATGGCTTTCAGTGGATAATTTTATGGTACATGTGCTAGGTTTCCTGATGCTCAGTGTTCTTGTCTTTAAGACAGGAGTTTTTCATGCTTAAAATTCTAAAGTAGTAAACTCAAAGACCAACAACTCAAGTGGAAAATAGGGTTGGTTGGTTGGTTGGTTGCAGTGGTAGACAAAGATGGCTGTTAATATGAAACATGAGAATGAATACAAGGAAACTGGACAACTGGGTTTTCTTGAAATTTGTCAGTAAGTATAATGGAAGTGACCATACGGTGCAGCCATAAAGGACAAAAAGGAAATGCAGATGATCAGTGCACTATATACATCTAAATGATTGTTGGCTAATTGTAAGCAGTAAGATATTTACCCTCTAGGGGCGCCTGGGTGGCTCAGTTGGTTAAGCCACTGCCTCCAGCTCAGGTCATGATCCTGGAGTCCTGGGATCGAGTCCCACATCAGGTTCCCAGCTCCACCGGGAGCCTGCTTCTCCCTCTAACCTTCTCCCCTCTCATGCTCTCTCTCAATTACTCTCTAATAAATAAAATTTTAAAAAAGATATTTACCCTCAATTGACTTGGTATTTCCCTTTCTGCTAGGCTTTGGCCCTGATTACACCTTCCCTGATAGGTTGGAGCACATCTATTTTTGCTCTGCACAGATGCTGGCTTTATACACAGTAAATCAGTTACAGGGAATCTGGAGTTTTATTGCATTTCGTACCCTAGTTTCTCCTCATTCCCACCTTTCACTAAGTCTTTGAATCTGGAGAGAGAAGTGCTCCTGACAAGCCATTTGAGACCTTGTGCTCCAGTAGACTTCAACTGTGCTTGTCACAACCCTGTTGCTCTCAGCCGGTGAGACCAGAACACTTGCCAGGCATGTGATCATGAAAGTCACAATGTTTAAATCAGATTGTACTGAGCTCAAATACCCCTTTTACATTGACCAATGGTGTGGTCTCCTATATGGCACTTGCTTTGTACTGGCATTTTATCCCCATTGCTTTCATAAAAATAATGGGAAGGACTAAAGACAATGAATGCCTATTTTATTATGTTAGTGTCAATTAAGATTATCTTTTTGTTGTATAGTACTTTACAGTTTATAGAAAGGACATTCTTGTAAATGCTCTCTTTTTATCTTCTCCCTCCAAACTATTCTTTTCCTTCACTAATTTAGTTTTGATCATGAATTAGGCTGATTTTGGCATGTTGACTATTTATTTTATTTCATAAACATTCGTGTAATTTTTTCCTAGCTTTAAATGTATGAGTTCTTTACTCCTAAACTCCATCTAGGCTGAGAGCACTGTGCCTTCTCTGCTAACTAGACTAGAAATGGCTAAAACTACACAGAATCAACAGTTCTAATGGAAGAGGCCAGGGGAGAAAATAAAGAACTCATTTGAGACTTTGCCCCACCATCTATGCTGTAACATTTATGTAAGCATAACTTTCTTCTGATTACCCCATACCTTGAGGATATAAGTACTAGGACAGCAGAATGTTCCATAATAAAATAAAAATGTTCATATTGATATTTTATCTTTAGAGATTTCTTGAAAATAGTGGCACTCTAATGACATCATCAAAATAATTTTACATTGGTCTTGCAAAGGCAGCTTTGGGAATTATAGCTAGACTCTTCTCTTAAAGCTGTGGTTTGGAGCCATTGCAAGTGGAGATATTTTCTTTCTATGCTTGACATTTTGGCCATAACTGTAGCATTTGGATACGAAGTTTATGGACCATCTCATTAAAACAAATTCTAATACTGAGTTTTATAGATGAAAAGCATCAAGATACTTCTTTGTTTTCACAATTAATGTGACCCTTCTGTCTTGGCCCCCTTCACTGTCTTTGTGCTCCACCTGAAGAAGCTTGCTAATAAGACTATTACTGAAATAGACATTGATTTCTTGAGTGTTGTATTAGACTGTCTTCAGGTTTTGACATTTTGGTGGTTAATTGCCTTATTATTTTAACTGTAACTTAACTTCTCTGCAATCAATGTCTTATAGAGGAAAGAAGAAATCAGGATATGATGGAGATGAAAAATGTCTTTCCTAGGACAGAAGGAAAATATGTAATATACTAAAGGGAATGTGGCCATACATAATGAATTAAGATAATCTCTTTTTAATGTGTCTTATGATTTGCATAGACATTATGTACATCTGTGTATTTATATGGATGTTCTTGCTAACATTACATTTGCTGATCACATTACACACTATAAAATGCTTACATGGACTAATTCCAAGTGTTCAATCCTTGTTCTCAGAGAATACTTGGTTTTTGGGGGAGTCAAGTGAAGCAGAGTAATGTAGTAGAAAGAGTACCAATTTGAAAGTTAAAGAGATTTGGTGTCCTGGCCTCATTCTGGCACTTACTAGCTGTGAACAAACTAGCCTTTCTGATTAAGTTAGAGGGTTGGAGTATGTGTTTTCTCAGGTCTAAATGACATGATTCTTTGGTGATAACTCACGAAATCAGTAAAAAAAAAAAAAGTATGGTCTCATGAAGTGATAAATTGAAGAGCTGTCTTCATCTGAGACCATTCTGTAGGCGATCAAAGAAACAATGGATTTTTTTTTGACACCTGAATTTTTTTAAACTACAGTTGCAGTCACTGTAAATGTAAAGATTTCTTCATCAAGGTAATGGAATCAAACTGGAGGCAGAAATCAAACCGTAATTTAAACAGGTTTGATCTAAATAATTATTAACAGAAGCACCTGGATGGCTGGTTTGGTTAAGGGTCTGTTGATATTGGCTCAGGTCATGATCTCAGGATCAAGCTCCCTGTCAAGCTCCCCGGGCAGCAAGGAGTCGGCTTGTCCCTCTCCCTCTAAACTCTCTCAAGCAAATACATTCTTTATATAGATATATAAATATATTTATTTATAAATATATATATATATATCTATGATAGAAGAGTCCCTATACAGATGTAAGGAGAATGTAAACCATTCCCTGGGACCGGGTGGGGGATATATATATATATATATATATATATATATATACAAGGAAGGACAACTTAAAAGCAGACACTCTCCCACCAGCCAAGGATTGTAGATTGAGGGTCAGAACTCTTTGGAGCCAGAGGGTTGCACTGGGATGCGTAAGCCAGAGCCAGTCCACTGTTACCAGGCAAATAAGAAACAACCTTCGAGGATATAAGCAAGTGATGCTGGTGGTAGGGTTCACCAAGACAGTGGGCTGCTGTAGGTATGAGGCCGAGAGGGCCCCAGGATGTGGGTCACTGAGCCCAGGCCGAGGCTTCGAGGTCACTGAGGGACTGCATGGTGTGGGCACCACAGGATGCTGTCACACACATCCATGACTAATGGACCATGCAGCAGAAAAAAGACAAAGCTAACTGCAACGCTAGGGAACCTGAAAGAGAGGCCTCCTTCCCCTTGTGATGTTTCTTTAGCGCCCTCTACTGATAAGATCTTGATAGTGTGCTTTCTGTAAAGCAGAAATGCTTAAAGCATCCTGGCCATATCACAGAAGGGTGAATTTGGAGCTGAAAGCCAATAAATTCATTATTGGCACAGTGCAATTACCTCTTGACTCCCCAAAAAAACACATATGGCAATTTTGAATTTCTCAACTATTTGTGAAGACATTGCTCCCTGGTCTCAGCTATTTGTTCCTATTTGCCCGTATGGTGCCTGAATTTTCCTGAAGTCCACCTCATTATAATGAACTGCTTCAGTCTTGCTATTTGAGTCTAAACTAAAATGGCATCCTCTTCCTGATAACCTGCATCTTAGCTGAGCTATTGGTATGGGCAGACCATTGTTAATTTGGAGCCTGGAAAGTAGCACGTCCCCTAATGAGTGCTCTCTGCACTACCTGCGGACCCACTGCAAGCCTGCATAGCTGTTTCTTGCCCCTAAGAGAGCAGGCAAATAGAATGGGTATTTTCCCAGATCAGCTTCTGGTTTCCAGCTGATTGTTTCCCTATAAGAAACTAGAAGAGAGAGGGTCTTGTGTCAACTTTAATTTAGACCAGGATGTGTCGGATGCCAATGGAAGTAGGTTGGAAGTGCTGTGTGTCCTCTTCTTGCTCTTTAGAGCAGGTAAACATTTGGGACTTATGTTCTCTCACTGTTTGGTACGGACCTCATCATTCACAGATAATGATTATTTTCAAATGTTATTGCCTCTTTTCCATTATCAGAAACACAAGGGCAGCATGCTTAATGTCAGTGATATTAAGCATAAAGCCAAACTGATCACGTGAAATACTTTCTCAGGTTGTGAAATCCTTGAATGTAATAGTAGGCATTTGAATCATTAGCAGATACTCACCCTCAGTGATTGTTGAGTGAATGAATAGCATTATGGAATGGTGTTGGTGGTTTCTTTTCATTTCATTAGTTGTTTTGTTGTGTTTTTTTCCCCACCATCAGAATTTGAAACGTAAAGAAATTGCAGAGTTTTCTAGGCCTTGTTGAAACAGAGTTCATTTAACCTTCATTTATTTGCTCCTACAGTTTGCATTCTAAAGCTATCTGAAACTCTTAATCTTCACCGTATACAGATATCATTTTTACATTAGGTTTAATTTGAATTTTTTTGTATTTTATCAGTATTTTAAGTTTAAAAATTGTCTCTCCTTCAATTCTCTTTACTCATATGAGCAAGAATTCTTCCTGTGTTGGGGAATATTTATGTAGAATAATAGTTCTGAATACCAATTTAAATTCTTTTTGTGGATTTTACTCTTTCAAAGTTACCTGTGATTGTTTTACTCTTTGCATCTTGTTAGGTAACCATTAAAATTAGAAGTACAAAATTGCTAGCTCAACAGAGATCTGACAAGTATTAAAATACTAATATTATATTTCTGAATGAGGTATATCATTTAGAGTTCTCACTAATATTAGAATAAATGTGAGCTGTTTTATCAAAACAAAACCTCTCTTGTTCACAAAATATAATGCAATTGTCATCCTAAATTGGCATAGAATCACATGATTTATAATACTGAATTACACTAATATACAAACCAAACAAAAAATAAAAAAATGGTCTGTCCTCTAGACTATTTTAATTGAAATAATATATATATTAATAATTAATATGTATACACCATAAAAATAAAACTTTTGTTACTATTTTCCATTTTATTGATAATAAAACCTTTAAGCTTTTATTGATAATAAAACCTTTTAAGCTTTTCTTAAATTGTAGCTTTCACATCATTGTTGCCTTCTTAAAATATATATGCATCCTTTTGTTTTTTTCTATTTTGTGTTGGTTTTATATTCTTGTCCCTTGTATATATGTATATATCTTAAAAAGTAGAAATGTCCTTTTGTAAAGTCTTTTGTTAAGCTTATCAGCCTGAAGTTCTTTTTTATATCAAACGAATTCCTAATTTTTTAATCTAAAGATAGTTTCATTCGTTTCTTCTAGTACACTCAGAATAACTGACCCAGTACTTCACTTACTTAGAAAAACATAAATAAAAATACTTTGAGTAGCTCAGTGATGTCTTAGTATGCTGCAATGCTAACCAACATAAAAAAGACTTCTTTCCTATCCCCTAGCTTTTCAATACTGTCTGTACTTAGAGTACTTACAGTGTTTCCCTTTTGAAATACAATAACTGAAACTTCACATATTAGTAAGTACTTGATAAAGTCAGTGATAATTAAATAATGCTGTTATTATTAGTTAATATATTAATGTAAGGTTGCTAGTTTTCTTGAATCTCCATAATGACTAAAATGTTGCTTTTAAAAAAAGATTTTACTTATTTATTTGAGAGAGAGAGAGTGAACAAGACAGAGAGAGAGCACATGAGCGGGGGGGGGGGGAGAAGCAGACTCCCCTGCTAAACAGGGAGAACGATGCGGGCCTCAATCCCAGGACCCTGTGACTACGACCCAAGCCAAAGGCAGGTGTTTAACTGACTGACCTACCCGAGGCTCCCCTTAAAATGTTGCTTTTAAAAATGTTCATTTTATACTAAACATGCTGTGCTCTAATCTTTTTTCCCCTTAGAACTTAGTTTTGGGTGAACCAGCCATACACATATATGCAAATATATATAAAATATATATGTAGAACAGAATATGAAAACTTTCCATTCCATTCCAAGAATATGTTCTATTATATTCATTCATAATTGAAATTAATATGAACAATTGAAGGGAAAAAAGTTGCAGTACCACTAATTCTAGTCCATGACCCTCTTTTGTTTTAAAAGGTTCTTGACTCATAGCTCGCTGTTTAGTCACTATTTTTTTTTTGTCACCATCTTATGTTCCGTTCAGCTTTATTAAAGTCATGTTATTTACTAGGCTTTAATTTTAGGTTCAAATTTTTCTTTCTGTTTTTAGAATTAAAGATAAATAGAATTTAAAATTCTTTGATATGAATATTGCAAAAATAGCAGAAGGATACCCTCAATACAAGCGATTACCAAGTCATCTTCTAGCTAGAATAGGGTTGTTCTTTTGCTGCTAAAATGACTTTAAGTTTTCCCTGGGAGCCGTGCCTTTCACAATCTCAAATCTAGTACTTTTATCTATACAGCATTCTAGACTTCCAGAAGGCTTGCAGGATTGCCTTATATTTCATTATACTATGGAGTTTAAATGTGCTATATAACATCCATTTAATACAGACCTAGGTTTTAAGCAATACAAAATGAAATTGATCAAAAACAAGTTGAAACTTGAGGGTCAAAATAAGAGATGGTAAGCATAATGATTAACAATTGAAGTCCTTCTGCCAAGGCAATGACCTTGATCTGTTTATTTTGCATTGCTTTCTCCTCTGCTGGCTATGATAATATCTACTTCAGGAATTTGTTATAAGGATAAATGGTATAGTGAATGTGAAGCATGACTGACCCTTGAACAATGCACTGAACCACTATACAGCTGAAAACCCACATATAACTTTTGACTCCACAAAACCTTTAACTATTAAAAAGCATGCTGTTGACCAGTAAGCCTTACCTATGACATAGTTGCTTAACACAGATTTTGTATGTTATATGTATTTATAGTATGTTCTTACAATAAAGTCAGCCAGAGAAAAGAAAATGTTATTAAGGAAATCCTAAGAAAGAGAAAATACATTTTACAGTACTGTACTCTAAAAATTCTGCGGATAAATAGACCCACTCTGTTCAAATCCATGCTGTTCAAAGGTCAACTATTTAGCATTGTGCTAACAACATAATATCACACGATTTCACTGAATGAGCAAATTTACTTTTTACAAGAATGTGTTAAATAACTTCCCTGGAACTTTGCCTAGTATTCTTAATGTGATTTCCTGCAGTGGTTTGATGTATGATGCAGTAATGAGTACAGAATTAGCATGTAAAGCCAGGCCATTTTATACCCCTTCTAATTGGCTTACTTAGTCAAGTGCCAAATACTACAACATAAAGGTTCTAGTACATTATCTCCAAAACAGGCAGCAGAGTTCTAGTGGGGTTTCTTTTCTAAGTCTTTCTATTATTTTTTTCAAGATCTTTAATCTGTTAAATCCTGATGGCTTTTCTGGTAAAGTCAATGTTTTACTCATCTTTTGTATTCCAGCAGACCTTACACATAGCAAGTATTTGGCAAACAAAATTACTCAAGAAGAGGAATCTGAGAAAGTGATTTGCAACTTAATACGGTGGATTTAATTGGTATTTTCTTTTTTGTAAACACATCTCCAGTCTAGTATTTCTGCCTTTCCTCCTTCTACCCCACTTCTAAGTGCTTGCCCTGCCTAAATACAAGAGCTACTCTTGCTCATTACCAGTGTGTTCTATGAGGCCCTGAATGTTATAATGTATACCTATTAAGCCATTTATATAT
The DNA here is from genome assembly GCA_004023965.1 of Spilogale gracilis. Classification (NCBI taxonomy): domain Eukaryota; kingdom Metazoa; phylum Chordata; class Mammalia; order Carnivora; family Mephitidae; genus Spilogale; species Spilogale gracilis. The sequence goes on along the minus strand of PITA01000146.1, from coordinate 154,125 downwards.
GTCCATTACTCTCCTATTTATTTATGCTTTGGACTCTTGAAATATTTCAATTTGTAGAAACTATGAAAGTTTCTTTTTAGCGTACTGATTTAGAAATATATATGTATATGTAGATTGTTAGATTTCTTTTGGCAAACTGGTTTAGATTAATATATCCTTTAGATTATCATGCAATCCAACTATCTTATTTAGAAATTCTTTAAGAATTAACTGTATTATCTCCCCCCCTTGAGATAAAGAGAAAATAAGAATGAAAATGTACCCACACAAGAGAGGAAAGGAATAGCTAAAAGTATTATATCTGCTCAAAAGTGTTCTCTTTCCGTTGAAACAGCAGCAATTTGAAATGCAGCCAGTTGTATGTTAAGTGCTGCCATTCTGTCCTTTGCGTCATGTCTGCTGATGAATATCTTCAAGAGGATTTAAAACACGCACACAGACAAACACAACTGGGATCCCAGGATGTGCTACATAATATGTGAGACATAGCACAAAATAAAAACATCAAGTCCCTCCTTTGTTCAAGAGCAATGAAAAATTCCAAGGCCGTAAGAGCAGAGCATAATACTAAGGGCAGGCCCCTGTGCAACTGCACAGGGCACATGCCCACATCTGGCCCTGCAGGATTCCCAAATTCTGGGAGGTGGTCTTCCTTTTGGCACTATGCTTAGCAGCTCTTCAGAGTAAATACTTTCATTTCCGAGCATTGAGATTTGAACATCAGAGAGAGTAAGGAGATGCTCTCCCATCATGGCCATGCAGTGTGGTTACTGGTCATTGTAACGTGGTCAACAAAGCCATGTAATGAATAATGAGAAAATTCATCGCATGAGTAAGGATTAAGCCCTTTGAGGGTAAAGAGGGCAACAGGGAAAAAAATAAGCATTTATTTGGTATGTTCTTTGGATAGGAGTCAGATTAGACTCTCTGTTTATACATTAATCTGATTTGTCATATAAACCATATAAAGCAATTTTTATTACTCCGTTTTCTACAAGAGGAAATTTAGCCTCAAGGGTATAAAATAACTTGCCGACAGTTACACAGCAAGTAACTGGCAGTGTGGTGATTGCCCACATCTGCCTTTGTATCAAACCCATGTTCTTTCCAGGGGTATTGGTATCTTGCCGGCTGATGCAGAAAGGAGTGCGATTACGAGGGAAATTTAGTTTCACAGTTTGTTTGGTGTGAGGAAGCTGAATCCAGCACAGACCGAGAGGCCATGGGCCATGTACAGAATGCTGCAAATAAAAAGAGAGTCCTTATTATCCTGACCAGGCAGAGACAACTGTCTCCCTTAACAATAGAACAATGCAGCGGTCACAGAACAAATTGTGACATGTTGAAAATGGACAGAAGATGACATCTTGATTGCTGCAAAATAATGGCTCTTCCCACAATAAAGGTAAAATAATAATAATAATAAATGACAAACCAAATGATGGACATCAGGTTTCAGTAAGTACAGTGAGAGTCGGAAGCATCTAAGGGCCAGCATATTTGAGGGGAGTATACTCCAAGCTTCATTCACTTATGTTCCACTTTCTTCATGATTTTACCATGTCTAACTTTTAACCGTATCATTATGGAGGTAAAATTTTAAACCTATTGTAAAAGCAACATAGATTTATCCTAATCTAAAGTACTGGCTTTCAGTCCTCAGTCCAGCCACTTTACTAAAGCTCATTCACTCTTCAGTTTATTCAGCTTGTATTTATCAAGTACCTTATACGTTGCAGGATCTCTCTACCTGCTGTAGGTGGTAGATAGAAGGAGAGGTCATAGATGAGTAGGACATGGCTCCTGCCTCCATAGGGCTTCAGAATGAAATTAGACAATTTCAGGCTTCATAGAATGCTGAGAAACCAGTATTGAGGAAGTGGCAAACTTTGCCTGGAGGAGGTAGGAAACTTTATACAAAGGTAACCTTGAGCGGTGAAGTTTAGACAGATAAGTAGGAGGAGTTCACTGAGCAGATTGGAAGATTCATCTTCCCGGTCGATGACTGGATTTTTTTTTTAAGTTTTCTGATCATGATCATTGGTGTTTTAGAACTTACTGAGTTCATTTCAATCCAATGGTTGTTATCAAGTATTTCTCAACTTAAGCCTATTTAGAAAGTCATTTGATTTTATATCTGATGAACCACAAAATAGAAACAAAACAAAACCATAACTTTATTGAATACTTCAGTGTTCAGTTCCTATAGCTATAATTTAGAATATAGGTGTGTTGTGTATGTGTTTGTATTTTTTCACCTGAATACCTCTCTTATGCAGATTTTATAGACTAAAATGTCAACTACTTCTATTGCTTTTATTTTTCCTTGTAAGATAGTTAAAACAGAACAAAAAGTGATTCATATGTTGCATACAACATGTGTTTACCATAATTTTTTTTCTTTCAGTGTAAAACTCTTTCTGGAGTCTGTGACCACATCATATCCCTGTCATCAGATCCTCTGGTTTCACAGTCTGCACACCTGGAAGTGATTCAGCTGGCAAACATCAAACCAAGTGAAGGGCTGGTAAGAGCTACCATGTTTGTCAAAGTGACCATCCATCAGCAGACAGCTAATGATGTGGGCAAAGCAGCCTCCAAATATGGGAATCCATAAATTCTAACAAACTTTGAATATTTTGGTATTTTTTTCTAGAGATTAAGTAGTGAGAGTTTGTTACTCTGGGAAGTTTTATGAAGATAAATGAAAATGAAAGAGAATTTTAAGTGGGGATTTCTAGTTTATCTTGTTTACTTTGTTATTAAATTAGCTTTTATTACATTCTTTCACCCCCTACCAAAGTTCCTTAGGTTTAACGGAAGTTTAAGAGTTTTATACTAAGAACCAGTGTTACTGCCCATGCAAGTATGTGTTTTGTTTGTTTTGCTTTGGTTTGTTGTGGTTTTAATAGGACTCTTTTCCCTTGGGTTGTATAAGCTAAACAAACCCAATATTGTTTATAAGTCACATCCATTCTTTCTTACAAGGGTGAGTAAGCAGGTAGATTTCACCAAAGCTAGGCTGACATCTAGGAGATGTATTTTTTTTATTATGCAATAATAAAGATAATCATCTTCTATATTTTGTTCACTTGATTAAAAATTGTATTGGTTCTAAATTTAACCCAAAGGAGAGTTTTTTCTTTAGTAGGCCTCTAGAAAGAAAGCTTATAATATTAATATCAGTGAGAAAAAGAGACATAAAACAGGAAACTGGCAGGAGAATATCTTACCCACTATGTAACTATGGCTTGTTAGTTTGGTGCTGCAATGTTTCTACTTTCTCCCTGTGGATGAATTTTCCTAGGATATAATTACTGATATTTTAGGAAATAGAAACCTTAGAAATAATATAATTCAGCTAATATAGTCTTAAAGATCTCTAAGTTTGACTTTTATGTGGCTTTTCTTCAATTCATAATAGTGAATTTTCAATGTGAGGTCGTCTATTCAATGGAGTGACTTTTCTGCTGATACTTGCAAATTACTTTTCGGTAACTATAATTTCTCATGCTTTTGCGGCTTTTATCAGTGTTTTCCTGGGAAGATGGAAATCATTATGTCAGACATAGCCAGCAAGTATGTCATCATCATAGCCTTTAAATGTAATATCTAATTTTAATTTTAAGAGCTTATTTTTTAACATTTATGAACTTATTTGAAGTCATATTTACAATTTTAAATTCTTACTATTCCTTTTGGTTATCTTTACATAGTCCAGTTTCATTTAAAGCATCTTTCAACCTATGATATTGAAGCTTTTTTCCCCTTTCTATCTTTCCCTTCTCAGTAGTTATAAAAGAAAGGGGGCTCTCTCAGCATGATTTGTAGAGTAGAAAATGAGGAATTAATATATATTATATGAGACTAGGAGTGGGGACACTTGGATACAAATCACTTACATAAAACACAGCAGTGAGTGTGATCTTGAGGAGGTAGTGGAATAAAGTTAAACTCCTTGGTCTTGCTATTTTCATGTGTAGAACGTTGGGGGTGCTAAGGACAGTATTTGGAGAAAAGAGTTTGATTTCCCCCCTACTAATTTCCACTGAAATCATGGGAAATAGTAACCACATAAAGTAAATCAATATAGTGTTAATTAATGGACGTTATGAAATCTTGATTTGCTTTTAATGAAAGGTACAGCCTTGGACACATATTTTATTTTTTGAATTTCAAAGAAGTAGATCTGGGTCCAGTATTTGAAATAATCATGAACTTAAAATGCTAACAACCAAATTCAGTCAGTCTGAGAAAGAGCTGGAAGAGAAAAGAAAATACCTGAGTGCTCCACTTGCCAACTATTTCCTCACAACTCTTTAGAGTAGATAATTTCTTATTTTGCAAATGAGAAAATGGTCTCAGATCTTCAGATCTTCAGAAGATCTCAGATCTTCACCAATTTTCCCTGTGTCCCATAGGTAATATACAATAGAGGCAGGGTTTAAATCTCCATAAAGGACACCTTAACAAAGCTTGTTCCCTTATCCCATGTTTAAAGTTGGAATTGTCAAAGATGTTTAGTAGTTGTAACTTTAAAACTGTAACCCCTCCCCCCTAGAGAAATCATTTTTAAAGGACATTTGGCAGCACTTCATTGGCAAAATATTTCCAACGGGGGAGAGGGGGAGAAAAACCCAAAATAATGAATATTAATTTAAAAATGAAATAAAAACTATTTCTTGTGATTCATGTTAAAGAGATGCTTAAATAGAAATTTTTATGATTTTATTCAAGGAATCATTTTAAAAATCAGGTATCATTAAGCAAGTTTAGTCAGTCACATTTGAAATAAACAGATTTAAGGGTTTTGGTAACATTTATTATGTGCTTAGCCATGGGAAATGTCTATATCGTAAATGAAGGAAAGAAATAGAGGTGGGAGAATACCAATCTTTAAGGAAGTTTAATTAGCTTAAAACATCTGCAGAAGGTCTTCTGGCAGTTTCAAAACAACATTTTTCATAGGCAAAAGGTAATTGCTTGGTTCTTCCACTGATAAACTGGGTAGACTGTTCAACAGCTTTCTACCTAATTAGTCAAATGCCCTAGGGTTTCTTAGTTTTGAAAGTTCTAAGCATTATAACAAATGATGGGAAATGTACTTGTTATGATTAAAATATGCAGCTAGCTTCTAAAATGCTTTTAAACAACAATGATTAGCATAAAATTAAAGGAGGGAGAATGAGAACTATTGGAATATACTGAAACTAGATCAGAACAAAGAGATAAGTTGAATAGAGAGGAAGGGGCTGGGGGGACATTCTTAGGGAAGCCTCTTGGCCTCAGAGAGCTCTTTTGCTATTAGACACTTGGCTTGTCCTCAAATATGCCTTATTCTATTGACTTGACTGTGAGGTTGCTTTGGCTCCCATTGGTTAACTGACATTTGGAGACCGAGTAAAGCAAATGTCATTTTGGCAAGCTAAGCAGGGGAGAGGGAGCTGTTCATATCAGCTCCAGAACTAATTAACTTGTTTTTAAAAAAAAAAAAAAAGAAGAAGAAAGAAGGAAGAATAAAAGTTTTAATGAAATGTAAGACCAGATTTGTCTCAGTTCCAGAAAAAGAGCCATTTGAATTACATGTCCTCCTGATGTTTGACCCTTTCTCAGAGGTGAAAAAGTGATCATCTGTAGTCGTGTGGACTCTCCATTATTCAGAAGATGATTAATTTGAAACCTCATCCAAGCAACTTGCTTCTTTTACTTTCTTTGGGTACCTGACTTTTTTGGCCATTTTTCTCATTAATACTACGAGAGGGAGGTAAAAAGAATGAAGTCAGTTTTGATTATTAAAAGCATTTGCAACAAATGGTTGATTACGATTAGAAATGAAAATATTGCTTAAAACAGTATCTTTGTTCTTTGTGGCAGTTTTAAAATTGCTTCTTTGAGGTTGCTAGAATCCGATTCTGTATACATCGTTAGATCCTCATTTTTCTTAAGATTTTATTTATTTATTTGACAGGGAGAGAGATCACAAGTAGGCAGAGAGAGAGGAGGAAGCAGGCTCCCTGCTGAGCAGAGAGCCCGATGTGGGCCTCGATCCCAGGACCCTGAGATCATGACCTGAGCCGAAGGCAGAGGCTTAAACCCACTGAGCCACCCAGGCGCCCTAGATCGTCCTTTATTTAAGCATTTTAAAAATACCTTTATCCATCCGAAAATATTTACTTTTAAGTCATATAACATTATATGTAAATAATGATGAGATCTTCTTTCTTTAAATAACAGATACCTTCTTTAGCTTACAATTGCCACTTTTGAGGCTCCTGGTGTGTATAAGAGTTGCACACAAATTTTATTTCCAGAGGCACAACTAGATTATGTCCATAAGTTTTTATTATCTCCATGACTATATTGCCTTTTCTAAACATTTATCTTAGGATATTAGACTTTCTCTATGACCTAATCATTAATAAAACTATTTAGAGCTCTTGCCAAACACCTGAATTCATAATCAGTAATAGCAGTGTTGAAAGCAATGTAGAGAGAAACATAATCAACTTCTGCCTGCTGTTTTCAGAGGAGATGGGTCAATAAATTTGTAAAATATGAAACCCAGTTACTCTTTATAACCACATTGCACATAGTACTAAAGGGTCTCGGTCTTTCAGAATAGATGTTAAACAGTGAAGAGTTGAGTTTAATACCTACAGTTGTCAAATATTATGTTATAATAAGAAAAGTGAAGGTGTACAACTCTCTTGTTAATAAATAGATAAATCAGGAGCCTACTGTTTGGGAGTGTGGTCTCCAGTCAGACTGTCTAGGCTTGAAACCTGGCCTCATTATGTTGGGCAGACTCCCCAGCTTCTCTGTGCCTCAGTTTCTTTAAAACAGAAGTAATGAAGGGCCCCTGTATGGCTCAGTTGGTTAAGTGTCTACCTTTGGCTCAGGTCATAATCCCAGAGTCCCAGGACCAGCCCTGCTTCAGGCTACCCACTCAGAAGGGAGTCTGCTTCTCCCTCTGACCATCCCCTATCTCTTGCTTTCTCTCTCTCTCTCAAATATATAAATAAAATATTTTTAAAAAATAAAACAGGGCGCTTGGGTGGCTCAGTGGGTTAAGCCTCTGCCTTCGGCTCAGGTCATGATCCTCAGGGTCCTGGGATCGAGGCCCCGCATCAGGGTCTCTGCTCAGCGGGGAGCCTGCTTCCTCCTCTCTCTGCCTGCCTCTCTGCCTACTTGTGATCTCTCTCTCTCTGTCAAATAAATAAAGTCTTTAAAAAATAAATAAAATAAAACAGAAGTAGTGATAGTTTATACCACATTTGTTATTGTGAAATAAATATAAAATACTTAAAACAGTCCCTGGCACATTGTAACCAGTAGATATCCGTGATGATGAAAGAATGATAAGTGATGGCTACTTTATATGTCCAAGTAATATATACTGTTTCTTTCCCTGTCTTTTCCCACTTTATTCTTTCACAGTCCTTCTGTGTAAAAAACTGAAACAAAATTTAGTGTTTAACTCTTACAAATATACTTTAAGATTCTTTATTAATCTTATGTAATTTTAATTCCTGGAGGTAAATGATGACAAGGCTCTTGTCCTCTTCTACGTTCTGTAATAGCACCATTATATTTACCCTCCCATAAATAATGGGATAAGTATTAACTTAAAAAGTTAAGTATGCTGTACACTTGTCAACAGTATAAGGTTGAATATTACCATATGGTCATAGGCAACAACAGCTAGCCAAATTTCTTAATTAATTGCTATATGTACTTCTATTGAGGTTATTTATTTTACATGAAAGAATGAAGTTGCATTTAAAATACTAGAGTTCACAAGTAAATGGCATTCTTTTAAAAATCACATTCATTTTCTTTCATGTTAGTGATCCACACTTAGCCATTTTTTAGAACAGGTACCAACATTTTAGACATAAGATATTACTGAAAGGACTTCAGAAATCACACCTACCCATTTTTTAATAGGACCATCCCATGAACTTTATGACTTCTTGTTTTTATTTCTTACTTATTTCCAATGGAAATACATGTACATCCAGTTATCTAAATATATAATTAACCTAAATGTATGGGAAATTAACATTATAGTATTGTCATGTACGTATTAAAATTAGTGCTTTTCTGAAATGTTGTTGGTTATTAAGTCCATTATATTTTAGACTTTGAGTTGAGTTTAGACTTTGAATTCATATTTTTTATTTTTGAAAGCAATATTTTGAAATGCAAGGCACTTGTGCAAGTAAAACACAGGCAGTTTTTTCCCAAAGAGAAACATAACAGAATCTTCCTTAGAAAGGAAAAAAAAAATCTTTTTTTCCCATATTTTTTTTACTTAAATATTTTTAAGTTCACATTTACAATGTGAATATTTTCTTGTGATTTTTTTTCCTTTTCAGATTCTCTCACTTTTCTTTCTTTCTTTCTTTCTTTCATTTATTTATTTATTATTAATTTTATTTTTTCCATAACTCAGTCACCCTATTCCTCCCCCCAACGCCCTAGCAACCCTCAGTTTGTTTCCTGAGATTAAGAGTCTCTTATGGTTTGTCTCCCTCCCTGGTCCCATCTTGTTTCATTTTTTCCCTTCCTCCCCCCTATGACCCCCCCACCCTGCCTCTCAATTTCCTCATATCAGAGAGATCATATGATAATTGTCTTCCTCTGATTGACTTATTTCATTCAGCATAATATCCTCCAGTTCCATCCATGTCATTGCAAATGGCAGGATTTCATTCTTTTGATGGCTGCATAGTATTCCATTGTACCTATATACCACATCTTCTTTATCCATTCATCTGTTGATGGAAATCTAGATTCTTTCCATAGTTTGGCTATTGTGGACATTGCTGTTACAAACATTCGGGTGTATGTACCCCTTCGGAGCACTATGTTTTTATCTTTAGGGTAAATGCCCAGTAGTGGATTGCTGGGTTGTAGGGTAGCTCTATTTTCAGTTTTTTGAGGAATCTCCATACTGTTTTCCAGAGTGGCTGCACCAGCTTTCATTCCCACCAACTCACCGTCCATAATTTAAAGTTTTTGTTTGCTCATAAAGTTTACACAATTTCAGGATTTCTAGATAATCTTTAAAGTGTAATAAGACATTTTCTAAAATGGCTTTTTTTAAATGGGAAATGGAATCTCAGCCTTTTTATTAGGAGAAGGACTTGTTACACCTTACCTTTTAATTATTGATGTAGAAGGATATAATTATTAAAATTTCATCATTGAAGCAAATAAAGACAGGAAATACAGGATTTCACAGAAGAGATGGAGAAAACAGTTTACACTAACAATATTTTATCACTCTTCTGTCTCTAGTTGGTTGTAGTTGAAGTGGCTCACCTACTTTTTATTGTGTAAAATGTATCAAGTATAATATGCTAATAACCAATATTTGAATTTCCAATTATACTTTTTATTTTGTCACAGAACAAATAGTCAGGACCGTTGGCGGAGTGAGGTGTGTTCTTTCTTTAGAATATTGAATTACCATACTACATTTTATAAGTTTTATAGGCAATTTACTTAGCAAGGAGTTATTTGATTGAGTACAGGCTTCTTCGGGCACTTTAGAAACCACGCCCCTCCTCACCAGCTACCCTCCTAAACCTGGATTTTGAGGTGTTTGTTTTTTTTTTTTTAGAATAATAACAGAGTCTTATTTGTCTAGATATACTTGCAATCAATAAGTTTCTTTACAAATGGAAGATACTTAATCATCTGATAAAAACTAGACTAGTGACATCATATGGTGACATGAGAATGAAAGTGGTTCAGGGACAATAAAATGCCTGGAAACTTCAACAGGAGCTCAGTATGTAAGACCAAGATGTATTAAATTTTTCTCTAAATGCATGTACTTGAAGATACTAAAGCTGTAATAGACATTCTTTACCCTAAATTATCAAATAAACTTTCAGATAGGAATTTTTTTACTAGTTTAAAGTTGCCATTATTAGATATAGATTCATGGAGCATGTGGCAATTTTGATAGGATAATTTTTTTGTAAATGATTTTATAATATACTTGAAAACATTCCGATGACTTCACTTTTTTTGATGCTCTCTTTTTCTAGGGTATGTATATTAAATCAACATATGATGGTCTCCATGTAATTACTGGAACTACAGAAAATGTAAGTATTATAACATTTCAGATTATAGTGTTTTACTTTTTACTATTAAACAACTTATAAATCTCACATAATTGAGGTTGACTTCTGAGGACATGAACAGATTAGGAGAAAAAACTAAAAGGACACATTGAGTTAGTAAGTGCTGGCTTGGGGAGAATTTCAATCTTTTTATTTAGTTTACAGTAACTATTAGAGTAAATTAGATGTTTTCTCTTCACAGCCAGAGATTTGTCTTTATTAAGTATTTTTTGGCTTATGACAAGTTACTATGACATCTAAAAGATCCACTTCCATCTGTCAAATGGTTTACTTATATTAAGAAATCTATATAAGAAAGAAACATTAGATAATTCAGGCTTTCTGAATATACATTATAATTCAGCTTAAGTCAGTGAAGAGACAGCATGGTATAGCTCACTGGTTTTCACAATGAGTTCCCTCCCTGAATCAGCAGCATCAGCTTCCCTTGGCAACTTGTTAGAGATACAAATTCTCAGGCCCCACCTCAGAACTACTGAATCAGAAATTCTGGAGACCAGCCTGTTTTTTTAATAAGAGATTTTGGTTTTGGTTTTTGGAGATCTTATTTACTTATTTGAGAGAGTAAGCATGTGCACAAGAGATAGCACGAAAGGCAGTGGGGAGAGTGCAGAGGGAGAAGAAGGCTCCCCACTGAGCAGAGAGCCTGATGCAGGACTCGTCCCAGGACCCTGGGATCATGACCTGAGCCGAAGGGAGATGCCCGATGGACTGAGCCACCCAGGTGCTCCAAGAGATTTGAACTGGTGATTTTAAGACATGCTCAACTTTGAGAACCATGGCAAGCAGTGGGTCAGAGTCCCTAGGCCTAGGTCCTAAAATTAGTTCTACATCTTAATGGCAGTATAATTTTTGGCAAGTCACTTACCCTGTCATTGCTTTAGTTTTCTCAACTATAAATTGGAAATATTACCTGTACAATATAGCTCACTAAGTGGATGTGAAAGTAAGCTAATAAATGTGAAAGGCTATGCAATAAAGACCTACAGAAATGTGAAGGGATTGTGTTGAGCCTGAACGTAATCACTAAAATAGATTTGAATAGTGTAATAAATCATCATTACTTCATTTGGTTGTCCAAGACTTCCATCTTACTCTTAAGCAGGTGCTGAGCTTTCAATTTTTTTCTTTAAGAAATTCCAACAAATTACATGTTTATGCTCTGTCCCTTCAAAGAAGACTAGGGTGGAGTTAGTTAATCTCAAGTTATTATAGATCTCAATATCTTACTAGCATTTTCTCTTTTAAACAAAACAACATTTTTTCATCTAATTCACTTAGTACTTTAATCATTTATTGCTTTTTTCCCCACTCACTTCTCTTGGTTTCTTGAGAATAGTGAAACACATAATATACACTGCAGTTGGATTACTATACTAGCTTCATATTTGGTATAAAACGGGATCAGAAAGAGCAGTTATATGCATATTGTCAACCAATTAAAATTTTTAAATACAGTGAAATACTGTAAATGATACTCCTGTCACTGACTGATCATTTTGTTTATTTGTACATTCCTCTGATCGTTTATTAATTTGTTCTTGTAACAAACTTCTGTTTCATGTCTGCTATGTTCCAGGCATGGGGCTAGGTAATGAAGAATTTTTATTTTTTTTAAGATTTGTTATTTATTTATTTGACAGAGAGAAAGACAGTGAGAGAGGGAACAGAAGCAGTGGGAGTGAGAGAGGGAGAAGCAGGCTTCCTGCAGAGCAGGGAGCCGGATGCAGGGCTCTATCCCAGGACCCTAAGATCATGACCTTAGTGGAAGGCAGATGCTTTACGACTGAACCACCCAAAAACCCCAAAGAATTTTTAAACTAAACTAGCGTGCTTTTCCTAAGGAATGCAACTAGGTGTTTATGTGTGTAAATAGGTACTGAAATTTGTGTAGTCAGGCAAAGGAAAGAATCATAAATGCTGCAAGTGAAACAAGAGAAGTAATCACAGAAATGATTTTTAACTATATCTTGAAGAATTGATAGGAATGCATCTCTGTATTATCTGCGGTCTATAAAAAAGTTGAGTACTGTGTACTGCTCATATTAATTATTCAGTAATATTTGATTAATGGGTGAATGATCAAAGAAAAACTGATTCTATGAATAGTTCAGATATGAACCATATGTTAATGTCTTATCATTAAATTCTTTTTTCTTGAAAATGTTTTACTATTTTTGGTACCCTCAGTCATTTATCATTAGTAGATCTGTGTTGAGTCTTAGTAAAACTGCTCACTAAAGTGGTTATGTTAATTTGCTTTGCTCTGCCCTAGTTTCTTAGTTTTCTTTTAGATAAAATGAGAAGTTAGAAAAAATGATCTCTAGGTTCCCATTTGACATTGCAAGTCTGTAATTTATATGACTTATTCCCCTTTTTACTTACCTGTGAAGTTGTTTCAGTTTCTTTCAATTTTATATACCAATTATTGCTTTCTCTTACACCATGATTAGAACCACTGGCTTGATATTTTTCTTCTGTATGCTCCTTTAAAAAGATGAATTGTGAGCCAGATGGCATAGGGACTGAGTATAGTTACAAGCCTAGTAGAGTAATGATTTACACACTTTTCAGAATTGTTGCATGGTACTTGTCTGATTTGATAATATGCCTACCTCCTAAAGGTGCTGTGAAAAAAATACATTTTTTTCTTGTTATGATACCATTCTGAGGGTTGAGTTCATATCCTAGATGGGCTACCCTCTTAAGACTATACTTATGTTATTACTTGAGTAACTGGAATTCTCTGGGATATTGTCTTGTCGTGAACTCTGACCTATGACACCATTCTTTTATGAATTTCAAAATTTGTTGAATAGAGGTTAATATTGTTTCAAGACTTGTTTGTTTTGAAATAACTGGAAATTGGGAGTGAATAAAAAATAAACTAGAAATCACTTTTAAAGTAAATCCTACTATTATTAGTTATCTACAGAGAACAAACAGTATATTAAACACTAGTAGTCATTTTCTTTAATTTTTTAAAGATAATTTCTTGATCTAATTAAAGAAGAGAACTTATTGTAGTATTTTCAGGGAAAGGAAATGAGTGATAAAATTTATGTTCCTTATCATTTCCATTATGTTAAATTTAGTCACCTGCAGATCGGTGCAAGAAAATCCATGCTGGCGATGAAGTGATTCAAGTTAATCATCAGACTGTGGTATGTATAATTACTTTATGAGTCAGTGGGAGGAAATAATATAAAGATTTGCTAAAGCTTTAAGAGGATATCAGTGAAATGAAATGCCTGTTTTTATGTACAAAATGATTGAATAGCCTTTTCTCAGATAGCTGAATGAATATTCTTAATTCTTTGACAAGATAAGGCATAGCTTTTAAAAAACCATAGTGTTAATACAAGGCTTGACAATACTGGTGTTGGCTGAGATTATATGTACATTTCTATAAAGACAGGTATAGTAGGATAATATTATATGCCCCATGAACTGAGATAATAATTTTGGCCTAAAATTTAAAGTGATGCACACAAATTCAACCTTTTCTGGATAAAATTTTTAAGTTTTACTTTACAAACTATGGAATTACCTAGTAGATATGTTTTGTAAGGGCATACATTCATTCATCTACTTTAACATTGATTTGTTCACTAAAGTGTTTCGTAAATTGATTTATTTGAAATGTTGATTTTTTAAAACAAATTTAAGAATTAATAGCCAAATTGGCTCTTCATTTTCCAAAAGAGGACTACAGTTTTTGTTTTAAAACTGTTGAATGTAACTAAATAAGTTCATAAAATTTTCTTGCTCTGTGAACCTCATAAATCCCTTGCTAGGCTAAGATCTTGACAGTGGCATTTTTCTGTCTATGGTAGACTTTCAAGGGCTATTTTCTTACTGTTAGTTTTAGAAAATAAACATCATACCATTTTCACTTTGGGACATTTTCTGTCTTGGTTGATTTACTTTCTTCTTATATATCCGCCAAAATAAAGTATTCTCTCTAAAATAAATGAAGTTAAAATAACCTGTTATTAATATAATTAACTTCATTTGAAAAAAATGTGGTTTTTTTCTGGTAAATATTCTACTTATAACTCACTAATCCTTCAGAGTGCATAATTATTTCCTATTGTACATTTTAACTAAATTTGTTTTTGCCTGTTCTAGTCATAGAAGACTATTAAAAGGAAGGGCTGTATTTTGGGGATAAGAAGACTGGTGTCAAAAATGCCAGCCTTTCTCACTGATTCTGATGTGAAGGCAGAAGTCATTTCATTTTTGGCTTTGAGTAAGCTGAGAACTTTATGATATTGTGGAGAGGCTCCTGGACACTGATAATTAAAGTTACGCTGTTTCTTCAATGAGTTCATTAACTAAGTGAATAAAAATTAATGAAAAATTTAAAAATTAAGTGTATACATGTTAGATTAATAATGATTAACACAGAATTCTGGTTATCAGCAAAGCCTTTCCACACTATGACAGTTTTGATAATGAGAAAGTTGTCATTACTAGAAAGTATACAAAGTGGTTTATCCTAACTAAAGTTTCTTGTCCCCTAGGATGAGGATTTGGGCAGTGGGATAAAGCAGCTGCTTGAGTAGATGCGCAGCTTCTCCCTCTTATAATGTTCATGCTGCCTCTATTTTTGCAGTGTCACCTGAGCAAATATGACAACTGTTCAGTAGTTGGACCAATTTCCAGTTGGTCAATTCTAAGTAGGTAGAATTAGTCTGTAATGAAAAATAAAATTGTTTAAAGGATACTCTTTGTGGGACAAAGATTCTGATGTTGACCAAATGAATATGAAAGTCTTTAAAGGACTATAAGTGAACTAATAAGATCTATACAGATTGGTGATGCTTAAATACTGTGAGAATGTGTAAATACATCTTCGCATCACAGTAATATTCTAAAACATTGACAGTGACACAGAATGATGGTTGGGGGAACTTTCTTCCAGTTTTGCTCTGAAATTGACTTTTGACTTTAAGCGAATCATAGTAACTATTTAAGCATCAGTTTTTACCTTTTTATAATAATAATAACCATAACCAATGTTTACTGAGTTCGTACAGTGTGCCAAGCATCATGTTACATATTTTACATATTTTATCTCATCTAGTACTTAAAACAATTGTACAAAAAGAGTGTATGCAGATATTGAGACAGAATGATTACCTCACCTGCAACTCAAAGGTCTCTGACTCCAAGGCCTTCGGTTTTATTATAGTCTCTCCCCAAACTCAGATTATAAAATTATCAAGTGAAATAAGAAGTCTAATGATCGTGTAAGTAAAACTCAGGATTCAATGAGAGTTTAAGGTGGGGGGTGGCAAGGGTAAGAGAAGAGGAAAGGAAGTGAGAATCTACATAACTAGGGCAGTGAATCAGTTGGAATAAAATTAGAAATGGGTTAGAAATTTAACTTTATTGCTACTTCCTCACTCCTTTCCTTCAGGTATATATGTAAAACACCTACCCTAATGCCAGGCACACATTAAGAGCTCAATAAAAATTACCTTTCCAGCCCACCTTCCTCCCTTTTACCTGCCACAACTCTTGGGCCAATTGGAGTCTGGTGTCTCGACAGACTGCTGCTAGAACCTAAAAATTGATTTTGGATGATAATAGAGTCATCCTCTGACAGGAGAATATGTTGAATTCCCTAAAAGTAGCCTTCCTTAATAATGTGATCAATTACCAGATTATCTTCTTGTGTTCAAATGAGAGACCTATTGGTGTAAGAATGGCTCATTTTATTAAATGCAACCTAGTCTGGTCTCTCTTTCTTGCTCTTGCCTTCTTTGTGGTCTGTACAGTGCTTTTAACTTCTTTTTAGATGATATATAGAGGTGATGGAATGGAAACTAACTGGATTTTTTAATATAAATTTTGATAGGTAGATAAATGAGTTGAAACAAGTATAAATTTGTTGTCTGCAATTGCCCCTTCTGTCCCTCCATTAATTACCAGAGACATTAGGGGTTGGTTATGATTTAATAATTACATTAAGGGGTGGCATAATACATTTGAAATACTTATTTACTATTCCTTTTTAACCTAGCAATTAATTGACCAGAATAGCGAGATAATTTAGCGAGATAATTGACAATATTGTTCTATACCAATTTAGATTCAATAGTGAAGAGTGATATTCAATCTTACATTTTGAATGTTATTAGCCCAGTTAGCTTTTTTCTGTAATTCTAAAATTTATTACTGCTAAAGGTAGGAATATACAATATAAAATCTGACAACTTTTCTTATTTTAAAATACACAGAAAAACATCTTGAAATTTTTCCCTAAGGGTCTAAGAAAGTTGAATAACTCACAGATGAATTCAAATACTATTTTTTTTAAATTGTTAGTATGGTATGTCTTCAAGATGTCCAATTAGATGTATGTATTTTCTAGTTTGCTCTCTTTTTAAAACGTATATTTTCTTATTTGAAGTGAAACTGGAAATTTTATGTCCTTTTTCATATTGCTATATTCTTCATTATAAATGGCTTTTAAGCTTTTCAAATCAACATACTTCTGTGGCTGAGAAACTGTGGCTGCCAGGTAGGAAGAAGAAAAAATCATGAACATCCAAGCAAAGCAGACTGGGTCCTATTACATGTCTTCCCTGCCAGTGAAGATCCAACTCCTCAAAGCTGCTGGAATCTCCCAAGATTTTTTCCACTTCATCTACCACTACATCCCTCTCTCTGGGAGATACCTCGGCATAGTTTGAACCAGCAACTCTGCCCTCACGATGCACTTTTAACACGTTTTTTTAGCTGATGAGACTATTTATAGTTATTAAATCTATTGGGGCATATTCCTAATGAATCTGTTAAATTTTATGTTAATACTGTTTTTGGTGTAAGTGTTTTAAAGATTCTATCCATATTAAAAACAGATTATTTTCTTCTTAGGAATATCAGTTAAAAGGAGTGGGGTATGCGGTGGTTAAACCCAGCATTTGGAAAATTTCCTTTTATTTTGTGTAAATATTAAAACATATTCACTATTATTTTGAAAGGTCTTCTGGAACCTGATGACTACACTCTGGCATGAAATGGTTTAATATATGTGGCTATCAAGACTACTGGAGTGGAAAATAACTAGGTTGGGATAGTCAAAAAGATAGATTAGAGCAAATAGTTGGGATGTTGGACACTGATTAGTGAGAAATGGAAGATGAGTACTGTTAGCTAGTGTTCTTTATTATCCACCAAATGGTAAACATTGCTCAAAAAGACTTACAGGTGGTGGCAGTGGGGACTGGGGAAAGGGAGCATATTAAAGGACTATTGAATCATCTGGAAAGGTTATTCTAACTTCATTTATATAATTCTCAAAATTGTCTCCCTCATTCTCTCTTATTATCACCTCTAGTCTCTCCTTTTTTACTTTGTCCTCACCCTCTTGCTCCTTTAATCCCAGAACAGGAGATTATTGTTTACAAAGGAAACCAGCATCATCAGAATGGATACAGAATATGGTGGCCCATTAAAGCCCAGTTCTCCCTTCCCCTCCCTCTCACCCAGTCCCTGAACTTCAGCAGGAAGGAGTGGCTTATTGAATGGAATCAATACCATGATACTAACACCAGATGTTCCCCTTCTTTCTCTGTTTTTAAATTTACTAAACTGTTGTCTTTATTTTTTAAGGTTTTTTTTCTTAATTCCATTTTCTTCTCCTTTCCCTTACCTTCGTCATCACTTCTCACTTGACTGTTTCTCCTCCACTCTTCACCTTGCTCACTCTTTTTTTATTTTTGCCTATTTTCTTCTGTTCTTCCTTCTCAAATGAGGAAGTATTTATCTTATAATTCCTTGTGCCCAAAATATTGAAAGCTGAGACCTCAAATGACAGTATTTCTGGTGTACCTCATGTCTTGTTCCTATAAACCCAAGATGTTGCTGGAGTACAGAGATTGAATATATTAGCATGGCATTTAACAAATTGCTTAATGAATGACTATGAAAATACCGTAATATAACTCTATTAAGGTTCTGAGAAATTGGTATTCTGAAATGAAGTTAATTGTTCTCTTTTGAAAGGCAAAAAAAATAATGAAATCATTTATAAAAAATTAAAGGAAACAATGCATCATTGATTTCAGTTATTCATAGCAATATTTTATTTCAGGTTCTGCCTTATGTGGTAGGTAGTTTATGAGATTATCATAAGTTTTTTCTTCTGTTTTGCATTAAACATTGTAGATTTGATTAGAATGTGTGGAAACTGGTTTCGAAGTGCCACATATTGATATAAACTATATAATATTTTATTTTGCCTTGAAAAATCAATACATTACTTTATTATCCAATATAATATTTTGTGAGTTTTCTATTACCAACTGAAATTTATTATATTGTCTTTATATAAAGGAGATAAGTTATATGATGCCTTAATAATGGTAACTTGCTATTAACCAATTTTTTTCTGCAGATTTTTACATCCTGACTTATTTCTTTCTTAATTCTATACTTCTTATTAGCTTCACCAGGAAAAATGTAATTGCCTTTCAAAATGGTTACTCCCAGGTTATTTTTATTCGTAGTATGTATACATCTTTTGGTATCAATAGACAGTTAATATGATCCAGTTATTTTACATGGAATTTTAAGAGGTTTGAGATATATATCTATATATATAGATATATAGATATATAGATATATATGATTGTTTTGTATATTTCAAATGTATCTATTGGCTGATGTTCTTACCTGCTTCAGCTTGGTAAGTGTGCAACTCACTTGCAAATCAGTATCCATAGCTGCAGCCCTTTTCCTACCCATATGGAAAAGGGGAAAATTCAGCCAAGTCCCAATTGCCTGATTTATTTTCTGTCTGTAATAAGGGTGGGCAATTAGTAGATAATATTTAACTGTCTGGAAAAGATAAAAATTATTGCATGAAAGGGAAACATGTTAGAGCACCATAACACAGGAAGTTCAAGAGATAATGATAGTAATCTCAAATTCTTTTTAGGTTATTTAGCCCTAGGATTCAAATATAGGCTTCATCCACTAAGTTAATATTCTGATCAGCCTGGTGACTGAAATTTTAGGTAATGTAACCACTAATTACTTTTACATTTCTCTCATCATACTACCCTAATTCTGGCTAATGAAGAATTTTTTTGAATTGGTACAAATGGCTGAGACAGTTCAGTATGGCCCCATTTGGAGCTGACACTGAGTTACCATTTTTGCCTGAATTGTTGGATTTCTGGTAAAATGATTTCTAAAGATAACTGTTACAGTGAAAGTATTTTTAGCCACGATGGAAGTTCTTAAATTAAATTTTTTACTGATAAAGATTTAGAGTGCTGTTTATTTAGCTGTATATAGGCATATATACACATGCTTTGGTTTTGTTTTGATACATATAGACATCTATTGCAGTATTTGCTTATATTTTCAAGTAAACATTTCTTTGTTAAATGCTGACAATAATGATATCATAAACATTATTCATAGCAAAAGTTGTATATTTTTAAGCCTGTCACCTTTTGAATAGCAGGATTTGGGTAACTTTTAATTATTTTTTCCATTTGGATTCCCAAATTAAATTTAGGTATGGTTTTTCATAAGTACAGATTTTTTTTATTCTTTCTCAGAATTCTTATGAGTAGGAGCTATAGCCTTTTAGATAACAATGCTTTGTTTCATCATTTAGTCTTGTTGACTAAGACTTTTTTATTTTAAGATGTATATCTTCAGTATCTTTGCAGGAAGAAAAGAAATGAAATACAGGAAGGAATGGCTAAAATGTAATAATTTCCTAATATGTAAACATAAAACTGTTTTAAAATTTAACTCATGTAAATATCTTTAAAACTTTTAGCTAAAAACCTGTATTGTTATGGTTCTTTTAAGATATGTTCTTGATTTTGGGGGGATGAGGTTCTGTCGTATGATCAAAGATTCTCCCCAAAAGCCTTTCACTGTAATGTGACTGTCTTCCTCCAGGTTTCCCCAGCTGAGGCTTTCAAATTCATTCAATTATTTATATGTTTTGAAATGAAATAAAAATAACATTGGCTTTGATTAAGTTTTCTATAGCATATACAAATGTAAGCCATTAAGCCTCCAAAATAAACCTTTGGCCTTCAGAGACCACAACATTACCAAATACCATATGGAAATGGAAGAAAGGAAAGAGAGCTTTACACTCAAAATGATTAATTGTACCCACAGTTCTTGAATCAGCCGGCAACAGAAGCAGAAACACCAGTGATAGAAAGGCTTCAGTTAGGATGTGTGATAGATAACAGGAGATGATGATAGATAACAGGGTATATAAATGTGTCACCTTTGGTGAAAACTATGTGGGTGCGTCATGAAACGTAAAGGAAAAAGATGATGACTGTTTTCTTCCTCCCACAAGCTTCCGCATGAGCCAATCAAAAAATTCTGATGTAGCTTTACAGAACTTGTTGGTTATGGAGGAACAAACTCCAGGAAGGTGGTGTGCAATAGGTAAAAGCACTAGTTTATTGTAGACCTTAAGTTGACTTTCTGTCTTGGACTACTTCTTCATTCTATAGCAGTAAGAAATGTGCTTTCTCTTGAAATATAATACATACATTGTATATATGACTCTCTGAAATTCATGTGAAAATATTAAGTACAAAAACATACATGTAAATCAAATTATGAGCAACTCAACATGGTCCAAGTTTTAGAGTTAAATTAAGCCACATAAAAAAGAATTGCCTTAAAAAACAAATGCCTTGACATCCTCTTATTTCACTGGTTAAATGCCTTTTAAAGTTAAGGAAGATGTGAAATGAAGTCATTTGATGAATAAAGATGTAAGATTGTGTGGGTTTTCCCCCAATGAAAATAAAACTTTTAATCCCTATATTCCTTCTTTTCAAATGCTTGTTCCTTTTCTATCAATGCTAAGATTTTATATAAAATAGCTACACCTTAAGGCATTTCTGAATACTGTGAATTACTTATTTAAATTACTTCATGGTAGAATTAAAAATCTTTTTTGTGTGTAGTTACTTCGGTAAATGCATACCTTTCAGCTTATATTCACTTATATTTGAACCATGGTTAAATCTCTGTTTCTACTCAGTAAACGAATGGAAGAGCAGAATTAGGATATCTCCAAATATACCATGATTCAATATTGTAAGACCATCTCCTTAATATTTTGTGAAAAAAATAAATTCAGGTTAAGGTGAAGTTTCTAGATTGGTACTCAAGCTTTATAGTTCTAGGATCTTTGAAATATACTATATATCAAAATTAATTACTTCTGAAATGTTTATAACTATGACATTCCTTCCCCATAGCTTGTTTTGCTAAAGAAAGAGGCAGTAACAGATATAAAATGTTGAATTTATTAGGTACATCAATATCTTCTTAGTAATGCGAAGGAATAGAACATTATAATAAATACCTCAGCAACAGAAGATTTGGTAAAGACAGTGTCATTAGTCACAGCATGATGGGTTGTGTATTAAATGAAGTCTCTAAAGTGCTTTTAAAGAGTAGAAGAACTTTTGGGTATAGCCTGGCTCACGTCATCAGACATTCATATAGGCACACATCAAGTCTCTGAAATTTCCTTTGTGAAGAGGTATAATTTATACATTACAATTTGTGGGTAAGAGCATGTATAAATGTTAATGAATCTGTTACTTTGTCTTGTGAAGGATAATAACTTTAAAAATAGTTTAAGAAATGTCCTATCTTCCTGTCTAGGTATAGAGATGCTTTCTTGTAACTCCAAATACAACTGTGACAAAGGTAAAGAAGTTCTGGGCTGATAGGCTTAAATTCTTACCTTTATGCTTATTTTAACTTTGGCTTCTTGAGACCATGGTGTAGAGTTTCTTTTTATATGCGGATCAAATACTTTACCAAGTGTTTGGGAATCAAATAGACTAGGGCACGTCCTAAAGGGAGTGAGACTACTACTTCCCTCTTTCTATTAAGAGGAGAGGAAGCCACTCATCTCACCACCAGCCTCAGAGCCTCTTATGCACCTGATCTGGGCAGCTCATTGTCCAGGGACCTATCACTTATGTTCCCCTTCACCCAAGGAATTACAAGCCCTTTTTTTTTACATACAAAAAAGCAGAACCTCTGGCTTTTAACATTTGGGATACCTTAAAGACTTTCTTGGGAAATTTAAACTGGTTTGTGTTGTATGTAAAATACGTTTCAGTGAGCAAGAGAGACACTGACTTGTGCTACCTTGGACAGTCAGGAAGGTAATATTAGTAGTTCAGCATATGTGAAAAACATATTATCTATAACTAATACATAATTTATATAAGTTACATATGGTAATTTTTAAAATATTCATTCCAGCCCATGGACTTAATATGAATAAAATATTCTAATAAATGTTGAGGAGAAACTTGGACTACTTACAACCACTTTAAAACAGTTTTCTGGTAAAAAAAAAAAAACCTTCTTAAAAGTGTTTCTATAATGTTTATGATAAAGCAGAGTCTTTCTATGACAAATAGGAACTTTATTCACTGTTGTATTCCTTTTCCTAATGGCATCACTATGACTTTAGATTTGGAGTATCCAAGATACAAATACCACTTTTTTCAAATGTTCATTTATAAGAAAGTTTATTTGATAATTTAGGGTAAAGAATGTCTATTACAGCTTTAGTATCTTCAAGTATATGCATTTAGAGAAAAATTTAATACATCTTGGTCTTACATACTGAGCTCCTGTTGAAGTTTCAAGGCATTTTATTGTCTCTGAACCACTTTCATTCTCATGTCACTAGTCTAGTTTTTATCAGATGATTAAGTATCTTCCATTTGTAAAGAAACTTATTGATTGCAAGTGTATCCAGACAAATAAGACTGTTTTTATTCTTAAAAAAAACCCTCAAAATCCAGATTTAAGAGGGTAGCTGGTGAGGAGGGGGGTTAGGAAAATATGTAACTTTAATAAGAGGCAGTATGTGAAAAAATGCCACTAGAGAAGTACAGTGTGCTATGAGATTCACATGAGGAAAAGAGAGTTCTAGAGGTTGAGAGGCTTTATGATGGATATTGTACTTACAGTGAGCCATTATGGATAGGTAAGATTTTTAGGTGGGAGAAAAGTTACAATCAGAAGAGTCCTTTTACAGAGACATGGCCGAGGAAGAAAGCAGTGTTGAGGTGAGTGTATACTTAAATCCACCAGCTCTTCCATATAGAACTGAAAGTTGCTCAGAACAGTGATACTTTTTCTCACGCCTTTCTCCACTCCCTCAAACTCCACCTCCCCTTCATATGTTGACCTCCTAAGAAATTCAGCTGATGCCAATAGGAAGCCTCTCCTCAATCCGCAAGGATGGGTTAGATGCCCCTTTTGGGGACTCCTATTGCACCCTCCATTCACCCTATATTGACATTCTTCTCTTTATTGTAAATGTTTCCCACTGCTTTATGCTCTTTAAGCGAGGCCCAGGCTGATGTCTGCACCATTACATGTATACTACATGGAAGGTACATGATAAATAAACTGACTGTAAGTTATGATAGTTAATCTTAAAAACATTAAGCACCTAAAATATTCTGGACATGAACGAGTCACTGCCTTCAAGAGGCTCATTGTATAGCACAGCAGTTCTCAAAATATGGCTCCCAGACCAGTAGCCTCAGCACCACTTGGGAATTTGTTTTAAAAATTGAAATTCCACCTCAGACCTACTGGATCAAAAACTGAGTGTTAAAATCCAGCAATCTGTTTTTTCCCCCCAGCAATCTGTTTTAACAAGCTTTCCAGGTGATTCTAACACATGCTAAAGCTTGAGAAGCCCATTAAAGAGAAATGAAGACAAGGCACTTGTGACCATGTTGACAAAGGAGCTATTTGAGGAAGTGATTCTTTAGTTGGGCCTTCAGAGAGCTTTTCAAAGGTTTTTAAGGGAAGAACACTCTCACTGTAGCAGCATTTCAGAGGTACAAGGGACTAGAGGCAGAAACACCAGTTAGGACTATTTTAAATCTAGCAATCAGGTAAAGCAAACTAGAACTGAGGCAGTAAAAAGAAACATTAGTTGCCAGGATCTATTCTTTAGGACAAGTGGATTACAAAAAGGGGAAGTGGTCATAGTGCTCCAAATTTGAGATGATGATGGGGAACTTTTTCGCTGATGTTGAATGAGAGCAGGGAGATAATGAGTTTGATTTTCAAAATGTTGCGTTCATTTGAATTGTCAGTGGGATATTTAGAGGGTGGGGCATGTTTGCTCTCATGATGCTTTGTGCTTTAGAGTTGAACAGACTTGAATATAAATTCTGGCTTTGCCTCTTAACCAAATTTGTAACATTGCCTGAGAAAACTTAGAATCTCTTTTTGCTTCGGTTTCTTCACATGTGCAATGGTTATAATAGTTTCCCTCATACAGATGTTAAGAATGAAAATTCAAAGAAAAGCAACATAATATAGTTATGAAGAATATAGCACAGTGAATTATTGTTGCTTGATTATTCAGTAGCTATTGGTAAGGATGAGCTGAACTGTTGGAAGTATGTCACTGGAGTTCTTCTAGGAAGTAGGGATGATTAGATTTGAGAGGCATATACACAGTTGGCAGTGGAAGCCCTGGGAAGAGCAGAGACCATTGTAGGAAGACAGCATACAATTTTAGAAAGAGTCTAACAGTTAGCCTAGGGTAAACACCTGCATTTATTGGTTGTGAGGAGGAAGAGAAGACAGAGAACAAGCAAACAGAGATGTACCAGGACTTAATCTGTTGTTGTATCATCTATTTGCATTTTCCTACCCATTCTGTATAATATAGTTGGAATGTATCATGACTTTGGAAATCTATTGTAATCATTTTGCCTCTGCGAGGATATTGAAACATCTCTTTTGGTATTAAGCTCACTATCACAAGTTAGCTGATTCCTATTTGGAAGGTTTTGATTATAATGTTTTTCTTCACTTGTATCCTTAACCCATGAACTCTTGGAATTTTGTACCTTATTTAATTCCTTTTCTTATTAGTGGATTAGCCTCTTATGTTAGCCACCACTAGGATCCCTTCTTCCTTCTTTCAAATCTCCCTCTATCTTCCACTACAGAAGAGCTTTGATTGCAGCCAATATAAAGAATACATGACAACCATTGTTTAAAATTACCTTTATATCCTTATATGGTTTCTAATTCGGGTCTGTCACACAATATTTTAAAACTGTAGCCAAAAACAAAGGGAAAAATGGAAAGCTAATCTTGGAAAATGATTATTTTGCCTATTTTCACATGAAGTTCTAACTCATATACTTGCCTCTTTATATCATACCAACTATCCATGTCCCCCTATAATCTGCCCACCATAAGTATCTCAATAACAGTTAAAAGAGAAATAAATTAATTTCAAGAACTCATTATACTTTATGATATGGCTGAAAATATGTTAGTATAACATAGAACCAAAGCTGGGAACCATTTTTCCCAGAGCTTTAGTACCATGTCATATTTGCCCTTGGACAGAACACGACACTACCCAATAAAGGGTTACAATTGTTACGAATTATATATAGTAGATAACATAGAAACTAATGGAGAAATGAACCAAATTAGAGCCTTTGAGATAGGTCTAAGGAAAAAGACTATTTGAATGACAGACTTGAGGTCCAGTTGCTGTTTAGTAGTGTATAAACCCTGGGCGGGACTGATATAATTAAAACCTATTTCTGTTATTGAGAAAAAAATGTCACATATAGGCATGAATTGCTCAGCCTCCTTCATTCCCAGTCAGTAATTGATACGTGAGCCTAATTGAATACTTAAATATCTACTGAAATCATTCATTGAACCAAAAATCAACAGATGACACAGTTCTTATTAAGGACAGCTGAGTAATAATTTTTTTTTGCTGATCCTCTGTAAGTATAATTAACAGATCTCCCATCACTACCTTTTACTGTCTTAAATAGTGTTGTCTTTCTGGTTCTATACTTTTTGTGGAAATTGTCCCACAAGCAAATAGTCCTCACTTAGTAATTCATAAAATTCCTGATTTTCTAACTGGATTATTACTATTCATGGACAAGTCCATTTATTTTGTTGATTTTTTTGTTTTTAAGAATAATGTGTTTATCACTAAAAGTTCAGGAAAGAGAAGTATAAAGAGGAAAATATATACTGTAGTCCTTACTCCCCTTTAACATGACCACTGCTCATGATGTTGTGTATCTCTATGTTTTCTATATTTATATAAAATTTTCTAACAAAGGTTGAGTTACATTTGCTATTTTGGAACTTCCCCCTTTTCCACACAACAATTTTTTTATCCCTTACTAATGGGCATTTCCATAATGTACAGTTTTGGGTTGGTTTAAACAGTACTGTGACACATATGTTGCACATTTATCTCTGCTTTTATCCAAATCATTTCCTTATGGGAGTGGAAGTAGAATTGGGGAATCAAAGGTACATACTTTATATGGGTCTTCACGGATATTTGCTTGCTTTTGTTTAAAATATTGCTAATGTTATGTCAGTAAGAGGGGAGGGCTGATTGATAAATAGTAAAACTTATGTTGCATGTGAGTATTGGATCACTAAATTCGGCACCTGAAATTAATAGTATACTGTATGGTAACTAACTGGAATTTAAATAAAAACTTGAAATAAAAAGAAAACTGAAAATAATAAAGTACATACTTTTCTGCCGCTAAATAACATTCAGCCGTAAAATTAAAATCTAACCAAATTACTACTTTCTCATCAAAAAAAATTCTACTTTCTCATGGAAAAATCTATTTTTTGGGATTCATATTCAAAAAGAGCATAAAGTGTAAAAGAATGAAAGGATGAATCAAAGTGCAGTGAACATTATACAGGAAAACATGATCTAGCCTTAGGAATTCTCAACTAGTCACAATGATCATATGAGAAAAAAAATGGAAAGAAATTGGTGGATAGAAATGTGTAACTGTTGAGAATACATATGCTAAAAGAAAAAGATGGCCATCATATTGACTGTTTTAGTATAGTTAGTAATTATTGGAATAAATAAAATAAATGATAAAATGTGCTTATCATTAATAAGTTGTTCATAAACTCTTTGTATAAACAGCATGTTTTCTCCTCCAAACCTTGAACTCAAAAATCTGCTCGCTTATTTTTTTGGCAACCAAAATGAACACTTGGATTTGAATTCACTTTGCTTTGACTCTTGGCTTATAGAAATGGCTGCAGAGACACTTCTTAGCTCTAAGAAGATTCAAACTCAATGTAGTGCACTTTGGGCACATAATAATCCTCACTGATATGGAATGGGAGACATTTGACCAGTTTCATTACTTTAGTTATCTGCATTAATGTGATTTTTTTAACTGGCAGCCTCTTATTCGTGTTAGGCAAGTATTGCAATGATCATTTTGATTCATATCTGGGACCCCTGAGTTTTTAAGCATTGTAGCATCTCACTTCTTTTCTGTCCTAACTTTTTCTCTTCACCATCATTCCTTTCAGCTCCAGTAGAAGTTATGATTTAAATGAATACCCACACATTACAAAAACCACCGTCTCCCATTGTCCTACAATGGCTACCGTCCAGAGTACCTCCTCATCCTAGTGTCAGGATCTGTGATTCTTTGGATGGAAGTGCTTATTCTTTTCGGCTTGATCATTATCTTCCAAACAAAAACATGATGAATAACAGACAAGGGTACCCATTCCCTTGCACTTGGGTGCCTAGGAAGAAACTAGAATACTGTTCAGACCATTTGTTAAATCCTGCTTATAATCCAGGATAAATTTTGATCCACTCTATTTGTATAACATCCTGGAAAATTCTAATCCATTAGAGGAAAGGGTCTTCTCTCTTTTAAGTGTGAAATGTGTGGGTTTTTTGAGTCTTAGAATAATAGCTATTTTTAATGTGCTTCTTTAAAGCATATAGAATTTCAGTTACCTGATAACTGCATAACTAGTCCATCTTGAGGCAAACTAACAAATTATTCTACGTTTAAAATCTTAAAAGGATGATGAGTGAAGTAATTTGGCATGGAAAACTGTTGAAGCAGGTTTCAGGGCATTTATTAAGTACTTTGGTTTAATTACACAATGTGTTTTGAGGTGATACTCAAATAGAATGGCTTCATTAAATGCAGCACCTTATATTTCAAGTTTATAGGGTCGTTTGGAACACATTTCCAATAGTTTATGCATGAGAGTAGTGCTACGTTGTCGTTTTTTTCTTCTATCCTTATAGCGTGGTAAATGGTCAATTTTATTGATGCTGTCTTCCATGCATCAAGAATGTTGCCTTGCTTTGTCAGTACCAGCTATCAGTAGTATAAAGTCAGTCTAATTTAGAGAGACTTATACCACATATCTCTAAAAGATGGTGATGAGAAAGCATGTGGTATAGCTTGCAAGCTCAGAACATTGCTAAATCCTTATTTTCAAGCATGTGGATTTGTGAATTGTACTTGTGAACAGATCTTGGATCTAGGCCTTGCACAGCATTAATGATGACATAATTTCTTTAGACTCTAAATTACTCCATTGGTAGGATACCACTTTAGTCTCTGCCTTGTCATGGTAAATGTCCATTATGTTATCTCATAATAATATGGACTCTAATGCAATAACATGGTTAATCAATTCAGAGCTAAAATTTCTTTTTTGAGTATTTATCTCCTGAAAATTGATAGGATGGTGCACCAATTATGTGATTTTCTTTTTTTTTTTTACTAATCTTATTAAAGGGGGAGAACATTAAATCTTTGAATACTGTACCTCAATTTTATTGTAATGATTTTGCTGGTTACCAGGTGGGGTGGCAGTTGAAAAATTTGGTGAATGCACTACGAGAGGACCCGAGTGGTGTTATCTTAACTTTGAAAAAGCGACCTCAGAGCATGCTTACCTCAGCACCAGCTTTACTGAAAAATATGAGATGGAAGCCCCTTGCTCTGCAGGTAACGAAGCTTAATCATAAGTCATACACCATCATTTTAGCCATAGATTATCTCAGTAATGCTTCTTTATTGTGCCTCATCTCAGCAGCATATGGATTAATCTTGTATGCTTTTGAAAATTGGTTTGTGAAATTATCTCTTCACAGCTTATCCTAATAGGCTTAATTGTGATGAAATCTGTAAGTTACTATAACTAAAACCCAAACGATAAAGAACTGTGCCTTAATTTGTAAACATTTAAAACATAATTACAAAAAAACACAAGTTATTTCAAGCCAAAATATGGATAGAGATGAAAATGGGAGGTTTCATTCTGAGATGTAATCTTCTATTTAAAAATTACGTTCTACGTTTCTTGGAGAAACTGGATGACAATTTATAAAATTCTTTTAAATCAAGTCATAAGGTAGTAATAGTTATTTATAAACAGTAGGTAAAGTAAGTTTTATATAATAATTAAAATGTACCTACTACATTCCCTCTGACTGATCATTTTTTTCTTTTCCACCCTGTCGGGTGGCAAAATAGGGAAATTATTGCATTAGAATTTCTGCATTTTTCTTCAGCATAAAACTGCTCCAAAAATTACTCTATGGATGTGATAAATTATATTCATTAAGAAGCATAGTTATCTTGGAAGTTATAAGAATATGATTCTGATTAATGAACAGCAGGAAGTAATACATTTCTTTCCATTTCAGTCAATATTATCTTTAAACACATCTTAAAATAAATTTTTGTCTTTCCCAAAACCTGCATTTTTAAAATAGGAAACTATTACCTTTCTTAGAAGTATACTTTTTTTAAATTGTAATTGCCCACTGAACTAGAACATTGTCCATTGTTCAGATTAAAAAGAAAAGCAATATACATAAATGCCATTGTTATCACTGCTATAAAAATTGTTCTTAACTTCTCTATTTTCACTTTATACCATTCTTAGATGTTTTTCCACCTAAAATCTTAAATTCTCTGTTACACATGAATGGCCTTATGGAATATAGTGATTTCTCATTGTTTAAAATTTTACTACTTATTGGCCTCAATGTTGCATTATATTTAAATAACATAAAAAAACATATAAAATGTTCTAACATTAAGGTCTTTAAATTTTTAATGTCAATCTTTCATTTTACAAATGAATATATGTAAACTATATGAATATGTCCAGATACATTTGAATTGCAGGATATGTCTATTATGAGATATTTTTAATGTTATCAAATTTCAGAATTCAGTGTTTCTTGACTCATTAAATCATAAATAAGCAGATCAGACTTTCCCATCACATCATTTTATTTTCTCACTGTATTATAAGTTGCTTTGTTGTTCCATTCTGTAGTTTTCTTATTGGCATGTTTTCCTCAAAGATCCTGAGAGGTGGGGACACTAAAGAAGAGTCCCACAATTACAGCCATTAAGGGTTTTTTTCTCTATATATGCATAGTTAAATTTAACTTCTCTCTAATCCCTTCTATGTCACCTCTAACACCAAAAAGGCACTATTTTTGTACTGATCCATGAACTGTGCTTGAGGGAATATCCCTAGGAAATAAATTGATAATTTGGTCCCTTTTTAAATTCTTTTCCACAAGCACAAACTGGAGAATTAAGGTAATGGCACTATCCAGTTATCACTTTTCTATAAAATGCTGAAATAATTAAAAGACCAACATTTCTTTTTTGTCGCATATTTAGTGTGTATATTCAAAGCTGGAGAACAAAGACTTTAATTTTTTTAATTATTTCACATCATGGTTTAATTATAATTATAATATGTTGTTGGGATACTGTTTCTAGGTCCATTGCTAACTTCCAAGAAATATGCCTCACCAGATCACTAATAATATTTATTCCTCATTGTGTGTTCAGTTACTCTGAATATATTTATAAATTTACCTTTTCAGATTGCTGAAATCAGAAAAAAGAAAATCAGCATTTCCATAAGTGCTTATATGTATCGACATTTTTGTTAATTTGTTATTTCAACTGAATTGAGTTCCACTGAAATGTATTGTCCAAGCTCAACTCCTTATAGATAAACAATACTGTTGGGAGGGTGAGGAACTGGCTTTCAACTTCTTTAAAAATTGCTTTAGTGGGGTGCCTGGGTGGCTCAGTCTATTAAAAATTGCTTCAGTGGTCGACTCCCTACAGAGCAGAAAGAGGGGTATTAGTTTTAATTAAATACTTGTGGTGGTAAAGCAAGTTCTTGGTGGTAAGAGCAATGGATAAGTCCTCTAACGTACTATACCACCATCACCAAATATCTCTGAAATTTTGAAGACCTGAAATTGTACCATGGCAGAGTTGTTTCTTAACCTTACAGCTTTGGGCTACTCTAAAATGCAGAGACACCAAAAGCGTAATGGAAACTTTCTGGTCAGCTTTTTATAGGGTGTAGATGAACCAAAGATGAACAAAACCTGATACCAGAATCTGTAGTTTAAAGGTAGACTGCCTCCAGAGGGGGGAAAAGTCAAAGAAATAATGAGATAAGAGGGTCTTGCAGGCAGTTTTGGATTCCTTTGTGACTTTGCCTGAGGCCATCTATTTTTCCTAGTGTCTAAGAAAGGACCTCAGATATGAAATGTAATGCTTAATGCAAGAATAATCCTCTGTGCAGACCCAGTACCAGTCTACTATATTCTTGCTTCTGGTATGTGTACAAAGAGACTGGAGCTAAGATGCCCGCTAACTCAGTTAAATATAAATCTTCAGTGTTCACACCTGGAGAATTGGACCTTAGGTTATTTTTTTTTGTCCATATGAACAGTCTACTAAGAATGATTTAGATACAGGTTATAAAAAGAAATAGTTTATGGCATTTATTTAATTCAGTATGTCTATTTAACTTCTTCTCTACCAGGCTTAATTTACCTACTGGCATTTTCAAATAAAATATGGCCAAGTTTGTGTAGTGTGAAGGCAGAAATTAATACATGCATCTTAAAAAAGAAAAACTTTATTCTAACATAAGGAATAATTATTTTTTAAACTAAACTAAATAAACTAAGTTTTAAACTAAACTAGTTTTAAACTAAACTAAATAATTATTTTTTAAACTAACAAGGAAATAATTTGTACCCACAAAAATAAAATTTAACTTTGTCTACCCCAAGGTAGAAGATCGTGAAAGAATACCACATTTTCATGAAAGTTTTATTTCTCAAAATATTTTGAAAGGGTAGTAACTTCTATTATTAATCAACTGCAATAATGAATTTGGATTTGGATTTTCATGTGAAAATCATTCATGAAATTATAGCCAAATAAACAAAAGCATACAATTCAACTTCATGCTCACAGAGCAATTTCATTAGTACATTTCATGAAATTTGGCAGTTCTTAATTTTTAAATTTCTGATTTCTCAAACATTTTCAATAAAACTGAAAGACTTAAAGATACCTTAGTCAAATACTGCAAACAATATTTAATCTGGAGTTGAATTCTCTTGTCATCTGCACCCATTTATAAGTAGTAGAGATGTTTTACCTGAGATAAATTCTTTTATTCTGTGAGAACAAACCAGGGATTTCCTGCTTTCCAAGAACTGTCTTTAAAAACGTGTTCTCTGTAGCATTTCCACTAATATCCTGGATTTTGGTGACCTTGGTGATTGCTTATGGTTAAGTTCTTCCAATTTAATGTAAAAAATCCCAGGGAATTCTGAATAAACTTCAAGGTATATTTTTGGTGTTTGTGGTTTTAAGTTAGTGTGAGTAGGTCACAAGCATGCATGGATGGTGTCATTTTTCTTCTTCGAAGAGATGCATAGGAGAATTAGCTGGACACAAGAATGTAGCAAGAATGTTAATTGAAATCATCACTGGGAATCAGCAATTTTTAAAAATGTTAAAGAACCCAGCTTTTTTGGTGAGAATGCATCTTAAGTCAATTTTTATTGATTTATCATCTTTAATCAATTTTGGAATTCAACATACTGATACAGGTTTCATTAAACACAGTCTTATATGAAATAACATCAAGCTGCAGCATTAGAATTATGTTCCTAAACTGCATTCTAATCCGTAAATTTCTTATATCTGTGTGAGAGTTTCTTGTGTGGTTTTGTGCTTTTCATTTAAAATTTTTATTGCTTAGCATTATCTTGATGCCATTTTTACAGGATATTTAACTTTGAGCAGAAAAAGAAATGGAAAGCAAATAGTCATAACAGTCGATTTTGTCTATCAACTGGTATAACAGAAGAACACACTAATTGATTGCATTACATTTCAAAAATGCACAAATATGAATTGTCAAAGTATTCTGTGAAAACATAAACATAAGAAATAATAAAATTTGCTTGAATTTCGAAGTTATGGGTCAGGGTAACTGAAAAAAACCATTACTAACAAAAGTTATGTTTCTGAGAGTTTTGTTTTAAAAGCATGTTTTGAAGAGATAACCAATATTAAGTATGACACTAAAGAAGAAAAGAAATCATAACTAAAAATGTAACTGTGCTGACTGAGAGGCAGAAACTATTATATGCTTTACATGCTCAAGTTAGTAAATCGCTTCAAGCAATTGTCACATCAAATTTTTGTTCAGCAGCAAATGTTATAATGACTACAGATGAGCACCTAAAATGCAAAAATTATTTTTCAGTTTCTTTATTCTTTAGTTTCTCATTCTTTAATTAATATCCTAAAAATGATGCTTACTGTAACTTGAAAAATATGGACATCCAGTTTGGATGTTGCAGTATTAACTATGCCAGTAACACTGGACAACACAAGAATAAATACACTTTTATTAGTACAGTGTGCAAAATTTGATGACTCAGTGGATAAAGCCAATTTGTAGTATGACTCTGGTCTATATTTCTTGTATATCATGTAACTACTTATTTTTATGTGTATATATCTGTATTTTTAAACCTATACAGATATGGTTTTCTGATCAAATTAATGGTCAGAAAAAAATGTTTCTTTTCTTGGTGGTCTGACAGGAAAGGAAAGATTACATGCTTATAAAAGAAGACTCAAGTCTTGTATGTATGAATTTAAGATTCTAGAAAAAGCTGTGTAAACACTGAGAGTGGGAGAATTTTGAATACATGTGTTTCCTTTGCTTAGGTTCTTTTCAAATAATTTAATACTCAAGAAAAGCTTTCCCAGGGAAAAGTATGCCCAGTAATTTTCCAGATTAGATCTAACATTCTTGATATGGTCAAGAAACTTACAAGTTCTATACAAAATCCAGCATATATTTTCTCTGGAGCATTTGCTTAGATGATTAAGAACAGAGTTGCTAACCTAAAATGACACTCTCGTACTTATGTTGGGAATTATAATAAAAATGTGTTTGAATTGAGTAAGGACTTTGTGTGAGCGTTCTGTGCTAGAATAATGGGGTATTGTGATCCAACTGAGTCTGTGCTTATTCCCAAGAGCGACTAAAATAAATGGCCAGGTTTTATACTTGATGTAATCATTTGTATTTCAGTGGGTGTTTGCCCCCTGAAAGGTAAAGCAAGCTCTTTGTGATCTTTGCATTCATGAATTTTAGGGAGAACTACATAATGTGTAACACACTCTTTTAATCTTTAATATTTGGGCTGTCTTTTTGTCACTGGTGTCATTCAAGACTTTCTATAGCTCTGTGAAAGCCAGGTGACTCAGCAGACACAGGGACCTCTAAATAAAGATAAGCTTGCCAAGAGTTGTTAAAATGTAAA
This sequence comes from Spilogale gracilis, assembly GCA_004023965.1. NCBI lineage: Eukaryota > Metazoa > Chordata > Mammalia > Carnivora > Mephitidae > Spilogale > Spilogale gracilis. The sequence continues at coordinate 119,397 of PITA01000146.1, read as the reverse complement.
ATGTTTCAATTAAAACCTCAATGTCAAATGTAGTTTCTTAAGTATGGAAGCTCTTTTCTCATAATCTTTAAGACCATAGGGGTTTCAGAGTTATACCTTCTAGATATGCTTAGTTACCTTAAAAACGTTAGAAGTGGGACTACAAGGAAAAGACCTGAGCTATCAGAGCATTTAAAGTGAGATTTCAGCGATTCGTTACAAAGGCTGAAAATTTTGTTTTATAATAATCACAATCTTCCAATGCTGTTTAAACTGGATGAGTAGGATATTATTACGAAAGTAATCACACATGATTCAGAGGAAGATTTGTGTAGTACCATATTGGAGGATACAATTTGAAAGTATTTATGTAGCTCAAACTGACAATATAAAAAAAAATGTATGTGTATTTTTTACCTAGTAGGTTTCTAGTAGTAGTCCTGTTGACAGTAGTAAGTTATCATTAACTGACTTAAGGTTATCAGTGTATATTTGAAGAGATGCATATGATCATTTTATTTAGAACCTGGATATTTTCAGAGATGCATGCCAATGCCTGAGAAGTCTATCAGAGTTGTTTTAGCAGAGCTTTGTGTCAGTAGGACCATTTACATATGAAAACCAAATGTTATGACAAGGTCCTTCCAGGAAATAAACCTGTTTGCATAGAATCCAAAATGGATCCATATGCATATCATAGCATATCAAGTTATACAGAATCTTCATGCTTATTTGAGAAATAAGATGCAGTCTTAAAATAACCTTGTCTTTAAGTGATAATTCTTAATTCTTTTTCCATATTTTGCCAATATAAGAGAAAGTATCAAAGAGGCAAAAAGGTAAAATTAAAAAGTATTACCCTTATTTCTACATTTTTCCTTAAATTGGAAATTCTTCATAGTACAGTAGTAACTAATTTCTATGTTATGAACAAATGATGGAGAGTAAATGTTGCCAAGATAGGAGAAGCTAGCATATTTGGATATTTTTTTTGAAACTAAGAAATATGCCTGTTAAAATATGAATTGGATGCTGAGAGTACTCCTTTTTTTGATTTGAGGGAAGTTGTATTTGTCACTCTTTGTGTATTTTCACACACATAAATGGTTATTGGTGGTGGTTGTAATTTTAATGCCACTTGTTACAACTAGGAATTTCTTGCTGGTGATTTCAGCTAATAGTATCATTTGTTCTGTGTTTGATTTAGTCAAATTTTCCTATCTTTCTAATGTTCTCTAACACTTTTTCATCCTTTTTAATTTTGTATTTGTTCAGTTCTTGTTCAAAGGTAGAAAATTCTTTAAACGATTATAATTTTAAATTATCACAAAGACTTCCTTTGGGGTTAAGCAGCTATTTCCGTCTTGCCATGAAGCTTCGATTTTACCATGTTTTATTTTTTCATTGCATAATGTATAATTTTTTAAATAAGATTCTCAGGAAGAATTTTACTTTTTTAACGTGGATTAACTTGACAATAGTACAATTAGTAGACAAGAGTATAATGAATATATTTAATATTTACTGGGTATATATTTGGTACAAAGCATACTGATTAGCCAGATGATATCTGCATGATAAACCAATTGAAATGTTTTCTGTAATCTGTCAGTTAATACAATAACTAGCCAGTTGTGTTAAACAATAGGGTTGACTTCCATTTTCTCGAAAGAATAAGTTGTTTTTTTCAACCACTTTAATTCATTGAACCAGCTGGCACAATCAAACCTGTTATTCATTTAAACATATTTAAGAGTCTTTTTCATCTACGTATTTACGAATTTAGCTCATCATGCTAAGTGATGATATTAATAGCAACTCCTTCCTGAAAACAGAAACCTAGAGAAAATAGCAGTTTGAAGAAAGCCGGCATGGCTAATATTTGAGCTTACTGGAAGGGAAAAGACACATGTACCCTAAGGAATTCTAGTAATAATCCCTGTAGAACGCTAGTAATAGTCCAGGCAGGAAAAAATTTATGTTGGTCCTTACCTCACACTTCATGGCTATTTAAAATCTACTTGTAAGCATTGACTATTATTTCTCTTTTTTTCCTTCCATCCTTCCTTTCTTCCTCTTGGTTTAGGGAAGGCAGAGATGGGCACTAACCAAAAAAGATTACCTTTACTTCTGTAAATGGTAAAATAAAAAGCAAGAAGTCTTCAGAATAGAAAGAGTGACCCTAAAACAAGAAAGAATAAAAATTTGTTAGATTACTTTTAATTGCTTATGTTTTTAGAACTTGTTCTTTAGATCACATGCAGTATTAGAATAATTTTAAAATAAGAGACACTGGAGCATTTAAAAAGCATACTGGATATAAGTTTTTCTCTCACAGTGTATGTTACAAAGTTTTAAAAAGTAATATACTGCGTAATGGATCTTTAAAATATTTCAATAATGATGAAAATTACTTATTTTTTTATGTCATCTGTATTTAGTAACAAGATGTCCTGACAAAGAGGAAAGCAATTTTAGAGTCACATCACAGTGATTATATATAGTGTGTCTAAAGGCTTGATCTAGAGAACTTATCATTCAGAAACAATACGCTTCATTTCCTAGGCTTCGTGGTGATCATCCATGCAGATGACTCTTGATTACCTACATAATCTCACCATTTCCCATTGCCAAGATTTTTGTTACTGAAAGATACATAATTTAACTGGACACTTTCAAAATCAGCATAAACATAAGTCTAGTGCATACTCTCATAATATTTCAAAAGTTCTTAACATGTAAAGCTTCTGACTTCTTTTACATCATATGAGATAGAATATCGTAGAGTCCCAAAATAAATTATCAATTCTTTTTCCCTTCTCTCTCTGTTTCTTTAATTTCTATTTCACATAGATTAAAACTTAGCCATCATTTTGGCAGGATGTATGATTTCAACATATTAAGGTGAGCTGTGTAATAAGGAAGGTCAAAAACCATGAACTGAGTCATAAATTATGTAGCTTACCCCAATGGCCTACATTGTACATTGTATTTATGCTTGGTTTTTCGAACATTGTTTATCTGTACAAAAGCATTGTCGCAATATAAAATAGATGTAATATGCCATTTTTTGTTCAGCAATACATGTTAAAGTAATAGAACTGTGGGTCTATATAGATTTGCTAAAAGTGTTTTCATATTGGCTAAAATGGCAACATCTTATGTGAAGATACAGTTCATTTTGTGATCATTACTTTTGTGTTTGCGATTGCACTAAAATTCTTACTTTTAATATGTTATTGTATACATAGCTAATCCGTAAGATCTGTAAGAGAAACGTGAACATTTGTGAATTTTAGTCTCACTTTAGGATAACTTCAAACCAAAAGATCATTTCCAAATGCTTTGAAGCTTAGAATTGGGAGTGCTCTTAAGTTAATGCATCCTGGTGTATCACTTTATTCGGTATATATGCTACTTTAATTTTTTAAAAAAGTATTTCATACTTAAACAGGCATGAAAATGGGATCTATAGAGGTGTATCTAAACATTATTTTGAACAATGACAAATGTGCGTGCCCATGAAAGGTAAAATGATTGTGTTACGTTATCCACCATACTTTTGAAGATGTACCATAAAATGACGTTGAGAAGACAGTTAGTTGTGTTTATTTTTATGAAAAAAAGAAAGTATTCTTTCGTAGTGGCCTTTCATCCTCCATTTTTGTAACCATTCTGAGAATCTGTGACATTCTGCTAACTTAGGAGTATGGTATATCTTTTTGGGGAAAATATAAGAAATATCTTTCTTGTGTATCAGTCAGGATGTGAGGGAGCTAATTCTTTTGAAAATTACTCTTTATTATCTTCCCTTCAAAGGTGGGATTCCAGCAAAGCAAATTTAATTTAAATAAGTTTCTGATTATGAAATAAATCTTACCATTATGAAACACTGCATGGTGCTTTTACCTTTATAAATAGCTTTTACATGATTATGCCGTAGAGTAAGGTGAGTTGAGAACTAAGTGGGAAACTCTAAAGTAATAAATGATTTGGTTTTGGAGATTCAAAGGAATATCTGTGTGCTAAATAACATGCTTCTTGATTTCAGCCAAGTTCAAAAACTTTGCAGAAATAGATAATTTTAAAATGATAACTATGTCATTGTTGTTGTTGTTGTTCTATATGTTGTTTGTGTGCGTATGTATTTTCTTTTTCATTTTAACCAGCCTCTTATACCTAGAAGTCCCACAAGCAGTGTTGCCACGCCTTCCAGCACCATCAGTACACCAACCAAAAGAGACAGTTCTGCTCTTCAGGATCTCTACATCCCCCCTCCTCCTGCAGAACCATATATTCCCAGGTATAAAACCAACCGTCCTATTGTTCTGGGCAGCTTCTATCCACTACTCTAACTGTATGTAAACTGTAAAGTAAATTCTCAAGGAGCACCTTGAATATTTTCTTAGATAGGAATTGTGAACATATTCTGAAAAACTATTGCATTGTAGCGAATGCACTTTGGTTAATAATAGTAGTAACTGGGGCACCTGGGTGGCTCAGTTGGTTAATCGGCAAGGAGCCTGCTTCTCCCTCGCCCTCTGCCTGCTCCTCCTACTTGTGTGCTCTTTTTGTCAAATAAATAAATAAATAAAATCTTTCAAAATAATAATAGTAGTTGTAGTAACAATAACTAATCTGTATTAAACTATGCATTGAGTATCATGTAAACATTATCTCATATAATAGGAAAGAGTACGAAAGTAATAATAAATAATAATTAGGATTCTTTTAATAAGTAAGAAATGAGTGAGGGTTCTTGTCTAAGAAGCCCCAGAAAATCTCAAGTTATTTTGAAGCATTCCATACTTTTTTCTAAAAAGAGAAAGTTATAGATAACTTTTATGCCTTCTTATACATGTGCAGTAAAGGGATTTTTGGGGGAGAGGGTAAATGATGAGAAGAGAGAGCATTGTTTTCCCGCTAATATTCCTTATCTACAATTTCTCCTTGATTAGTTCATTAATGTTTCTGGCAGAAAGCAGAAAGAATTTGCGAGAGAATGAGTTGCCTTTAGAGTCCATTTTCTGGATTTCTTGAGGCGGTATCTCCTCATTTCCAGATTTCTATTTGAAATTCCTGGCAGGTGTGGAAGATTACAGCTTTGTGCCATAATATATTTTGTCCAAAGTATTCTGGTATTCAGCCTTGTGGAATATAAAAATTATGGAAAGGAGCCAGCACTAAATGGGGATAATTAATACCAATCACAACGAATTTGGTTTCATTTTTAAATTAGTTTTACAGTCATTCAAAAACAGTAATTTAAGGTCTCTTATGTTCAAGCCACACTTCGTATTAAATTTCTTCTGTATCTAAAAGAACTGAAATTCCTTGTTTTAATTAATTTTCATTATTCTTTAGTGCGCCTAATGTTTCATTCTCTCAGATCTGAAGGTACTGACATTTTACCATCTAAATGTTACATGACAGCACAGTGTGTCCACAAATATCGTATTGTTGTCTAGTAATAAAACTGTAGTTCATTTTGTAAACATTTTAGTTCTTAACTTTGAGAATTAAATGTAGCTTTGGGAACATGGTTTATGAGAAGCCATAATTTATTAAGCTGGCTTTTCACAAATCTTTCTAGTATATAATTTATAACCTTACATTAGGTTTACAATCAGATGTACAGATCCATCTAGCCAAACACACATGGCATTTTAATTCTATTAATATGGTGTCCGGCTTTCTGACGAGTCTTGCATAAGGAGGAATAAAAACATGTGTGTTTTGAAGTGACTCTTTGGGTTTGTTTTCATTTTAATTGGAAGGATTTTTACTTCAACACAAATGATTATTTAAGAGACCTTATACCAAGGGCTACATGTACAGATAAGTATCAGAATATTAATTTTTATCAAATCTCTGCAGTTTTTTAATCTTCTCTCCTTTTCTCTTGTGTAGGTAGGAACTTACTATAAATAAAGAATTTCCTAGACAGAAAGTGTTTAAAATACACTTCGGGAGACAAAAGAATAAGATGATTGAGTTCTGTCCTCTGAGTGTGGTGGAAATAGGATTATGGCAATGTATTGAAGCCAATAAAAAATTTGAAGAGGCTATTTAAAAATACTAAAGATATTAGAAGTTGAAGTATCAACACGTTGGTACTTGTTTTGTCAGTATTGATTGAAAGCTTCATACTTTCAGTAAACTTCATAATCACTTTAATTATTCTAAATATTTTAATATAATTTATTTAATTAATATTTCAGAATATGGAAATGTTCTAGATATATTTTGAGTCAAATTACTAGTTATCCAAGTCACACAATCTTTTGATATAGCATAGTCAGAACAATCATGCATCAGAGTTCCTTGTATATATAAATTATCTGCCTTTTCAGGTTTGTCTTTAAGTTATGGCATAAGTACAGCCTCGGCACTTTTTTCCCATTTTGTCATTTTGATGTTAAATGGGGTTTACCTAATTTAATTCATCTGAACATTTCTTTTTTCCTATATTAAAATTTTTTCTTTATGTAGGAGAAGCATGTTACTGTTCATTTAAATTGTAAATAATAAAAGCTTCCTCACCTTAAAACTAAAAAAAAAAAAAACCCTTTAAAATGCTAGGACTAGTTGTCAGGTGGAACCTTTTTCATGGGCTTACAATTCTCTGAACACATTTATTCCAGAAGAAAATGTGGTGGTTGGAAAAAAAGTGCCTTTTTCTCTAAAAGAAGATATTCGTGTACATGGGGTGAGAAAATTTGGTCAGTTTTTTATTATATGTCTTATGACTAATATAGTGCATTTACATACTTAACCAAATTTCTTTTTCATGACAAAAATCAAGAATTTGTAGGTCTTTGCACAACTCTGAAGTTCAAACACGAACTTCTCTCATTAATTTTACTCTGAACCATTAAATATAAAGAAAATCCACTAAAGCAGTATCCAACTTTTCATCTGTTTCCTTAAATCCTTTTCAGAGTAAAAGTGTAGATTTGTTACATGCATAACATTAAGAAAAATTTTTTAATCTCTACAGCAGGACCAATTAGTATGTTGAGTTATTCAGGGACTCGAGATGTGAGTACATACACACAAGCACACATACAGAAATACACATACAACTGTGCACACACTTATACACACAACATATATATCAGTTCATTCTACTGCAGATATTGTTTCTGGTTTGTACATTTCTTAATTCAACTTTATCTGCATTCATTTTATATAGACATGTTTAATAAACCTTTCTTGTTGGTTTGAGGTGAGGCATCCTTTACTGTATAATTACAGAGTAAGTAATACCAGCCCTTGCAATTTTCTGCCACGGGGATGTCCATATAAATAGAGCATGATGAATTAACTAGGGCTGAGTCACCCTCTGATCTCAGCTGCATTAACATTCATGTCACAGGCCTCATAGAAATGTTTGCCCATTTGTAGATAGGCAAAACTGTACTCCAGTGCCATGAGTTCATTAGGGCTGTTTTAAAGCTAATTGCGGTGTCAGTTTCTTTTTGACAGAGAACTAACAGTAACAAAAAGCACCAGGCAATTTGTTCAGGAAAAGTTTATAGCTTGCTGAAAATGAAATTCTGCCGGGATTTTATATTTTTCTTCATGTTGCCTGAGAACTAACTATCCAGTTGTAATTTAGCAATAAGCAATATTTTCATTTTAAAAAATAAAAAAGTGAATAACAATGTAAATGGAAGCCTCAACTTGTCATGTGTTAAATACATGAGACAGCTTGCTGATTCAGTCTTGAGAATATTATTTATTACTTTCAGTATATTTCAAATACTAGGAATGTAGCTCTTTTCATTTGGACAGACCTAATCTGGACATTTGCATACATCTACAAAAGCATAGTATACCCTAGTATGGAAGTATAGAAGTATAATATACTTGCTGAACTGTAAATCATATTTTGAAATTGATTTATAAGCTCATTACCAGTTTATAAGATATAATGTCAATTAAAATTGTGTTCTTTTTTTCTGTCTTGTTATAATTTAGTTAATTTTGTTGATTTAAGATTTCAGTCTTAGCACTTAACATAAAATTAAATTTTTGTCTGGTTTGATAGCATTCATGATACCATTTGAGGGTAGAACTGGAAACAATTAAGAACTAGGAGGAAATAAAATTAATGATCTGCAAGGGAAGAAGCCTTGCATTCACATTCATAGTCGTGTTGTAGAAGACAGGCTTTTCTACTAAAGACTTCGTAGCTACTCATAATAAAACATATCATAAAATAAACAAGGTTCAATTTAACCCATCCTAAATGAAGCATTTCTACCAAAATACCACTGATTAGGGGCCCAGTTTCCTGGGCTGTGTAAATTTATACTGTACGTGAGTGACAGTTTTAGGGATCCCATAAATGATTAGATTTTTCTTTTTTAGAATCCTATAGAAAAATCAATTTACCATCATCTTAAATTCCATATTTTGTCAAGTTTCTCTGCCTTTTCTCCATAGGAAATATTACTGATGTGCAATGAAATTTTGATCTGCCCACTTAGAATTAGTTCTATGAGTGGATATTTTTAATATTAAATGCAATACATAGATTTTAAATACTGAAAGTCATTCTATTCAATAAGGTTTATTTTAAATTAATAACAAGCTGTTTGAAATTCTTATAATACCAGTTTATAGAATGTTAATTTTGTTCTTAAGGCTAGAAATATCCTTACAAAGGTGGTAGTTCTTAAATACATCTTCGTTTTTAAGCAGTGCAAGTACTACTGTGCATCAATTAATTAAACTGACACCAGAAAGCTATATTGTTAGCATTGTTAAACTTATACCTACTGTCTTGAGTATTAAAGTAATTTATGTGCTGACATGATTTCCTTTGTATGACTTAGCACTGTGAAAATGGGCTAGAGCAGGAGTTAGAAGATCCAGGGTCCTGTCTAGCATTGTCATTTATCAGCTGTATGACCTTTAGGCAAGTCATTTAACCTCTCTGATCCTCAGCACTTATTTTCCTGCAATACAGGAATAGTTAAAAATTGCCCTTTAAACCTCAAAGAAAGTTTGAAAAAAATCAGAAGATATATTGTATGAGAAAGATATTATGAACTATTTTAGACCCTCTCTGTCATTTTACCAACCTAACAGTTTCCTCCATCCTTCTCCTTTACCTTTCCTTTTCTTTAGGGATGAAAAGGGAAACCTTCCTTGTGAAGACCTCAGAGGACATATGGTTGGCAAGCCGGTGCATAAGGGATCTGAATCACCAAATTCATTTCTGGATCAGGAATATAGAAAGAGGTTTAATATTGTTGAGGAAGATACTGTCTTATATTGCTATGAATATGAAAAAGGAAGATCAAGTAGTCAAGGAAGAAGAGAAAGCACCCCGACTTACGGTAAGAGTTCTTTCCTTACATTGACAGGAGAACATTTTTCACATGAGAACCTCTATTTCTTTTCATAGGCTTTTGGGTTATGAAATTCCTTGATTTACTTGATAGCTTTTGAATCTTTATAATTGATCTGTGTCTGTCATGTGCTTCTAAGTGGAATCTCAACAATCTCAACAATATGAACAACATTAAAAATTATTCTAAATTTCTCAAAGATAGGTAAGAATGGTAGGTAGCATTTTAGCTCATTAATGACTTTAGGAAACCTTCTTGAATCACATGTAATTTTTCTAATGTCAGATATTGCCAAATTGGAATATTTCAGTTTTCCTTTTTTAAAAAAGATGAATGCTTCCTATTAACTTGACTTATGTAAAATGAACTCCTTATTCCTCAGGGATTAAAAAATCTTTAGATAAATTTTTTGGGAAAAATCTCACCTCAATTTTTGTGTTTTTTTTAAGAAGTTGGAAAATCTGAGTGGAAGTGGACTCTGAATAGGAAACACACACTATATTTAAATCAGAGATGGGCTTAGAGTTACCACATCCCTAGGATTTTTCATCTTTGACTTTTTTTTCTGTATATGACCAAGAGAGTAACCCAGTCACCTGTACTTTAAATTGATACATTGTATATGAAAGATTTCCAGATAAAGTTGCCTAAAGTTAAAGTAGTAAAGCTATGGTCCCAGGGTAAGAATGAAAGGATTTAATTGAAACTCTATGCTCCTCCTTTTCCAGTTTTCAAACTAATCACTTTTAGGGAGGAGCATAGAGAAGGGGAAAGACAGGATCCTTGCTGATTAGTACAGATGATCAGCAGGACCTGAGCAGAGGAACAGTTGGTTTTAGCGTTTTTTTTCCACTTGCCCTCCTTACTTGTCCACCATGGCCATATGTCTCCCTCCTGTGGTCCCAAATGATTGGTCATCATTCTAAGTTGCCTGGAAAGTACCCAGTATGTGCTAGTTATTTTTTTTCATTGTTATCACTGTTGCACAGAAACGCCAGTGCTGCTAAGAGAACACATATTAAGTATTCTCACCTTACAGAAAAAAAGAACTATGTGAGGTGATGGATGTGTTAAAATAGCTTGATTGTGATCATCATTTCATAATTCTCTGTATATCAAATCATCATATTTTATACCTTGAATACATGCAGTTTTTATTTGTACCTCAATACAGCTGAGGGGAGAACAAAAGAACTTAAAGATCTCAATGCATAAATGATAATAATATCAGGCATTTAAAATGCTTTGAAGAATTAGATGGGGTGAATAAACAGTGTAGTTTAAAAAAAAGTAACTTTAATGTGAAAATTAGAAGGGGGGGAAGAGGACAGCATTAAATCACTTTAACTATTTGGTCTCATCTGCTCATGCTTCAAAGGTAGAGGTTCGAATTTGATGACATCAGTTGCTTGGCAACTTTTTAGAATGGCAATATTCCCCATCAGCGAAATTTCCCTTTCGCTGTTCACGGACTCTTTGCCCTTGATATTCCATCATACCCTATTTCTATGAATAGAAACCTGCTAAAAGGTAGACACAGTTGACTGGGTCCCTTTGTCACTGTTGAGTGATTGTATTTTATACGAATAAGAAGAACATATATTTTTACAATAGTATCACATAATAGTATGTATCAGTTTAAAGGAATCCAGACTTTTCTGATTTATTGAGAATCCAGGGCCTCACAAAAAACACAGGAATGAGTGCAGAGCTGTTATCTTAGAAATGTTCCCCATCAATGTTATTTTTACAAATGGTGCACTAGGAAAATTAATTTCTATAACATTATACCTGAACATTTTCCACTTGAGTAGTTGGGACAAGAGAAAACTACCATGTCCCATTTGTCCACATGAATAGCTAATGGCTTGAAATGACTTAAACCAGCATGTTGAAGAACCTATGGGCAATGACACTATGAACTATTCTATTGGTGTGAGGAGAGGAAATTATCCACAGATTCCAGGGTCTGTTATCATACTTCAACATCGTCTTTGTCTTACAGTGTCATTCTACCTTTTGGCCAGTTAAATTATAATTAATAGCACTGTTTAAAACTTTTCTTAAAGGATCACGTATACACAATACATTCATACTTCTTTATTTCTGAATATATGCCTCTCTCTTTCCTGTGATTTCTAAATGTAAATTGTCTTCCTAATCAGGTTAACATTCAGTTGTCATTCATCATCCATGCTAGAAAGAAAAGAAATTAGGATTCTAACCATGGAAACTATCTTTGTTCAAGTAAAATGTACCACTTCCAAAGCAGCACTAACCACTGAAATAGAAGTTAGTGAATCAAAAATGTAGAAATATGAAATGTATACTATACCCACAGGAATTCTTATTCCTTTGGACTTAATACAGTTCATAAAGACTGCATGTTGATTAGCTTTGTAAAATAATTTTGAACATCAAGCTGATGGTGATAAAGGACCATGCAATGGATAGAAAAGTAGTTCAGTAATATTTTGAGAGAAATAGAAACTTGTCTGTCCTGATGTAAATACCAGAGTAATCAGCAAGAGAAGACACTCTTTCCTAATTTGTGCAATTTTACTGGTAGAAATAGCAGAGCTTGAATTTTGAGGTCAGATAGATCTGAATTTGGTGTCACAGGTTGGCCTTAAATAACTAATTGACCTTCAACGTGAGCCTTACCTCAGTATGTTATTGCCTCCTTATCTGTAAAAGGAGATGGCAGGATTACTTGTGGTGTTTTTATGAGGGTTAAATGAGATAATGTATGTCTAGTACTTAGTACTGTTCTTGCTGCATGGAAAGTGCTCAAGAAATAGTGCCTAAATTGCATAATGAATTATTCCTGCTCATAAATGAAAATGTTCCAAAGATTGTCAAGTGCCTATAGATCGAGTTAACACTTCATCCTCTCCCTGTGGAAGGATTTAATAAAAGGATAAAAGGGCTGGAAATATTCCCTTGGTTTGGTCCCTCTACCTACCCACTAACCAGCCATTTAAATCATAACAATTAAAAGAAATATGAAGAGTTGGTCTGTTTCTTTGGTTTTGGTTTTGAAAAGCAGAAGGAAGAACTTTCAAATAGGTAATAATACTAAAAACTGCCCTGCTCCAAATCTTCTTTTTTAAGTTCCATTATGGAAACCACTAGCTCATACTCTGGACAGAATGGCCTAAATAAAACCTCACAGCGTCAGAATTCTCAAAATGGTTCAGACCCCATATCTTTTTTAAGTTTAATTGCTGGGGGAGAGAGCAAAAATAATATATAAAAAATTAAAATAGTTGGAGACCCTAAAGCAATGAAACCAGGCAAAAAAACAATCAGCTTGAACAAATTAAAGTGGTAGGTAGTGAATAAAATAATAAGATGAAGAAAAAGGAACTCTTAACTAAGTTCCAGAGTATCGATTAGCAAAGCAAGTCAACAAAACTGATGCAGCTGTCAGAGGAAAAAAGTAATTCTTCAAATGAATTCATCAATAGAAAAATATGAACTAGGTGAAACAGTGCTTCCCTTAAAGACAAAATGGGAAGCCACGAATAGAAACGGCCTAACTCTGTGATTCTCTGCTGGGGTCAGTATTGCCCTCCAGCGTGCATTAGCAACTTGGGGGGACATTCGTAGTTATTATAGCTGCGGGTGGAAATGCCACTGGCATGTAGTGTATAGAGGCCCAGGATGCTAGTATACATCCTACAAAGAGCAGGACAGCTCCCAGCGATAAAGAATGATCCAGTCCACAATAACAAGAGTGCTGCTTTTGAGGAACCCTTAGCTGACTTAAGAAGAATCAGCTGCAGACAGATTTAATACAGAAACAGGTATATATGACTAGAAAATCACAGAGCCCTTGTATGAAGCATGGCCAACTGCCTTTTTTTTTAATTCAAAAAATCTGTGAAATTATTGCCCTGGGAGGAGATTTACATTTACGCACAGGTAACATAGTCTCATGGCGGAAGTAATATAATGTTGTGAGCATTTGGAATGACCTATCCTGCTGTACAATAGAAAACCCAGTTGTGACATTCCCTGGAGCAGGAGGGGACCCCTTGTCCCTAGTTGAAATCAAAATGCATTTTCCCCTAAAATTGAAAAGAATGGTTAGTGTTAGCTTTCACATCACAATGTAGATTAAGGATCCATCATTTTCCCAAATATGTTCTTCAGATCTCTAGTTCTGAGAGAGAATGTTTGTAAAACAGAGTTTATCTGGTTAAATATGATTGGGAAGCTTTGAACATTTTATCCCCTTCTTGGTGATTAGTAAGTGCATATAAGCACACTTAAAGGCTTTGAAAGACTTCTTGAATTTTGGTTAGCTTATTGTTTCCCGAATGTATTTGTACATTGAATCTTTTTTTGGTTTTGGTCACAAAATACGTACTAACTTCCCAGTGGAAGGTTTGATGGAATAGATTTTGGGAAATGCTAAAATAGACTTTTGTAGCTCCTCTTAAAGGCTGATATACCAATGCTAAAAATTTCTATATTTTAAGTTACAAACATCTGACTTAATAGGTAAGGATTTGGAAAGACCTCTATTCTTTTTTTCTTGGGGGTAGTGAGGGGAAGAGAGTCATTCTGAAGCAGGCTCCACACCCAGTACAGGGTCTGACATGAGGCTCGGTCTCACAACCCTGAGATCATGACTTGAGCCGAAATCAGGAACTACATGGATGTTTAACTGATTGAGTCACCCAGGTGCCCCTGGAAAAGCCTCTACTCTTAAGTCAAAACCTACCCCAGCAGACAGCATGTTGAATGTCATCTTCAGTTTTAGCTTGTGGAAAAGCCATTTTCTAGAGTAAATCTTATTTGTGATTTAAGTCCAAACTCAGGTACTAAATACTAACTGGAACGATCAGTGCATGTGTTCTATACTCCAGGCTCCTTGTAGAATTACTGGTATCACTGCAAAACAGTTCGTCAGAAATCATGGGGTATATAGATCCCTGGGGCAGGAGAGAGGGGAGGGGCTAGAAAATGTCAAGTGTTATGTCGAATCTTGTTAGAGAAGAGATAACTAAAAATTGTACATCGATTACCTTAAAGACTGGAGACATTAGCGCAAATAATTAAGGAAGTATAGAAGCATTTAAAATGATACATATAAAGACCCAGCATTGTTTTATAGGTCTGTAACCTTACAAGTTGACACATCCTCTCAAAGCAATGTATTTTCCATCTTTGTTAAGGTGATGGACAGCAAATACAAAGCTACATCCACAGTTTATGTTCTAATGGTATCCTCCATTAGTTCTTCACATAGCTTCCAAGAATTTTTTGCAAGAGTTGCATACTGGTTGGGAGGACACTTAAACAAAAGCAGTAATCACACATGTCGTTGAATTATTTTTGAAGATGAAAGAATTGGATTTTTGTGTAATGTAGTGGTCTTGAATTCATCACTAAGGCAATCTGACATAACAAGGAGAGCACTGGGATAGGAAGTTGAAAGTATATTTGTGGGCTGAATCTAACACTGACTACTGGTGAAATCCTGAGGAATTAACTTGGGTGTGTCTTAAGTTTTTCATCTCTCCCTTTCTTGCCAGTTTTACTGACTAATGTAATCCCAAATGGAAAATTATGGGAAAGGAATTATAAAGTTATTACAAGGTACTATTCTGTTTATTTCAAAAGAGAGTCTTCAATTGATGGTGTTCTTCATGAGGAAAGGGGACTCTCTTTCTTACGTTGATAAGATTTTCAAGATACCGCTCTACTAAGATTTTTTTGTAAAATAGAGTGACTAATGTTACATTGTATGTTAACTAACTGGAATTTAAACAAAAACTTGAAACTGCAATAAAATAAAATAGAGGTCTTTAATTTGTGGTGGTTTAACTCGAAAGTTGGATGTTTTCGACTAAATAACATTTACATACTCATGTCATCTTTCTTGTCCACAACTGTATTAATGTTAATGCTGAGCACAGCATGGGGCAATGGTATTTTAGCATAGCTCATTTTTTTACCCACCAGAGCCTTCAGAGGAGGACCCAGAAGTCTTTTGTTACTTAAACAATATTTAAACCATCTGAATCTTTCCTAGTCCTCACACCCGTCTAATGCAGAAGTGACTCTATGCACAATGGCAAACATTTCAACTTTGAAAAGCCTGTCTTTCCAAACTCCAGTGTGTACTGCACAGTTGTTCTCTTGGTAGAATGCTTACAAAAGGTAATCTGGTTCAAAATATTATTAGCCTTGAAATCAAGTATTAAAAGTCCCATAAAATTTCTGATACAGTTCAAAATTTTCTCCTTCAGTAACTTTGAGATTACTCTCCATTTAACATCTAGATCACTTTAAGAAAGCAGTAGGAAAATTTAAAAACAGGATGTAGCTTATTCTCTGAAATGAGATTTTAATTGTTTTTCTTCTCCATTAATGAAACTGAAAAGATTTCAAATCAATAATAATTGGGTTTGTTATTTCATTTAGATTATTATAAGGCTTTAAAGCCGTACTTAAATAATCATCACATTGCAATGTTTACAATCCAACTTTTTCCCAAGCTCTTTATCCAAAAATGCAATTCAAAAAATATGGCTCTAAAGATCAAAGTGCCTGTTTTTACTTATTTTTATTAGATCCAGATATGTTGCCTTTATTCTTAAAAAATTACCGACTTTCCATTCAGTTCCATTTTATTCCCCTTGAAATGTGTTATTGTCTACCTTAAATTACCTCGGGATGTTTTCCTAGAAATGCAGTCAACCATCTGAAAGTAATTTTTCTGTCTGGTATGTGGGGAGTTTGATGGGTATATGTGGCATGCTTGTAGCTTAACATTCCTTACTACACTCATTTTCATCAAAATATTGGGTAAATATTCAGAACAGATGTGTATATGTATATATTTTTTCTCCTTAGACTCTAGAGAAAGCTTTTTTTGTGAGCGTTAAAGAGTTTGTCAGATTTCTCTGCAGTGTTTTTTTTTTCAACTATAAGAGAGAAATTTAATGGTTTTAGCATTTTTGAGAAGAGAATTAAAAAGGGGGGATAAATACAATTGAAAAAGGCAGTAATTCAGCATTATTTCAACAGACATCATGGTTAGCCTAATATAGGAATGTTTCTACGTATCAGGAGGCAGGACTCTTAGTTCTTTTTTTTTTTTTAGATTTTAAATTCTATTTGAGAGAGAGAGCATGAGTGGGGGGAGTGACAGGGGAAGAAGGAAGAACAGACTTCCTACTGAGCAGGGAGCCCAACATGGGGCTTGATCTCAGGGCGCAGAGATCATGACCTGAACCGAAGTCAGACGCTCAACCAGCTGAGCCACCCAGGTGCCCCTGAGCTCCTAGTCTGACATATTACCAAACGACTCTCTAAGGCTTGATTTCTTAGAAATGAAGGTGGTTGGTCAGGTTGACATCCTACATTGGAAGGAAGTGAAGAAGGGAGGGAAGTTGGGAGGGGAAAGGAAGGAAAAATGTGGGGAGGGGAATGGAAAGTTGACAGGAAGGAAGGAGAAGGAAACTATGAAAATAAAAATTAATGGTATAGTTTGGACAGTTTTCAGTCCAGTGTGTGAGGAAGGACCCCTGTTTACCAGTTTATTTGCTTAACAAGTGATCAGTCACTAAGTATTGACCAGTTACTGTGTTTAAGGCATTGTGCTATGTGCTGGAGATACCACAGTAAACAACAGAAATTTCCCTTGTGAAATTTACATTCTAGAAAAGGGGTGAAATTCAAGAAACTAATTTAATAAATACTTATTTGACTATAAGTGGCATGTTATGAAGAAAAACTACAACAGAAAATGAGAACAAACACAGGGAAATCCACCCTAGAATAAGAGATCAAGGAGAGCATCTCTGAAGAAATGACATTTTCACTTAGCTCTCAAGGGTGTATGTGAATTTACCAAGGGAAGAGGAGAGGAAAACCAGAGAACAGAGTTCTGGGTGCAACATGAAGAAAATGTTTCAAAGAAGGGAAGAATCCTCTGTATCAAATACTACACATAGGTCAGGAAAGTCAAAGGTTCTAAGAATTATCTTTTCGATTTAGCAATATGAAGGTGCTAGTGAACTTGACAATGGCAGTTTTGGTATAGTTTTGGGGGCAAGAGCCTAATCAGAGAAGGTTCAATAAAGAGAAAGGAGGAGATTCCACATAAAAGTGGATCCTATATTATCTGTCTTACTGTGTCTGGCTTATTTCATTTACCATAATGTCCTTCAGATTCATCCTTGTTATCCCAAATTTAAGATTTCCATATTTTTATGGCTCAGTAATACTTTGTCGTATACATATACCACATTTTCTTTATCTACTCATCCATTAATGGACACTTAGATTGTTTCCATGTCTTAGGTGCTGTTTATAACCCTGAAATTTAATGATTTTAGCATTTTTGAGAAGAGAATTAAAAAGGGGGGATAAATACAATTATCTAATGCTACAGTGAACATGGGAGGGCATATATCTCTTTGAGATACTAATTTTATTTTCTTTGGATATACACTCAGAAGTAGGGTTGGTGGATTATATGGTAGCTCTGTGTTCTGTTTGTTGTTTTTTTTTTGAGAAACCTCAATACTATTTTCCATTTTATACTTGAAATTTGAGAGTAGATCTCAAGTGTTCTTACCACACATACAGATGGTAACCCTGTGAGGTGAAGGATGTGTTCACTGGATTGTAGCCATCACTTCAAAATATATATGTGCATTAAATCATCATGTTGCACCCCTTAAAAAAGTTGTAAGCCTTTAATATGTAATATTTTTATTTATCAGTCATACCTCAATAAAGCCAGGAAAAAGGAGAGGAATTAGAGAATGAGAACATAAATGAGTTTTATATTCTAGGAGTTTTTATGTGAAGGGGAGCAGAGAAATGAGATGGTAGTTGAGTGGTAGTTTGCTGGTGAAGAAAGGTGGTGTTTTTGTTTTTTAAAGATTAGAGAAACTACAGCATGTTTATTTGCTAATTGGAATCATTGAGTAGAATGGGAAAAATTGATCCTGCAGGAGAAAGAAGTGAGCATTGCACAAGAGATGGTTTTGAGTAAGAGGGACTAGGATCCAGTGAAGGGCCCAGTAATTTGGGCTATCCCTAATGTTTGGCATCCTTCCATTCAAGCATTCAAAAAAATTTTAATCATTACCTGCTCTGAGTCAGTATCTTTGCCAGGAGCACTCATAACAAAGATAACTAAGACCTAGTTTCTGCCAAAATTAGAAAAACCTTCAACAGGCAGATATAACACACTACAATAGTATATAATCATATGTATACCAAAAATACTATGAAAGAGCCCAGAAAAGTGAGCAACTAGCTCTGCCAAAGGGTAGTATAGCATTTGCAATAGCACCAAATATGCTTTATTATCTAAGAGAAATGTCAGTTTATTTTCAAACTGGTCTGTACAGTAATATTAAAACATAGCAATTTCATTTTAAAACCAGTACTTTAGGTCATTACAAAGTACTCCATCATTGTCAGCATTCTTTTTTAAAAAAAACATTTTATTTATTGGGGTGCCTGGGTGGCTCAGTCATTAAGCATCTGCCTTCAGCTCAGGTCATGATCCCAGGGTCCTGGGATCGAACCCCACATTGGGCTCCCTGCTCAGCAGGAAGCCTGCTTCTCTCTCTCCCACTCCCCATGCCTATGTTTCCTCTCCCACTGTGCTTTTTTCTGTCAATAAATAAATTAAATCTTAAAAAAAAAGATTTGGGTGCCTGGGTGGCTCAGTGGGTTAAAGCCTCTGCCTTCGGCTAAGGTCATGATCTCAGGGTCCTGGGATACAGGCCCACATCGGGCTCTCTGCTCGGCAGGGAGACTGCTTGCTCCTCTCTCTCTCTCTGCCTGCTTGTGATCTCTGTGTGTGTGTGTCAAATAAATAAATAAAATCTTTTAAAAAAAGATTTAATGTATTTATTTTTATGTATTTTAGAGAAAGAGAGAGCATAAGTTGGGGAAGGAGTAGAGGGGGAAAGAATATCAAGCAGACTCCATGCTGACCGTGGAGCCTGGTAAGGGACTCAATCTCACAACCCTGAGACCATGACCTGAGCTGAAACCAAGAGTTGGATACTTAACTGACTGAGCCACCCAAGTAGCCCTCATTGTCAGTACACTTAAAATTATATTTGGTGTTCTATTTATGTTAATTACAACTAAATATAGTTCATAATAAAAAACTACTTGCCATCAATTTCAAAATAAAATTCAAACAAAATCCAAAAATAATTATCTTTCAACTCTACATTTATTAGAATACAGTAAGAAATACAGTGCACAATTCCTGCCTCTATGGACCAAATATGGGAAAAGCCAAGTAACAAAATAGTTTAACTGTGAGACCCTAACACAGAGCTGTCAAAGGCTTATGGTAAGGTGTCAAATATACTCTACAATTAATAAATGTTTTATACTTAGAAGAATAAAAAAATTTAAGAGGAAGTGGTCAGCAAATTTTTTAGTAGGGCTCTTAACTTTATTTTTTTACTGTATTCGTGACTACTATTATTAATTTTCATCATGTATTAGTAAATACAAGTGTCACTACCTAAGGTGTCTTAAAATTTTTCAGATTATTTTTCAGAGATTTATCATTAGTATATGTACATTTCCATAAGAAGTGAGTCAGATGTGTTTAATAAGCTTTTCAATACCCTTAGAAACATAAAAGTACTTTGCATATATTAATAGTAGTGTACATTTGACTTAAATCTGAAATAATGCTTATAGTATTCTTTTTTTTTTACCAGTGGTACTGCAGCAACAAACCATAAATTTCTTTTTCCATTTGAACTTTGCTGTTTTGTGAAATTACAATACTGCTATACCCATGCAGTGGCAGACACGTCCATGCTGCAATCAAAGGTCTCTGTATTTTGAATTACAGATTATTAAAAAAATAATTTAAGCCATTCTCTATTTTTCAGTTTGCGAAGGACTGCTGTTTATATGAGCATTTCATCATTCTCTTTTATTAAGTCTGTTTCAATATTTCAGCGCAATAAAAAAATGTATAAAAGTAATACTTATAAGCAACATTATTTTCTTATAACTAAACAAATAATACTTTTAAAATGGTTATTTTTACTTGCTTTGCTAAATTCGAGCTTTATAACTAGTGAAAAGCAAAGGCCTGATGTCCTCCAAAAGTGAATTTTATTTTATTTTATTTTAAATATTTTATTTATTTATCTGATGAGAGAGAGACAGTGAGAGAGGGAACATAAGCAGGGCGAGTGGGAGAGGAAGAAGTAGGCTTCCCCCACCAAGCAGGGAGCCTGATGTGGGGCTCTATCTCACAACGTTGGGATCATGACCTGACCTGAAGGCAGATGCTTAACAACTGAGCCACCCAGGTGCCCCTAAAAGTGAATTTTAATTAAGATTTTTATCTCAGTTTTTTTGTTTAATTCAATACCTGTTTCTGAATTTTGTGTTAGCAGGATACAGTATACTCTACTAAAACATCACCAGAAAGTCAGTGTTTAGTCTTTTGTAAATTTTTTCCTATGGTTAATAATATAACCGGGCATATCAAAGGCTTAATTACATGCCTCAGTGACTTAGCTCCTTGAGAATCTTAGGGAAGATAACCTGAAATACAATGGATATAGATATGTATTTCATATTCTGTGCATGAAGCATGTTTCTTCTTGTTTTTGACTCTAAACAACCGATCAATTCTATGAAAAGTATCAAACTACTTTATATATACAGATGATAACATATAGACTTATTTATTGGCTTGTTCACTTTCCAAAAGATTTCCTTGGTGGCATGTAGAAACAGTGTTAGGAGTGTTAATTGCTTCACTTTCAGTGTACACATGCTTAAATGGACTTTACTTTAAAAACTAGATTCTAAAGAAATAAGTTGTAAGAATTTTGAAAACACAAAATTCAAAACATTGAAAATATGGTGGATTGATTCTACCAAGCAGTTGAATAGACATGACAAAGCTGGACCTTTCCTGAAAGTTTTACCTAACCCTGGGAGGGCAGGATATATTGACCTGCATCAGCTCTCCCAAAACTCTCCCTTTGTTAAAGTACAGAGATCTGCTCCAAGAATTTTGGAATCTTAGGTGATTGTTTTTAAAGTCATTTGCACACCTTGAAAGGAAGCCACTTTTAAATAAACAGTACATTTTTGGCTCGTTAGTAATTTTATCATATGCAGTTTGTCCTCAGACTTTCAAAGAGCTTAGCAAAATATGCTATGTAAACTCTATCATTGTACATAGTCTAAACCCATAAGGTTACAGTTTCCTTAGGAACAGAATTAGAAGTCTCCTAACAGAATTTTTTTAAATACATGGACTGATCATAGTAATTGATCATGAAATTTAGCTGGGCAAGGAAGGAAATGAAGAGGATATACAGTGACCAAGAGGTGTTAGAAGGTGGGAAGATCAGTAGGTTAAGGAGGAGGATAGTTGGACTTGGAACTCTGTAGGGATGGCACTAGAAATACAGAAGATAGTTGAAAAGTGGGCTGCTAGAAGGGATTACAGCCTTTGCATTCGACAGGTTAAGCATATGGCCGTAGGAGTGGGTGGAGGAGAGAACCTCAAGAAACAGAAACCAGAATATTGGAGGATGAATATTGAAGTCACCACGAATTACGGCAGAAGTGGTGTTTAACTGCCTGGTACTACACACTTCCCAGTTACATAACTTGTCTCAGCTTCTTCATCTGGTAAAACAAGCATAATGATAGTATATTTCCCATAACTATGAGGATTAAACAATTTAATATGCATAAAACCCTTAGACAGTTTTTGGCATATGGTAAGTGATATATGTGTTTAGTACTATTATCTCATGTGTCATAATCATTATTATTATGATCCAGTCCCATGTGAGTCTTGGCTTTTCATTCATTTAAAATTTATTGAACAGTTACTGTATACCAGACATTGTGCTAGGTATCCTTTTAAAACCTTTGATTTTTCTTTGGCTCTTTTGTGCTTCAGGAATTTCAAGTTGATCAAAAATAATACACTGCAGCCTCACCAAAAAGTTATCCTTGAAGTCCATACCATGGGTTCTTCTTGCTAAAGTAAAATGTTATTTAGTAAGAGTACTGACAGAGGGAAACAGGACAGGCTAATGCAATGATTGCTTGGATCTAGAATCTAGACTTGTTCACAATAGCAAAAGAGATGCTTGGGGCTGGGGTGGGGATGGGCAGGCCCAGCTATAGGCCATAAATGGGAATCTAGCCATATTGCTGAAGCATGGTGATATATCCAAAATATATTGTGACAGGATTTAGGAGGCAGTGGAGATAGGGAGTTAGCATTGTAGCGTTCCAACAGGCCACAGCAGGTTAATTTCCTTGCAGGCACGTTAAACACAAGGGGCTACTATCTTGGAGACTGGCTATCAAGATATAGACCCTTGGGGCATTGGGGAATAAGGCAGAGATCTAGTGACTGAAGAAAAAGTGAAATCCCTGAAATAGTGATACTCTTTGTAGAGGACCATACCCTTAAAGTCTGGGGCTCCTAAGAGAGCAAACCTAGGCTGTTCTTTGTTATTTATAAAAGGATGCCTTAAGATTGTATTATCACCTGGCCAATTGCCACAGGCAGTTTCACCTTCTGGCTCAAAACACACATTTTTCATCTACACAAATGCCAACCATAACGTTGCATATGAGTGAGTGTGTTTTGCAGGCTGTAGCTAAAAATCAGTGTTAATTATGAGCGGACATGGGGAAGAAAAACAATGTGATGTGAATTTTGTTCTCTGTGTTTAGGCAAGCTACGACCTATATCTATGCCAGTGGAATATAATTGGGTGGGGGACTATGAAGATCCAAATAAGATGAAGAGAGATAGTAGAAGAGGTAAGTGTTCTAGAATTTCAGTGTAGGCTGGGTTGTTGGAACAAAAAGCAAATTTAAATGTTCTTTAAATAGGTTGTCATGGCTTCAGTGGAAAACTTCATTCTCTCATTGATTTTATGATACACCGAAACCAACTCAGACCAACGTTTGACTATCTGGATATGTTATTAAATAGAAATCTTCTCTGAATGTCTCTTAAGGGATTCAGGGTAGATAAGTACAGTGTAAAAAAAATAAATATCTCATTGGAAAACAAGGTCAGAAGTGTGAAACTGCATAAAAGAATTAAATTTAGTGAATAGAAGAGTTTATGATCAATCCCCATTGGTCCGCAATACAACCTCACTACTTTTGAATTAGTACAATCTTAAAATGGGTATTGACATACATGAGTAAACCTAATGGAAACTGGGCCAGTGACTAATGAAAAACCATATAGAAACAGAAAAAAAACCCACTTTGCTTTTTTTCTCTTCTGTTTGCTGTTCAGGGTTATCTTCTTACTTGGGGGTGGGCTACACATGAAGTATCTACCAAAAGTAAGTTTTTATGTTCACTTATCCTGCTATTGACGTGAACAGTAAAGAGAGCCACTGTAAGTCTCACTACTAAATGGGATTTGATCAGCTGTGGATATGATGGACTACTGCTTTCTAAAACAGAGAGCCATAAAGTTGTAGATAAAAAATAAAACAAAGCAAAAAAACTATTCATAGGGTTTCAGCTCACTAAGCTTCCTTCATAATATATTTAACCCATTTGCCTGTTATTTCTAGCGATCTACAGAATTTACCGCACAGGGATAAGCAAGCATGAATGTCTGCTTCACTAATCTAGTTAACATTTACTTCATGGAGTGAACATTTCAGAAAATGTTGGTAAATACAGGAATATTGATGGCTTCTTTTACATCTAAGCATTCATTCCATTTTCCAAATTTTAGTATCTAACTTCATTTGTGTTATAGAATTAATCAAGAAAAAAAAATAAAAAGAGAAACAGATATGCTATTTCTGAGTCATTGTTTTGGTCCTGAGATAAAACTTGAAGAAATAATCTGTAGGCTACTTCTTATTGCCCTATGATCTCAAATGATTGAGATCCTCTATGTTTTCACTACATAGGTATTTTATAAATTACATCAAGTTACATTTCAGAAATGAAATCTAATAGCACAATCAGGGAAGAGTGGCAAATTTGGGATATTGGCATATTTATATTGGTGTATTTCTCTTTTTATATAGAAAACTCTCTACTTCGATACATGAGCAATGAAAAAATTGCTCAAGAAGAATACATGTTTCCGAGAAACAGCAAAAAAGACACAGGAAAGAAGTCTAAAAAGAAGAGTGATAAGAGTAATAGCCCGACTCACTATTCATTGCTACCTAGTTTGCAAATGGATGCACTGAGACAGGACATCATGGGCACGCCTGTGCCTGAGACCACACTATACCATGTAAGTAAAATTTCAAGAACTCTGTGCTATAGCTTCTGTTGAGAGCCTGGCAAATGACTCTTTCGGGTGAAGTCCAGATTGCTTATCTTTACCCTATTGCCAGATTTTCATAAAAGATCCTAAGTTTAGAAATGTTTTTGAAGACCTTGATGGCTTATTGATTTGTTCTTCAGGTCATATATTCAATGAGTTTATATGTTGTAGCAGGTTTGGTTTTTTAATTAAATAATATGCTCAGAATTGATGGAGAATAATAATTAGCTGACTAATCACCTATAATAAACAGTAAATGAATAGCTATAAAATTCAACATTAAATATAGGATTTTTAATGTATTCATGAGCATCTCTTACGTGCTAGACCTGGAGCATGGTGCTCTAGGTAAACATGAGAATACAGAGATAGCACATTATTATTTGGAGAGAAAGACACACCAAGAATTCCAATGGAAATTGATTGTTGCAATGGGTAGGTGCAAGAAGTATAGGGGGAACATGGGAGAAGGAGGACCTTAGCTTTCTGGGGAAGTGAGAAAAGGCTTAGATTGGGGAGTATTTGGGTGAAGAGTGAAAGATGAGTAGTGATATATCGAAGTGCACCCCAAATGTCAGAATGTGGTATGTTCGAGGGACTTCCTGTTGCTCAGAATGACCAGTTTGTTAAAAATTGGTGGAAAGCATGTGAGGAAGGGCCTAGAGAGGTAGGTCACACTTAGATCAGGAGTTTTATAATCAAGTACTTAGGCTCTTGCAGTGATTAAAAAAAAACCTACTGAAGAATTTTGAGCTGGGGACTCAAATGATGAGATTGGCCTATTGGATCTCTCTTTTGAGGAGTACTGAGCAAGAGGTCTGAGATCAGAGTTGGCACCATTATGCCCAGGTCAGGCAGATGATGAGAAATAAGGACAGTGACAGTGTAGAGGCTGAAAATGTTGTTAGCCAGAATTTTCAGCTGATAATATCAACCCATTGTATGCCATTTTGGTTAAAAGGGAATTTGTTGTGTTAGTGGAACTATAGCTTCTTACTATGAGCCCTTGAAAAACATGGATTCCAAGTTTTAAAGTAATTTGGGTCAAAAATGTATCAAAAATGCTTAATCTGTCAATGCAGTAGAAGGTGTACCATCTAGGTATACAAGGTGTGGAAGATAAATGCCTTGCATTTGAGTTACTTTTTTGAGTCAGTCTTTTAAATCATCTGCTTAGCTATCCTAAAGCTCTCTCGTAAAACTACAGTGTAGAAAAATATCTTCATTTATTTGGGTGGAAGTAGGAGAACAATGAGCACTTCTAGGTCCTCATTCTCTACCCTCCCCAAGCCTCTTCCTCTCTAAGAGATAGTGCCCATGTCAAAACGTGCTCCCCTAAGTGACTGACAAATCAAATGATTATCTTTGCCGCAGTTATTTGTAGTCAGTCTGAAATCAGTACTCTTAGCTGTATGAAGGGGCCACTCTTGCTGTCACTAGTCAGAAATTCTGTCTGAATACTGAGCTCGCTCTAGAATCTGGTACTCTGGTCATAAATAATGTTGTTCCAACAAAGACCTAAACATAAGAGACAGCTCGTCTGTTTGAGAGGGAGGTTGGTAGTGGGAAATGAGGCTGCAAGAGGAAGAAGAGGCCACTTCAGCCAGGGCATGTAAACTATTAAAGGGTTTGAATTTATCCTGAGAGGAGAAGTAATCCATTGAAGGCACATTTAAACACTCAGCCTTTTTCCATCCTGTCAAGCATATCTGGACAGGAGTAAACTGTGAGGAAGGAAAATAAGTGAATCTTGTGGATTTTGAGTTATAAATTTGTGGAAGAGAGTAAATAGTGAATGAAACTGGTAATGAGGAATATCCTGAAGATTGAGTATTGTAGAGGAGTATAAATTGTTACTACTTTTCTGAAGGGTATTATTTAGTTGTATGTATCAAGAACCAAGTCTAGTAACTTCACTTCTAGAAGATTATTCTAAGAAAGAAATCAGTCTACTTTTGCCTCCTACTTTTATTATTTGACCTGAGTCTGTAAGAAGGCATTTCCCGGATAGGTGATATTTATCCCACCTTTATTTTTTGTTTAAATATCTTATTTATTTTAGAGAGAGCCTGAGTGGGAGGGGAGGCAGAGGGGGAGGGAAAGGAAGAGGGAAAGAATCCCAAGCAGACTTTGGGCTAAGCAAGGAGCCTGACACAGGGCTCCATCCCACAACCCTGAGATCATGACCTGAGTCGAAATCAAGAGTTGGATGCCTAACTAAACCACCCAGGCATTCCTATACATCAGTCTTTTAAAAAATTATTATTACTAATATACTTTAGGTTTGGGGGCAGTTTTAGTTTTCTAGAAACATTGGGAAGTACCAAGTGTTCCCATGCACTCCATCCCTCCCCCGCTCTCGCTGGCATTAGCGCCGGCCGGGGCTCGCGCAGTTCATGATCCACACTGATACAGCGTCATCGCCTCCTTGCGGACCCACTCTCGTGCTGCACACTCTGTGGGTTTGGCCAGATGCGTGGTGTCATGCTTCCACCAATACCGTGTCATACGGGACAGTTTGCCCCCTGTCCCCCAACAGCAACTGTAGGCACTCACCGTCGTATGTTTTCCAGAGTGCCGGTTAGCTGGGATCGTAGTCTGTGGCCTTCTCAGATGTATCCCAACTTTTGATAGAGGAACGGCATACAGTAAGGAATATTGTTAATTGTCTGGGCGGGGGAGAGTGCTCCCGAGTAACACTGACCTGCTAATCCCAGAGTAGAAGTCTTGATACTTTTTAACTCTATTCTTTGGTTTAAAAGAAGCTAAATAATTGTTAGCCCCAAAGTGTATGCCTAATTGATGTTCAAATGCCTACAGCCAAGGTTCACAATGAGAAAACATTAGGGGTTTTTCAGTAGTTCCTTGAGAACCTTATAAGCCTTGCATTTATTTAGTACCTTCGCACTTACCAAGGGAGCTTCCACATTTGTTGTCTTTCAAACCTCACAACAACCACGTTGGCAAATGACAAAACTCAAACTCAGAAATGTTAAGTGATTTACGCAGAGCTATGTTGCAAAAAAGCGTGAGAGTAAGGACTAGAACCCAGACCACCTACTTGAGTGGTCTTTGCACACTCTACCCTGCTTCTCTATGCATGATAGGCATTCTTTAAACAAATGAATTTATGCTTTAATGACTAACTGCATGAATTTTGAGAAAGCTTGACTTTCAGAAACTTATACATTCATATATTGATTTTAATAACATTTTCAGTATCTGGACTGACTAGTACCCAGATTTCTCTTTTGCTCTGTTACTATTTTTTATTAAGTTCAGAAAAACATACAAATCTGCTGCTGTTGTAAAGCACAAGTAGTTCTTTGGCATAATCTGTTGCTGAGTTTGTGGAGTATTGTAGTTAAAATTGTTTGGACCTTGGAAGCAAAACAACATATGCTTAAATGATTGTTTCTTATATTTCATAGAAATTCTTGGATTTTTAATCTGTTTATGCACACCTATTTAAAAATTAAAGGACTTTTCCCTTACATTAAATTCTCCCAAAACACAAGATCAGTATCAATGTTTAATCACCTTCGTGATGAACCACTAATCATCCTTACCAGTTATTCCTTTGGATAACACAGTCATATTTTTTAAAGATTTTATTTATTTATTTGACACAGAGAGACACAGCAAGAGAGGGAACACAAGCAGAGGTAGTGAGAAAGGGAGAAGCAGTCAGGGTTTCATCCCAGGACCCTGGGACCATGACCTGAGCTGAAGGTAGAGGCTTAACAACTGAGCCACCCAGCTGCCCCTACACAGCCATTTTTAGTGGACTAGGACTTAAGTGGAAGAAAATTCTGAAGATTGAGTCCTGAGTTTCATAGGCTGTCATCTCTCCTGTGATATACTAGCTCCCTGTGATCTGAGTTCACATTTAGACAAAATTTAGTTGAGTTTAATAAGAGGATTATATCAACATTAAATACCCTTTAAACATTTTACAAAAAAACTGTATTGTGGATGAGGGGGGAGGGAGGTTCCCCATAAACAGACTTAAGCTATAATCCCCATTGGTCTATTTTGGAAAGCAGCCTAATAAAAAAATACAAAACAGGCAAATACAGTTTGATTTCACTGTTTGACTCATTCCTCTTAGCAATTACAGCAGAAATGTGTATAATATTAACAAAGAAAACTGAAAAGTTTATGGTATTATAGAATACAGTTTTTTTTTACTAATTCCATATATTTGTTATTCCAGTATATGTATTTTCCTTAAATTGTTTAAAAGGAACTCACTATGTTCTGACTACCCTGACCATCCACTAGTCTTTGCCATCTCTTTCCTTTGTTGATATGCTATGTGTTGTACTGAAACTGCTTTTACCCCTTTTTACCCCCTGCTAACTCCCAACTAAACCTGAAGTTACAGAAGGGCTTTGCCTGATCACTGCCTTCTAAACTCCCATTTAAGTCTCTTAGCACCCTCTATATTTTCTTCAAAACCTTTTTTATAGTTTGTAATTATATACTTATTTATGTGATTATCTGCTTAATGCCTTTCTCTCTTATACATAGTAGGGCGGGCATATCCATATTCATGACAAGAAAGGAAAGTTTTTCCATTTTGTTCAGCACTCTATTTCAACACCTACTATTAGTATAGTATCTTATAAATGATCAGAAAACATAAGACAAATGAATAAGTGAATGTGACAGGACCTTCACTTTCTCGTGATCTCTTAGTTGATGTCCTCAGCCTGCAAACAACTACCTCCATGTCCTGCCCAGCATGAACAGGCCTTCAGTTGGGATGTAACCATAGTGAAAATTGCCAGGAACTTTCTACCATAGGCTCAGTGTCCCTTGTGCCTGGGGAGAGCCCTCAGACTCTGATTATCTCTGTCAGTTTAGTCCATATAATGTAAGTTCTTCCTTGGTTTATCGATTAACATTCCATTTCACTCCGGCAATCGGAACCCTGCCCTTACCGGCACCTCTGCCAGGGAGCCTCTGTCTTGCTTTACTGCCACAGAAGACAGACCATGTGTGACCTATCCCTGGTTACGCACCCATTAAAACGCTTATCATGTTGGGCTTCCTATCAAAGCAGGTCCCAGTTTGCCCCTTTAATCAGTGTGATTTACAAGACTTCTCTGCTTCACAGGTACCCCTAGGGCAGGAGGATTTGCTCCCCATCAGTCCCCACCCCACCTCCTCTACTCCAGCTCAGTTTCAGTTCCAGCTCTACTTGCTTTCTTTCTATCACTGTCATCTCATTAGGGAGATCACAATATACCTTTCAGCCAAGCATGTTAAGGGATTTTTCAAAAAACTATGACTTTATTTTACCTACTCACTGATCCTTTGTCTCAAAATGCATGAGTTGTTAGCTGCCAAAGCCCTCATCTGACCTTGAGAGCATAGGAAGAAAAAGCAGGCAACTGTGTGTGTGTGTGTAAGAGACAGAGTGGTTGGGAGAGGGAAGGAGATAGAAATTCAAAGGTAGTGATAAAAGCTTTTAGATAAAGACTTTAAAGGATGATTAGATTCGGGTCTTTTTTTTCTTGATAAGATATACATATGACAACTTGTTCTCACGTTAAAGCTGCTAAACTGAACTAAACTAACAGCTTATTTTAAATCTACACGCTGAGATGCCAAAACAAGTAAAATTTGATTATGGATCCAGGCAACGAGCAGGTATACTTCCATAAACTGATCGATGTGATTTTAGATGGCTTATTTAAAACAGATTTAGAGTAGGTGTTCAAAAATCTGGATTTTCATAACATTCCAACACTTATGTGGTTTGTCTTAGTTATTTAGGATATAAAGGCAAACACTC
The DNA here is from genome assembly GCA_004023965.1 of Spilogale gracilis. NCBI lineage: Eukaryota > Metazoa > Chordata > Mammalia > Carnivora > Mephitidae > Spilogale > Spilogale gracilis. The sequence goes on along the minus strand of PITA01000146.1, from coordinate 88,931 downwards.
AGTTGTTGTTTTACTTCTTATAAATACTTTTAACCATCCTCATCAACTTGTGAAGGTATTTTTGGTGAAACTCCTGGAAGAAGGAGGTGGGGAACTATTAAAAGACATTTTTTTAACTTTATAAGTAGATGGAAGATATGAAACACTCTTTTTTAAGTAATTTACAAATCTTAACTCATTTCATCCTCATAGCAGCCCTATGAAGAAAGTGCTGGTGTTATCCCCATTTTATAGATTAGAAAGATGAGGCACATGGATTAAATAAATAGCAAATGGTAGAGCTGGCGTTTGAACATTAGCAGTCTGCCTCTTGGCATACTGTATCGCCTCTCAAAAAAATATATAGTTTAACAGAAACTCTATAGCAGTTCTAGTAGTGTCAACCATCCGTAAAGCCCTGTCTAAGTGCTGTGGAATATATATTAACTAATAATAATATTGCACGTGCTGCTACTAATAGTAGCTGACATTTATTCATTGCTTACTAAGTTCCTATTACTAAGAATTTATACACATTATCTCACTGAATCCTCGGATTGACCTTGTAAGGTTGCTACTGTTATTATATTTATTTTACAGAACTGAAACACAGAGTTTACCTTACTTGTGGTCACACAGCTAGAAAGTAGCAGACTTGAAACCTTAGTTCAAGCAGTCTGGCTCCAAATTTCACAACTGTAGATGAATAAAGCCATTTATACTCATAAGTATTTTACCATCAATTAGAGAACAGAGCTATTATTAATCACAATGACACAAAGTGTGCTGTATTGATAGGACATAAACATTTATAATTAAATTTATCCAGTGATGAATTTGGTTTGTCTAATTACTACCCAGCTTCTCTGCCTTGTTTCAGGATCAATGAAACTAAAATAAAACTAAATTTTAGTGGCTAAAAAGCCATCTCTGACCTAACAATTGCTTATAACAATCAGTTTTTCTGCAGTGACCTGATGTTTTTCTTCATCAGAGTGCAGGCAGACATGTTAGATAGCCATTGTAAACATTATTGTATTCATATTTGTGTGTACTCTCTGATTCCTATGGATGACTTGATTGTTTCTAGAGCGTTAATGTCAAATTCAATAAAGCCTAGAGTGTTAATGTCAAATTCAATAAAGCCCTGCATACTGTGAAAAGCATTTCCTATTGGACCATTTTACCAGAGCAGGGATTCTCCACATATAGGCTGGCTTTGGCAAAGGGCTTTTAGTAGCTGAGACTTGATGCAGAAAAGGAGGTGCTTTCTTTGATTCTTATGGGCAAATAACACCTAATTACACAGACTTTCATTCTCACTTGTGACTAGATACTGCTCACTAATAACCTACTACTTGATTTTAAGAGGATATAAATTGAATAATTATAAAATAATGCATTGATAGAGTTTACCGAATATTCTAGTTTACTGTTTCTCCAAAAAGTCTAATATCCATGCAAGTGATGGTGCCGTCACACTCTTACTGCACAAGCACAAATGTAGATGGTTCGGGTTCCCACCATTTTCGGGAGGAATGCTTAATGATATGTCATTAGGATTTGTTTTAAGTTATCTGTAGTTTTCAGTTGTTTCTTTTTCATTACAAAGTATCGTTAGACTTCATCACTTTGGGGTTTGTTTTTTTTTTTGAGGTTGCTTGCTTTTATCGTGTAGCATGTTGTGATCATATTACTCACAATTTTCCAAAAAGCTACTATGAATCATCCATACCCAACAGTACTTACATAATCATAAAGTGGAGACCAATGGACCGTGGGGTCTGTTGGCATGCCTTAGGGGGCCACAATCAAAAACTGTTAAGACGCCCTAGTTTAGACTGAAGCCAGTCTTCTCAGTTTCATGTTTGAACAAATGTGGGTTTCATTCTGCTAGTTCCTGGTTAGATAATGGCTGTCAGGAAGCAAAACACAAAATCTGGCTTCATTACTGAGGCATCATGCAAAACAGGACTCAAAAGAATTGAATTATGAATTTTATTAAGTTGAAATTTATTAAGCTTGAATTTGATTACAAATTCCTTGTTGCCTTTGAAGAAATAAAATGAAACCTAAATTGTGATGAGAGGTCTTGGGCTTGGTTGTTAAGGTCAATATTTGGGGACGTACCTTCCTTGGTCAGAAAGGTCAAAAAAGCCCCATTTTCTCATGTCGTAGACCTAAGTCTTCCAGCTTTATAACCTCAGAAAAATATCTTTAAATGCTGTTGGCAATAGGCCTTTTTTGCTCCCATAATTATCTTACCCACTATATTTCACCACCATAACTCATTTAATCAAACATCTCAAGTTTAATGAAACTCCAGGTAAAACTATTTTACACCTAGAACTCTTAAAAGCATCTTCTGACTGAAGAATTATAATCTATATCACATTTTCTTCACCCAACTCCTAAATATATTACCCCCTTGATGGTGTTAGCACACCCTGATTCCACAATACAGGCCTACTGACTTGCTGTATATCCAAATGTCATACAAAGATTCCTCTTAACTCCATGTCTGTGTCTCTTGGACTATATCTTGTATGAAAATGAAGTTTCCAGCACAGTTAATGACTACTGTTACATTCTAGTTTCTTGCCGAAAACTTTTCCAAGAACGGTGTTAAATTGTTTGCAGCCTCCGTGGACCCTTCATGGCTTTTGGCTCAGACAGCAACGTGCAGTGGACCAAAGTACACAAACTCAAGCTAGAGTCTTAGTTCTTGTTATTGCTAAATCTGTTTTTGAACATCTCTGCAAATATCAGGCTAGGCCAAGAACAGGATCCTAATAGACCTGAACCCAAAATCATCTGGAGTGTTGAGAAATAGATCAGTGCTTCAGTTCCTGTTCTTCATATGCAAATAATTTTAAATTAATGGATGCAAACTTTCCTGCTGTAAGAAATAGGAGATTAAGTTATCTTCTCATACTTTATTTTACTGTCATAAATTTGGAGTGGTCTTGAGATAGTGGTTCTTGTATCTAACCACCTCCAAGTAAAAGGGCTCAGCACTGAAGAAGAGAATTGCGTTTTCTAAGATTCAGATGGCCAAGAATGATGCTGTATTTCTAGAACATGAGCTTGAAGTCATCTGTATAAACTAAACACATTTGTGAACCTCAGTTTCTCATCAGTAGAAAGATGATAATACTTACCTAACCTGGCTGTTTCACTGTTAAATCATACATTGTATATGAAGATTTTTTTCCACTGTGCTGGGAACATAGTAATTATTCTTAATGCCATGTGGAAAAGAAATTAATTTATCTACATGGAGGGGAATTTACTTCCTGATGAGCAAATCAGAAAGCTTTCTAGGACTAAAACATATATCCTCTTTGGGCATTAGTGAGTGCATCAGGTAGGGTTCAATCAGAGAAGAAGAAGCACTTAGTAACATGGAATAGTAGACCCCAGTCAGTTAAGAAGCTGGTTAAGATGCTTCAGCAGAGCCAGTGGTCATGAAGAAAATGTGGATGTGAAGCCAGGAAGAGCAAGATAAATTAGACCCCCTGACTACAAACTGGAACCTCCAACTTTAGCAACATAGCTGGTGCCTTCCGCCATGGAGGTTGACAGGCTCCAGGTCTGGTACTTGGGAGGGCTGAAGTTGTGGGCCCAACTGCCGGCAGGACAGTGACAATGTTTGTGAGCTGCAGCAGTGGATGACAACCTGTGCCAGCCTTCAAAGCGTCAGCCTGCCACTTCTCTTGTGTTCTCCAAAATTCATGCAAATTGATTTGTGGCCAGCCCTAGCTAGAACCATATAGAGAAGGGAATTCAGAGACACACAGTTCCTGCTTTGCTAGACTTACACAGCAGGAAGCCACCACATTGAGATTTCCTTCTCTGTGGCCACTGCAGGTACCTACCAGGTTAAATCGGCTTTGCAAATTCTCTTTTGATAGTCGGCATGAGAATCAGTGGTCAAGTGAAAAATTCTAAATCATCGTAAATATGGAGTAGACTCAAGGAACAGCCCACCTCTCTGAGGGTATCATCCCTACAGCCCACTGGCTTCATTTTCCAAAGCATATATTGGAAAATATAACTTCAAACTGTCATTTATCTACTTTCAATCAAGAGATTGAATAATAGAAGCAATAATTGGGATAACATGTCTAATTTACCTAAAGAGGTTTCTGCTTAATACATTGCATTCACCAATTCCTTAAAGAATTCCTTTGTGTACTCTGAAGAGTACCAAAAAGCCAAAACCTCACCATGTTACCTTAGCCAGTTGCTGAACATCCTTCATATAGCTGCATTTTAGCATCACATCCTCATTTCTCATCAGATGTCTGCCATGAGAAACATCCATGTGTAATCCACTTTTTTTGTTTGCTGTAAAAATATTTTTAAGATTACTGTGTTTTCTACTCCTTTGTGTCCCCCCATATATGTTTTTAATCTGGTAAGAGCTTGGATTCTCTGTGATAACAGGAAGTCAATAGCCAGGTAAAATTTTCAATAATTATGATTCAGTCATATTGTTGCTGATAGCATTATCAAGCCATATACAGTGGTCTCATTGGAGATTCTTAGGTTTTATGCATTTTTCATAGAGGTGATTATTTTTATATTATCTATTTCTCTATTTTCTTTTACATGTAATTTATTTCCTTGTCACTGACTAGTGTTCAGAAGGAAAAACTGGTTCCCCTTTTTTCCTGGTCATGAACCTTTCTTTGTCACAAAAGATGGGCGAGTCTACCCTGATTTTTCTGACACCCAGACTTCAACAGTTTGTCACATAGAAGTGTCAAGAGCAGGAAATGCCCTGGTTCTCATTTTCACCTGTTGAGACTTTCTGCCTCTGTCTCGTGCAGTCTATGTTAATTGTACACATTAGTCAAGCACCCAAAAATAGCTCTATCTAATGTGGCTGGTGATAAGTTATTTCCATACATGGTGGAGCCTAAGCGTAAGCTTAAGTGTCTTTCTTTTTTTTTTTTTTAAGTGTCTTTCAATGAGTAGTATAGCATCAAGTGTTAAGACTGACACCGATTATGGGTATATATAATTCCTAAAACATCAGTAATTGGATGTACATTGGTGACTAGGCATTTTCCCCTTCATTTTTAAGTCAGAGTCGTGTACAATTAGTGATCTGTGAGGTATTCTCAAAGCATTTGGTCCAAATCCCTGATGTTGCAGATGAAGAAATAGAGGTCAAGAGTAGTTCAGTAACTTGTCCACAATCATAGAGCTGAAATATGGACTGGAATATGAAAACCTAGAAGAAGTAGGGCTCCTGATTCCTACCCCAGTGTTGCTGCAGTAGCAAGCATTCCATTCTGGCAGAAGCATAGACATTCGAAACGTATCACTCCAGCTGGTGTGTTGTGAATAAACTGAAGGGGTTCAGGCAAATGTGGAAGCAGAGAGACAAGATAAAATCTGCTCAATTCCAGTGAGAGATGATAGTGGCTTAGCTCTGGGCTCTAAAGTGGAAGTGGTCAGGAGGGGTTGGATTCTGGATATGTTTTGAAGGGAGAGTGGACAGGATGTGCTGACTGATTGCATGCAAGATGCTATAATGCATAGCCTCAGTGTCCTCCTCACATAGGTGGTCAGGAACTGTTGATTCATGCCTTCAACAGATAATTATATGTCAAGTCCTGTAGTAGTAGCTGAGTATAGCCTGGTGAGCTAAAGCAGATGGCTTCTGCCTTCATAGAAGCTAATACAGTAGTTAGAAACCACATCTTGAGAAAGTGAACTAAGTAATTTTAAGGCATTGCATAATAATCAGCTGTGTATCAGGTGAAAAATTGCATAACACCATGAATCAGCTCCAAGAGATTTCTCCTGCGCAAAGAAATTAGTGGAGAGGCAGGCTTGCCTTATTTGGATCACTGATTCCGTCATCAGTATTGACATAGGGTTTTTAATTGCACTGAGTTCAATTAACACTGTTAATAGGTTTGGATAAAATGTGCTTACAGTCTCATCCTTGTCTAATTTGGCTGAGCCTTATTATCTTTCTGTACCTTAGTTTCTATCTAATTTGCAAAACTAAAATGTTAACATGAGAGTTCCTGTCATGAAGATATTATGATTAATGATCTGCCCCCTCAAAGAAAAGCCCTGCAAATCTTTAGTTTAATCCATAGAGCAATATAAGCTGTTAATTAAAATAAAATTGACAAAGCATGAAAATTAAAAATTGATAAAATGTTTCCAGTTTGAATTATCTCCATTAATTAAAGTGTTACCCTTAGTATCTTTCTGTTTTCTAGAATCCTTTCTTTCCACCTAGCCATGTACTTACATCACATGTCATGAGAGGTTTTCATAAATGAAAGTCATCGTGTTACACGCAGTTTTTCTTTACTCTCTCATTGTTACTATGACTACAGAATACTTATTTGGATTGCACGGAGTGATTAGTAGAACAGGTTTTGGGATTGACAGACCTGGTATTGAATTTTAACTCTGCCACTATCCGTGTGGTCCTGATCAAGCTGTTTATACATTCTGTGTCTCAATTTTCTCTTCTTTAAAATGGGGTTAATGATAACTACTTGCGAGATTTATTCTAAGGTTTAAGGTCAATAACTGATGTAAAGTCCCTAATACTATGCCGGACCGGAAGCCCTCCATAAATGATAATTATTATGACCCAAGAATGACAGTTCCTGTTTCTCAAGGATGGCGTTTCTCTTTTTAAGATTCTATTTATTTATTTGAGAGAGAGACAGACCACCAACAGGAGAGGGGTAGAGGGAGGAGGAGACTCCCCACTGAGCAGGGTGCCTGATGAGAGACTCAATGCCATTACACTGGGATCCTGACCTGAGCCGAAGGCAGATGCTTCCCCAGCTGAGCCACCCACCCAGGCACCCCCCCAAGGGTGGTGATTCTTGTTAGCCTTCTCAACTACTTACCACTAATCACTCTTATTCCTACCTTACCACTTGACAGGAAAAGAGGAATCACCATATGGAATCCTGCATACGATTCAATCACTTCCCTCCTTTAGAATCTGATACATATGATACTCTTTTGATGAAACATTGATTCTGCCCCATCTAATGAGTTCAACTTCTAAATTCCACCCCCCAATTACTGCCTTTTTATTCATTGACTGCTAATTTATTAGCATGCTCATTATTTTTAAAAGCAGACTAATTTTTGCATGCCTGTGGAAGCATTTTCAGTCAGTATAAAGTCTGGTTAACCTTACTGACAGAATCCCAAGGAACCTCACCCCACTATACTCAGAGACCGCAAAATCCTTTTCTTTGTGAAATATTTAAATCTCAAAGACATTTATTTATTTAAAAGTCAAGTATGTGTTGGGGCGCCTGGGTGGCTCAGTTGGTTAAGCGACTGCCTTCGGCTCAGGTCATGATCCCGGAGACCCGGGTTCGAGTCCCACATCGGGCTCCCTGCTCAGCAGGAAGCCTGCTTCCCCCTCTCTCACTCCCCCTGCTTGTGTTCCCTCTCTCGCTGTGTTTCTCTCTGTCAAATAAATAAATAAAATCTTTAAAAAAATCAAATATGTGAAAGTAGCTATCATTTATCCCAAGTGTTTCAAATTGCTAAGCACCTTCTTTTCTTATGTATAAGAAAATAAGCTATTGGTTTGACTAGTCAGTGCAGAAATGTTGGGACTTTGCAGAAAATTACAGTAGGAGGAAGTTGCTATATTGCAACAAGAGAGTATTTTGATTGCAAATTTTTCCATAAGTGTGGCAATTTGCAACTTGAGAAGAATTTAATAGTAGCTGAGCTTTCAAAATGTAACACACAAACTGTCATTTTCTTCCACAATTAAAATAAGTGCTTCTGAAAGTTTCAGGATAAGAATGACCCAAATTACCCTCCCCCACACTTCCTCATCTAAAAGAGGGGGAATGAAGTTTGAACAGAACATCTGTGGACAAAATGAAAGATAAATGGTCTTTTCAGGCAAATGTCTGAAAAAGGGATCTTTTATAGCCAAACAGAATACTATTGCATGCATCGCCATGGTTAAGTAGAGGATCAACAATACTTTCATAATGGCCTTTTATTTTAGCACATTCTATTTTTATGGGTAGAATTATGATTTCAACACACCCATTCATAATTCATCATATAATTATTTGCATATATATTTTTGACACAGATTGCCAGCCACATCTTGAATTCAGATTTAAACTATTAAGTGCCCTCAGACTGTTGCAGTGAAAGTTATGCTAAAGGAGAGTGGATATAAAGAAATATTTCTTATCTACCAAAAGGAAAGACCTACTAAAGAACAGACCTATATGCGGATTACTGGAGAAAAGATACCTGGCTTGTTTCTTTCCCCACTGAAGGACTTCTTCAGGTTAAAATAATCACCTGATTAAGCCACATCTTGTGCTCTTTGCTAATAGTTTGCTCAGCTTCCATTCACCCAGCCAGTATTTATTGAGCACTTCCTCTGTATCAGGCCCTGTTCTAGGAAGAATATGAAACAGTGCATAAAATAGACAGAATTCCTCTTTCATGTCATCTACATTTGGAGAGAAACTTGGGTAATAAACAAGAAATACAAGTACTTTAAGTAATTCTAAGTGCTAAGGAGAGAAGGGAAACAGGAAGTATTGAGGGCAATGAGAATAACAATTTTAGATAGGGAAGCCTGGGGAGAATTTACTAAAGAGGAAGCATTTGAGTTATGATCTGAAGAAGTTAAGGGAGTAACCCACAAAAACATCTGGGCAAAGAGCATCTCAAACAAAAGGAACAGCAAGAGTAAAGGGCGTAAGATTGGCCTTCATATGCTCTAGCTAAAGCAAGTATGGCTGGAGCAAAGTTAGCAAGGGTTGGGGCAGGAGGCAGAGGGGCCAGGCCATACGGGGCCTTCAAGGCCATTGTAAGGATTTCGGCATTCAAATTCAAAGTGGGATGATAGCCAGTTGAAAGTTTTGTGTAGAGGAATGACATGATTCAAGTCATATTTTAACAAGATCACTCAGGCTCTTGTGTTAAAAATAAAGAAGGAAAGAGCAGAGGCAGGGAGGACATTGAGGAAATACTTCAGTAATCCAGGTAAGGGATGATGGTAGCTCAGACCAGGGTGCTACTAGTAGAGGTAGTAAGAAAAAGTCATACTGTAAACACATATTTAAGACAGAGTTGATATAGCTCACTGGTAGACTCGCTCTGGGATGTAAGAAAAGTGTTAAGGTTGATTTCAAGATTCTGATGGGAACTCCTGTGGGGCTAGGGGGAATGGAATTGCTATTTACTAAGGTATAGAAGATTAGGAGAGGAACAGATTGGTTGACAGGTGGTGGATATCATAAGCTCAGTTTTGTACACATTAAATCTATTGACTTAGGAAACCTGCAGGTCAGTCAAGAAGTACTAGCTAACTATATGAGTCATACATTACCAAAGATCAGAGTTGGTAGGCATTCTTAGGGAGAAAGTTCAAAGGACTTTTGTCCAGATGTTCACTATAATAAACAAAGTATTAGTGAGGGCATTAAAAAGATTTTGCTGAGGGGACCTGGGTGGCTCAGTCAGTTAGGTATCTTGGTTTTAGCTCAGGTCATGATTACAGGTTCCTGGGATCCAGCCCCATGTCATGTTCCTCACTCAGTGGGGAGTCCACTTGAGGATTTCTCTTCCTCTCCCTCTCCCCTTCCCCCTGCTCCTGCTTTCTCTCTCTTTAAATAAATAAATAAATAAAATTTTTTATTTTTTTAAAAGATTTTATTTGTTTATTTGACACAGACACAGCAATAGAAGGAACACAAGCAGGGGGAGTGGGAGAAGGAGAAGCAGGCTTCCTGCTGAGCAGGGAGCCTGATGCGGGATCATGAGTTGAGCGGAAGGCAGACACTTAACGACTGAGCCACCCAGGTGCCCCAATAAATACATCTTTTAAAAGTAAGATTTTATTAAATGATAATTTAGGAAATAAGGTAAAAATATATTTTAAAGCCAGTCAGTCTTCATAAATGCTTATAAAGGGAATCTATTTTTAGTGGTAAATAAGCTTTATGAGCTTATGCTTTACATACACATATACACACTCACACACTCACCCTACTCCAAACACCTAAAAAGTTATGGTGATGGTCAAAGGCAAGATCTAGTCTCCAAGGACCAGAAAAAAAGAACAAAATTGTTCAGTGATAAATGGGAACTAAAGCTACATACCTGGTAGGCTCTGAGTCCAGAAAGAGGTAGAGATGGTTGGGAGTCCACTGTAATGGGTTTCAGGGAACAAATGCCTGCAGCCATGTCAGGAAACTGAGGATTGACTTCACTGAGTGAAATCAACTAGGTAAGCAAGAAGTTCCCTGGCCCATGAGAAAGGAGGTTGAATAAAAAACAGCCACTGACCAGAACTATGACTTCTACTTGGGTGATACTTTCCTTACTAATATAAATTATGGAAAATCCACAAAGGCACTTAAAATAAATTTTGAAATAATAACAGGACAATTAAGAACAGTGGATATTCCAGGGGTGCCTGGGTGGCTCAGCTGGTTAAGCAACTGCCTTCAGCTCAGGTCATGATCCCGGAGACCCGGGATCCAGCCCCACATCGGGCTCCCTGCTCGGCAGGAGGCCTGCTTCCCCCCTCTCTCACTCCCCCTGCTTGTGTTACCTCTCTGGCTGTGTTTCTCTCTGTCAAATAAATAAATAAAATCTTTAAAAAAAAAAAAAAGAACAGTGGATATTCCAAAGAGCCAATACCAACTAGACATCCTGGATATGTAAAATACAGTCAGTGAAATAAACACTATATAAATAGGATAAACCCAAAACTGGATGCAGTAAGAGAGAGAATTAGGAAATTAGAAGACATCAGAATGAATTTAGCTAAAAATCATTGCAGAAATATGAAAACATGGTTGATAGGTGAGAGGTGTCAACATATGTCTAGAAAGGAAAAAAGAGACTGCTAAAGAAGACCACTTGAAGACATATCCCTGAAAATGTTCAGGAGTAAAGAAATAATACCTTCAAGGACACATAATGAATATGAAATAGGATTATTTGAAAGAAATTATAACAGACGCTTCATGGTACAATTGCAGAATATCAGAGATAAAGAGAAAAATAATTTAAAGCTACCAAGAAACTAAAGATTGTTTGTGCCAAATGACAGAATAGCCACAGATATCTTCAGAGTAGCAATAAATGCCAAACGAAAATAAAGTAATATATTCAAATTGCTGAAGGAAATGATTTTCAACTTAGTAGTCTATGCCCAGCTAGTCTACCATTCAAGAGTGAAGGATTTTTATATTTTTAAACATAAAGATCTAGAAGAGTTTGCTACTGAGACTGTTATAAAAGAACTTCTAAAGGCTATACTTGAACAAGAAGGATGATCTGAAGCTAATAAGAAAAACACAAAAATAAAATGTATTGTAAATTTCCGCTGTAGCAAGAAAAGCATTCATCATCATGAAAGCAAAGATTTCAGGCGTCTCTCCTCTCTCTCTCTCTCTCTCTTTTTTTACTCATAGCTCTTTATATGATCTGCTGCATTAGCCATTATAGTCATGGATCTGTTCTTAATGTCTTGTTTATATGAAAATTTTCATGATATCATTAGAAACCAAAAAAAGTGACACCAATTAAATATTTGTCATTCAGAATGAATAATTCCATCAGTTCCACTAGGGAAGACTACACAGGATTATAAATTTGCACCTCAGGAGTGCTTAATCACCCCCATCACTGATGACATGAGGAAACATTCACTGTCAGGAGATTATTTGTGCATATGAACAATGAGCAATTTTTCATGTAAGTTGTTAGGATTCTTTTGAATATGAGGCTTTTTCAGGGATCCCAAAGATCACCCACATGTTCTGTGATTCACTAGAAAGACTCACAAGACTCAGCATGTAGTTCTACGCACAACTAAGATTTACTACAGTGACACAGCAAGGAGGTAAGGGATCAGAACAGTAAGGGAAAAAAGACACCTATGGGATCTGGAGAAATCTATGTGCAGGTTTCTTATGCTCTCTCCTTGTGACAGATCATGCAGAGTGCATTCTCACCCAAGCAGCAAAAATGCAGTCACGTGTATAGTGTCTCTGCCCAGGGAAGCCCATTAAAGACTCAGCACCAAAGGCTTTTACTGGATTGGTCATAGAGACCTCCTCTGTCTAGCAACTACAAAAATTCTAGATTTCCCAAAGAAAAACAGGTGTTTAGTCCCCAGGTAGGCAAAACAGTCTTGTTGCTTAGTGAAGCTCATGTCAGTATAGGGAACTATTTCCCAGCCAAATTCCCACATGATAGCTGAGGGCCTTCTGTATTAACTCTCTTAGAGACCTATTTCCTTAACTGTAGTTTTCATTGTTACTTTTAAAAGCATATACAGTTGACCCTTGAACAACACGGGTTATTCACTTATGTGTGAACTGCATGGGTCCACTTACATGTGGATTTTTTTCAATAACTATACTGGAAAAATTTTTAGAGATTTGTGACAATTTGAAAAAAACCTCACAAACCATATCATCTAGAAATACTGAAAAATAATAAGAAAAAGGTATTATTGTAAGTATACAGTACATAATATATATAACATACAAAATATATGTTAATCAACTGTTCACAGTATCAGTAAGACTTCCAGTGAACAGTAGGCTATTAGTAGTTAAGTTCTGGGGGGGAGTCAACAGTCATATGGTTGGTGCCCCTAACCTCCCACCCTGTTCAAGATTCAACTGTAGTTCAATTCATTTTTTTATTTTAGAAAATGTCATGTCATATGGAAAAATAATAAAATCTCTCTTAAGATAATTTCATTATAGTATTTAGAAAAGACATCTATGGCTTTGCTTCTTTGAATGTTAGATAAATCTATATTGTGTGCCTAGGAGTTCTTGAGTTTCAACAGGATGTACACTGGTTAAACTCTGCAATCACATCTAGGGGAAAGAAAAGACATTCTTATTAAAAAGAAAGCCTGGAGAACATAAAATAATGGTTTTGTGTACATTTTAAAGTTGACCTCCAGGATCTAAGGAATAGCATGCAAAAGGCATAGGAGGTACCTTATTTAACTCAGTTCTTCCAAGTTGTCTGTTATACTTGTAGCTACCTAAAAACAAACCACCCCCATCTTTGTCATTTTTTAAGAATAATGAACTGTAAGATTATACCTGTGGAAACACAAAAGGAAAAAAACAATCAGTAATTCTACAGACAAACAATTAAGGGAAAATAACTATATGGAAATTACCTATACTTGAGTATACTCACCTGAGTTATTGTTTGAGCTCTTATTTTGAAACAAAGTGCACTTAAGAAAATCAACACAGCATACAGGTTTTATCTTTTGTTTTCTCTTCAAAATCAATTATGAATTTCTATAGCCATGTATCCTGCAGAATTTTGTCAACACACGCACGCACCACATACAGACATATTTCTATTGCTTTGAGGGTGATTATTTCTGGGTTACGCTGTACATCAGCAAATTATCTGATCCTTATCTTTAGGACTGGTATCCATCTGTAATACCATATTCATGAGAATTAAGTAAACCATACACAAAACAAGAAAATTGCTATGTAAGTAGAATGTTATTTTATGAACAAAATACCAAATAAAAAAGTATGTCACAGGGCACCTGGGTGGCTAGGTGGGTTAATCCTCTGCTTTCGGCTCAGGTCACGATCTCAGGGTCCTGGGATCGAGGCCCGCGTCAGGTCTGTCAAATAAATAAATAAAATCTTTAAAAAAAAAAGTATGTCACAGGATACAAATGTATTGTATGAAACCAAGACCAGCGAATTTTATGTAAGCAAAATCCAATTACCCCTTACAGCCATACCTTTGTAAAGAGAAAGAATATTTTGTTACCTAAAATTCATTTTGAAGGAGTATCTGTGAATTGAAATTACACATGCTATCTCTGTACCCTGTTAGCTAGCTAATCATGTGAACATAATTAACCTCATTATACCAGTGAACAAAAATGTAGCTTAGTAGACTAACTAGAACCAATGATTTAAAGTCACTGAAAGCTAGACCAGTCAATACAGTTGTGGGTTTCTGGTACTTAGCATAGAGCAGACAGATGGGTTTAGCTGAGATGGTTGGTTAGCTAGGCAAGTATGATCGAGAGAGCATGGCTCAACATAATGATTATAATGTTGTCATGAAAACTGAGTGAGATAAAAAAGGCACAAAAGGGTGGTAAGGTCAATGACTTGGATGTCTTAATGAAGATTTTCTAAAAATGGCTGGATTGGAGTTGTTGGGCTACATAAAATGTCAGTCATAGAGGCAGTGGTTGGGGCATTCTTAAGATAACAAACCTAGCCGTGGGGATCAGTAGCTGAGGAGAGGAGAAGTAAAGATCATTGGAAATGAGGTACTGACATCACTTACACAAGATTACTTCACAGTCCTAGTAAGAGAAGTAGGTGTGACAAAATTGTCATTCAAGTGCTGGTGGCTTATGGAAGGGAATGAACTTCAGAGTCACAAGTGAGAGTCCTTGGGGCACCTGGGTGGCTCAGTCGTTAAGCGGCTGCCTTCGGCTCAGGTCATGATCCCGTAGACCCAGGATCGAGTCCGACATCGGGCCCCCTGCTCAGCAGGAAGCCTGCTTCTCCCTCTCTCACTCCCCCTGCTTGTGTTCCCTCTCTGGCTGTGTTTCTCTCTGTCAAATAAATAAACTCTTACAAAGAAAAAACAAACAAGTGAGAGTCCTACTTGCCTGGCTACTTCATAAGCCCTTATGAGAATCAAATGAGATATGGCCTGGGAAAGCATAATAAACCTGTTTAAAAGAAAAGGTAAAAAGTAGTATAGATGATAGATAGATAGATAGATAGATAGATAGATAGATAGATAGATAGATAGATAGATAATGTAAGAGCCCTGAGATTTACCACTGCTTTGTGCCCTGCTTTCTCTGCCTATAAAAGAAAGACAATGATAAAACTTCTCCTGCTTCATGGGAGATTACAAAGTTAAGTGACATGATCTATATAAATTTGTTTTGAGTCTTTGGAAAAAGAAAGTGCTTTCTCTGACCTCTAGTGCTGTGGATGGCAGCCTGAGTGTAAAATAACATTCTTCCCTTCCTTTGATTTCAGACATTTCAGCAGTCCTCGCTGCAACACAAATCAAAGAAGAAAAACAAAGGTAAGACAAGGAAATGAAATTTATAGCTACTTAGTTTTCACTGTGATCATCACCAGCATACATCACGCATCTTCTCATGGTAGTTTGGAAGATTACAACCCTGTAGCAAGAGCTCCAAGATCAGCTTCTCTTTCAGGTCAATTATGATGAAGGGGGACCTTTTACAATAAATGGTCTCGATTGGTTTTGAGACTGGGATTACACACTCCTGATTCCATCACATGTCTCTTAGGTAGGGGGAAGTTACTAAAGATTTCCGTAGTTTTCTATTCGGATACAATGTAAAAATTAGAATTTTTAAGGTTGTTAAGTACCCAGATTATCTTTATGAGCTATAGATTAATCTTCGACCTTCACACTTGTATAAAATTTAAAAAGCATTTTACCTACTATGATCTTTAGGTCCTATAGCTGGCAAGAGCAAAAGACGAATTTCTTGCAAAGATCTTGGCCGGGGTGACTGCGAAGGTTGGCTTTGGAAAAAGAAAGATGCAAAGAGTTATTTTTCACAGAAATGGAAGAAATACTGGTTTGTCCTAAAGGATGCATCCCTATATTGGTATATTAATGAGGAGGTAAGACAAAGCACATTTTGTTCTCTCATCCATTTTCTGTCTTTAACCGAAAGAATCACCATTTGGGAACTTATATTTTAAAAATCATATAACCACCTTAATCCTAATTCAGGAGAGTTCCACTAGTTATTTTTTAATCTGAATTCTTAAAATGATTGCCTTTTGGGGTTCTGGAAAGATAATTGTGTCAACTATTCAAATGTGGCAACATGTCTAAAACACAACACAGATAAAATTCTATGTATCTAATTCAAAATTCCAACCTAATTCCAGCAGTAGCTTAACTAGAAGGATTATACATGGAATTTAAAATAGATTTTTAGATATATTCCTTTTGCTCAAAGTTCTGTTTTCTTGGGAGAAAGAAGTTCTTTAATAATTTAAGTAAATTAATAGCACATGAATTTGTTTTTCTTAAGGAAGACATGAACTGGAAGACTAGTTTTAAAAATCTGCAAGTTTTCGTTTTATTTGGCCCATTGGAGGGGTGGGGGAAGGGAAATGTATATAGTATATTTAAATTGTTCTTATGATTTCCTATTTTATTTACAGTAAACAGATATTTATCCAGAGTAGTTATTTCATAACCTACCACCTATCACAATAGATGTGCAAGAGTATACCTTACTCACGGATATTTTTTTGAATTTGCATTTACTTCTATTCTTTTGCCATAGCCATCTATCAGTCCACCTCATTAAGATTTTTTAGCAATAATTTCTATTGTTAACTTGTCTTCTCCAAAACTGGACATGGTTTAATATAGTGTACTGGCTAAATAGTCTTATTCTATTAATGTTAAGGCATTCATCAGTTTGCATTTGAAGATTAATTTTTTAAATATAATTTAACAACATAATTATGCTTATTATTATAACATAAAATGTCTAGAGTAGTTATGTTTGTTATGGTTAAGAGAATAGATTTAACCCACCTGAGTTACTATGCATCAGTTTCCTCATCTGCAAAAAGGGGGAGTAATAATAGGACCTAGCTCACGGGGCTATCATATGGGTGAAGTGAATCAGTTCATGTAAAGCCCACTTAGAACAATGCCTGGCACACACACTCAGTACTCAGTAGTATGCTGTTAGCAATATTTTTCAAATTGACTTCATATTTCATTTGTAAAATCTTAAAGTACCATTATGCTATTCAATATAAATGGCTATATTATATAGAAGGATTTGGTTATTTTCTGCACTTTTGATATTATTTGTGCCAATCAATCACACAAACCTAAAAAGCCTTCTATCACTAAGTGTATCTTATTTTAGATAAAAAAACAATTTTTCCAATATTTTTATTTAACATATATCAGATACTTTTTGTATGCCAAAGAGTATCAAAATATAGTCTTCGTTTCTCTTTAAGTTCACGTGTAGATTTGTCTGCTGTATGCTATATTATATTCTATTTTTTGAAGTGTAAGTGATAAAAATCTGAGACCCATTTTTATTAAATAATAGCTAAGTTTCAATCAGAGTAGTTACTGTGTTAGCCTTGTGAAAAGTGAATGAATAATTCCATAGTATACATAGTAAGATAACTTAGTGTGATTTTTTTAGGAGAAATGTAAAACTCCTTCATCACATCATTAGAGGAAGATTATATGTACCCCCAAAATATTTTAAATTGTTCAAAATTTAGAACTTTAAAATTAAAGATATCAAGGTTGATATAGCAGACATCAAAGTTGGAAAAGAGATTTGAAATTATTGTGTTTACCTCAAGGTTGGAAGAAAAAAAATACTCAAATATTGAAAAACATTGAAAAAGTTATAATGCTCTCTTTTTTATAGCACACATTTCAGTCGCTATCATTAATATCATATTTTTATTATGTTTTACATACATACATACATACATACATACTGAAAGAATTAAGGATCTGTATTTTTTTCTTTGAGATAGCATATGGGGGTATAATGTCACTTGAACTCGGTATATAAGGAGCCATGGACTGATAACACCACAGATCAAAGTTTGGGGGAGTAAAAGTCTGAGGAGCTTGGTCATGACCATGAAAGGGACAACAACAATGAAAGGATTTAGCCAAAGGTAGTCTTAGCCTAGTTGGAATAACTTGTATCTAAATTAAGATTTTGGATAATTCTCCTATCTTGTTTTTCCTTGCCACATTAGAGGGAGGAGGCTTTTATGGATTTCATTCAATTGTCCAAGTAGAAAATGACGTTTACGTATATAACATTCATACCAAGGTAGATATTTGAAGATCAAATTAACTTATTTCATTTATAAAATCTTGAATACACAGTGTATTTAATTCAAGTTTGATAAAAGACTTTTATTGGAGACAGAAAATGAATTGAATTAGTAAACTTTGATGTATTTTATGCCTGAATATTAAAAATTACAGAAAACTGTGAATGGTGAATGTGGACTGCAGTTATTTTATATGTTATAAAAGTATATATATATTCTGGTGAGAAAATTACTTATAAAACATGTTTCACTTTGACAGTTTAAGGAATTTTCAATTTCATTATAAGAAGGATTTTTCAAAATTTCTGTGTATATCTTAATTTGCAGTGTTCTAAATGTTCAAAATATATCTTCAATTTAATGGAAATAACAATTAAGAGTAGAACTCTAATCTGTCAAATTTAAGAAATTAAATGACCAGATTTATTAGTATAGATTTTTATGACATAGTTATATAGTATTATCAGCTTCAACCCTTTGTGTATTATACCCTAAATAAGAATGTTGCCTCTTTAGGATGAAAAAGCAGAAGGATTCATCAGTCTGCCTGAATTTAAAATTGATAGAGCCAGCGAATGCCGCAAGAAATAGTAAGTTGATTTTATTTGGGGAGATGGAGAAAAAGGAAGGGTTGGGTTTTTTTTTTTAATTTCTAGCTTTTAAATTATAGGTTGCTTGTCTAATGCTTTCAAATTGAGGTAATAAGAAAGCAGTTTTGTGGGCAGAAAATTGAATTTTTTACTGATTTCTGTCATCACGGCAGAAGCATTAAATATGTGAACTCAGGTTAGATGTTGAGGTAATTTTACCCATAAAAATTATTTGGTTCTAAATTATTTCCCAATTTGAAATAAAATAAGTATACTTTGTTTCCTTTTGCAGTGCATTCAAAGCCTGTCATCCTAAAATCAAAAGCTTTTATTTTGCTGCTGAACATCTTGATGATATGAACAGGTAAAATGTTACTTAAATTTCAAAGTACTTAGAAAGTCAGTTAGGCTTAGAATTGTAAGCTTTCCACATTAATGTTAGAGAATAATGTCACCATGATCAATCAGTTTAAGATAAAATGGACTCAGACATAGCTGCATCTAGCCTTGGCTAATTTCGGAGAACAGCATTTTAAAGGTCAAAATGAACTTTATAAAAAATGTGCCTGAATTCATGTATAGACATATATATATATATCCCCTGCAAAAGCCCATTTCAAGAATGTGTCTTCAAATTTATTTCCAGGTGGGGGGGAAAGATAATCACCAAAAAACCTGACTTTTCCAAGTGCTGAGTATTTATGGCACAACATTTATCTCAATTATTCAGTCCTAAGCAAAGTTAATATTTCCTTTTGTCATCTTTCTTCTATCACTGGACAAGATTATACTGCTAAGTGATTAGATGGCAACATGGTTATTTGGGGTTGTGAGGGGGAGAAATATATATATTTTTTGCATATACATATAATATATATATTCCCATCACCTATAACAATCTGCTCTAGGTTTCACACTTTAATTTTTATGAATCTGACCATGTCTTCCTTTTCCTTCCTTTCCCTTCTCTCATTTCTAGACTTGTAGAAATTTGACTTAAGATTCAGATTTTTCCTTTTCACAGGTCTTCCACAGGCAGTGCATATGACATATGTAACTTGCCAACAGTTAGGGAGAGACAGCATAGCATAGTGATTAAGAGAATAGACTTTGGAGCAAGACTCAGCTCTCGCACTTACTAGCTGTGTGACCTCGGCTATAACTGGACCTCTTTATGCCAGGTATTGGCCCCTCTAAAAAATGGACATAATAACCATCTCCACCCAATGGACTATTGTGAGGAGCAAATAAGCACACATAAAGGGCTTAGGACAGTCCCTGTTCAATTTTAAATGCTATCTAGCTGTTTGCTGGCAATATATATTCCTTTCATATACTTTGGGCTCTTAGCCCATTTACCTTTCTTTGTGTGTCTCCAAAAAAAATTAGTATCCAGGGTTTTTAAAAAATATTTATTTATTGATTTTAGAAAGTGAGAGAGAGAGAGAACAGAGAACAGGGCAGGGAGGGGCAGGGGAAGAGGGAAAGAGGAAGACTTAGTCAGACCCCGCACTGAGTGGGGAGCCCCAGGTGGGGCTCAATCTCACCACCCTGAACTGAAACCAAGAGTCAGGCACTTAACCAACTGAGCCACATAGGCACCCCCAGTATCCAGATATTTTTAAGCACAAAGTTGTGCAACTTTATAAATGAACACTTAGGCTTTTTAAATAATCTTGGGTTGTTTGACACTTGGGAGTAAAGGCACAGTTTGTCTAAAAGCAAGGCTATGAATACAAGGAAATGGCAAATAAGTGTTGAGAACACTTGATAGAATATTTTATTCTTAATAAGGGAATTGAGTCTTCCTTGTATTTCACATAATCTTTTGATTTATTTTACCATTCTTGAAATTTCACACTAGGCAGTTAGAATTTGAAGAGCTGTTCTCAAAATGAAAATGTTTATTCACATGCTCATGGGGTCAGGGAAAGGTTGTAATGCTTTATTTTGTGTTTTAATAATGTTATAATTCTACTATTGTAGTTACTATCTATTTTATCACATGTTGAGCTCAGTGCCCTTGGGATGAAGATGAAGGGTTTACATCATGACCAAACAGAATTAGTTGTAAAAATGAGTATTATCCCTTCTTACAAGATGGATACACTAGAACACAATCACCTCTATGTAAGAATTAGCATAATTATTTATGAAACATGTTAATCAGGGTCTTTTTAAACATAAAAAGTGCCTTTTGGGATGTTTGGGTGGCTCAGCTGATTAAGCGGCTGCCTTTGGCTAAGATCATGACCCCTAGGGTCCTGGGATAGAGCCCCGCATCGGGCTCCTTGCTCGGTGAAGAGCCTGCTTTTTTCCCTCTGCTTGCCATTCCCACTATTTGTATTCACTGTTCCTCTCTGATTTAAAAATAAGTAAATAAAATATTAAAAAACAAAAGAAAGAAAATGCCTTTTTATGAACTAAAAAACCATTCCTGGTCTCCACTTCCTGCCTTGTGTTAGCAATAACTTCAAAAAAGTGTGTTATGTCACTTTTCTTCCCTAATACTCCTATGGATGTATCTGGTTCAGGATCTCATAGAAGAAGCTAAACCAAACCCATGTGTTTCATTTTGTTTTTTCTAAGCAATAAGTCAAAGGAAAAAAATGGATCTGATCAAATGTGTCCTCTCCATATCATACATTTAAGAGTGCTGTTTTATGTTACCCTTGCTATAGTATATTAGAACGTTCAGAATTACATTGTCCTGAAATACTGAATCTTTTTAAAAATTTAAGTATAATGGACTTTCATTGTTTTTACTTTTTTTATAATCATATTCCCAATGTTTACTTTGAATAGGCAAGTTTTTAGAAATTACTTGTTAATAGAAAGGCGGAATGCCAGTGCTGGAAATAAACAGAGGATTAGTGGTGGGAGAGATGCCCCCCAACAATTCCGTTCTGTAGCCTGACTGTTAGATAGTGGCAAGATAATCCGGGCATTGGTTCATTCTATATATAATATTTGAAAGGAATATACCTAAGTCTTCAAGAGATTTCATATTTATAAATTATAATTATGCTAATTATAATATAAATATAAACCTTATCTGGTAATTTCTTAATTTCTAAAGCACTAGCATATGTATTTTAAAAATATAGTGAGTTTTGACATACATATACCCAAATTTACATAGACTTATATATGCCTACATATACATATACCCAAATGTATGTATGTATATATACATGTGAAATATTAAAATCTCACCTTCTATTTTCTGAGCAGCTGTAAATCTGTTTGTGAGGTAATTTGCAAAAATACATTTGAGGCCCCCACCACCATCCATCTGTTTCCTCCTCAGAAATGAGCACTGAAACATGAAAAAAAAATTGCCAGTCTTTGTGAAATCTGTGGGAAGAAAACAAAATATCATGTTTCTCAAGTATTCTGAGGCTTATTTACTGAACTCATTTGGCATATAAATTCCGTATCATGTCAGCACATATGTCCTTAAAATTGTGAGGAGTCACCCCATTTCTATTTGGTAATTAGTTTTTGTATATTTCTCCCATAGTTCTTTTTTATTTTTTTCCTCTCAATACATTATTCTTTGTTAATTTTTGACAACTTCATGGGAATGTTCGCTTTAGGCTCAACATTCCCTTACCTATATTGTCTTGTTTTAAAACATCAGTGTTATATTAAGGTGCTGAATATAGACCTAATATTAAAGCACTTCCCCATCACTAAATTCAATACCTGTATCCCCAACTGCTTTTTCTTAAAATAGCCTCCCCCCATTCCTAGCACCTTTGACTTTGTAATTTTTTGCCTAGCTATTTTTGTAAATGGCACTTGATACTAACTTTTGATGTATGTTTATTTGTATCCCTATTTATTTTCTGTTGCCTTCACTAAGATGTAGTCTCTGTGAAGGCAGATACTTTTGTTTTGTTTCTCTCTGCATCCTTGGTGCTTGGAACAGGACCTAGCAGACATAGGTTCTTATTAAATATTTCTTGACTCCGCTAATGAATATATATCTGCTGTTTATAATGGTCTTAAATACCAAATCATACTGCAACAGTATATAGGTCAGGCTCTTCTAGCTGAGGCCTTGAAGACAAGTTTATCCAAGATAGCACCAACAGTTGTGTAGTGTTGAGCCTTTTGTCGTGTGCACACTGGCCAGAGTAAGCCACACACTTTCTGAAGAGTTTTTATCAGGAGCAGAATTTTTCTTCCGAAAAGTAGTCGAATTTTTCAACTGTCTTTTGACATTTAGCAATTCTGGAACTCACTGAAGGCAGGAATTATGTCTTACTCATTTTTGTGCCCCCCAAACATAGCTCATTGTTCATCATATAGAAGGCATTTAGTAAATTTGTTGAACTGAAAAATCAAGGAAGCCTCTTTTTAGTTTTCTGATTCATCTCATAAGGACCTTATTGTTCTTTAAACTTCTAACAAAATGAAATTTCAGTGATGTTTTTTAAAATAGTCAGTATGAGGTACTAGATTAAAATCTAATAATACATGTTCCTCTAGTGCTGTTATCATCATTTTCACCCAAAAAACACCAGGCAAGTCTTTCTCAAGGGTGCTAAAAGTTGTCTTGTAGTACAAATTCAACACCTTTCTCACTACAAATGACCTATAGACTAAATTTCAGTTTTGACCTTTTACTAGTGATTAGAGTCATTTTTTAAAGGTTATTCATCGTGAAGTTGACTTCTTATCGTTTGTAATTTTCTGGAGTGTGGGAGTGTACTGCATGATACTGAATTTATTTGATCGATCTTTATTTGATTCCCTTTCTGTTCCAGTCCCTTCTTCACTTCCCAAAAATACTTGTGATAATTACAATGTAATTATCAAAATAAAGGTGAGCTTTAGGTGGCTTATTCTTAAAATTAAGGCTTAAATAGGGGCACCTGAGTGGCTCAGTTGGTTAAACGACTGCCTTCAGCTCAGGTCATGATCCTGGAGACCAGGGATCGAGCCCCGCACCATGCTCAGCAAGAAGCCTGCTTCTCCCTCTCTCATTCCCCCTGCTTGTGTTCCCTCTCTTGCTATTTCTCTCTGTCAAATAAATAAATAAACAAATAAAATCTTTTTAAAAAATTAAGGCGTAAATATCCATGGATGTGATTTTGTCAGTGAGAGACACAACTTCCCTCCCTTTTCAACATATTCTAACAGTCTGCTGCAGTGAATACCACTGGGCATAAATGCTGAAATATATGACTCACTTCCAAGCACGTAACCTTCCATCTGACACAGGAGATAAACTCTTGGGAGAAAAAGTTCTCAAACACAATTTTTTTCTTAAAAAATGTATCTTGATCAGATTATTCCACAGTTTAATGACTTTAATTATACTTTTGTTTCCAAACTTAAGGTATTTTAGAAGGGGGGGCCGTTCTTCCTTAATTTCTGATTTGTGGAAGTATATGGATCATAGCTCAGAATGGACCAGTGGAAAATTGTCAGGTTAATTTAAAGATTAATTAATTATGATTTGATAATCTGATGCAGTGTAAACAGCCGGAATAATGAACACAGGGAGAGATCTGGTGAGACAAATGATGGAGAGTGAAACTGTGCAGGCCCCTACACTGCCAATAGCAGCACTACTGAGAGCAGGAAGATTTATTTTAAAGTTACTATTGTTCATGGAAATAAATTTTCAGGACCTGAACAGAGGTTAAAATTACATTTGTTCATTTAGAAAACCTAATACCCTTGTATTTAGAGACACGTTTCCAAAGTACTCCTGACATGCGTTTCCCCCTGGATCATTAACCTTAAATGACCTTCATCAAAAACTAATATTTCATAGTAACATTTATTTTGACAGGCAAGGTCCATAACTTTCTCCCTCATCAGTATATATTGTATGATATTAAGTGTCTGTAAAAGAGCATTTGTTCTGAAGACACAATCAGCAGCAATATTTGGAGTGCTTCTGAATTTGGAGCAACAGAATTAATAGGGCTCTGATCATCTTAACACCTTCTGTATTATAGATAAGAACAGGTTTGCCTAAGATTTTTATATTGAAATAGCATCTTTAGTGTGGAAACAATTTGTACTACAGCAAATTACAGCTCACTGAAGACTTCATGTGTCAAGAGTAGCAAAAAACACATCTTTTATGTAGAATTATCTCATATATTCTTAAACATCTTAAAATAAATATTTTTATTAAGTTTTGTGATTTGGGGGCACCTGGGTGGCTCACTGAGTGTCTGACTCTTGATTTAGGTTCAGGTCATGATCTCAGGGTTGTGAGATCGAGCCCCTCGCTATGCTGGGCTTGGAGTCTGCTTAAGATTCTCTCTCTCCCTCCCCCTCTGCCCCTCCCCCTTCCCTCTCTAAAAATAGTAATAATAATGTTTTTTATTTTAATTCCTGTATGGGGTACCTGGGTGGCTCAGTGGGTTAAGCCTCTGCCTTTGGCTCAGGTCATGATCTCAGTGTCCTGGGATCGAGGCCCACATGGGGCTCTCTGCTCAGCAGGGAGCCTGTTTCCTCCTCTCTCTGCCTGCCTCTCTGCCTACTTATGATCTCTCTCTGTCAAATAAATAAATAAAATCTTTTTTAAAAATTCCTGTATAGTTAATATACTATCTTATTAGCTTCAGGTATACATGTACTGATTCAGCAATTCTTTCCATCACCCAGTGCTCATCATAATAATTGTACTCCTTAATCCCCATCACCTATTTCACCCAGCACCCCACTCTCTGACCTACCTTTACTCTGGTAACCATCAGATTGTCCTCTAGAGTTAATAGTCTGTTCCTTGGTTTGTTTCTCACTTATTTCCCTTTCATTTATTTGTTTTGTTTCTTAAATTTTACATATAAGTGAAATGATACGGTATTTGTCTTTCTCTGACTAATTTCACTTAACACAATATACTCTAGCTTCATCCATGTTGTTGCAAATGGCAAGATTTCATTCTGTTTCATGGCTGAATAATATTCCATTGTATATATACCTCATCTCCTTTATTTTTTTTTAAGATTTTATTTATTTGACAGAGAGAAACACATCCAGAGAGGGAACACAAGCAGGGGGAGTGAGAGAGGGAGAAGCAGGCCTCCTGCCGAGCAGGGAGCCCGATGTTGGGCTCGATCCCGGGTCTCCGGGATCATGACCTGAGCCGAAGGCAGTCGCTTAACCAACTGAGCCACACAGGCTCCCCTCCTTTATTCTTAAAATAATTATTTTTAAGAAGTAAAATATAAGAAATTAAGTTGCAATGTTACTGATTTTAATTTTTTTTCCAGATGGCTTAACAGAATCAATATGCTGACTGCAGGATATGCAGAAAGAGAGAGGATTAAGCAAGAACAAGGTAAAGGAATGAATGTGTATATATATATATATATTTTACAGTCGTGGGGTGTTTGTTTTGTCTTGTTTTGCTATTATCTTATACAGTGATTCACTACTATCATTTGAATGAACATGTGTACGTCAGGCTGTGGTTATTTCTTTTCTGGGCACTTTGAATCCAAACCATAGCATCTTATAGGTAAGGTTTAGTAAACTAAACAGGAGGGCAATAAACTCTGAAATTTTTGGTGCTCCTAGTTTGGAGTTTGTTGCTGTCTGTCTCCATCTATTTCCAATGAAGGAAAAAGTCTTAAAAAGTCTGTAATTGGTCCTAAATATTGACCAAAGTTCAAGCCCTTGTTGGTGTGTTGTATCTTTCTGTTTAGTACTTTCACAGACATTTAAGTGGACTTTTATGCAAAGAGCTCAGATGGATGACCCCTTCTTGCATAAATTATCTCAACCGGTTATGTTCTTCAGTCCTGTTCCTCTGTTACTCTGTGATCTTATGGAACTTGACTTAGTATTGACCTCACATTTACAGAAGACAATGTCATTATGCAGAATTAAAATTTCACTGAAAGCTGTAGTCACCATTCCAACCTGCTTTACATTTCCAAAAAGTGTTTATTGTACATACCTTGGAAGCATCAATAGGTTTTGGAAATCTTTTGAGATTTCCTCAAATCAAAGAAATTCCACAATATATATATTGTGTCTCCAGTGGGCATAGCCCATTTGTTTATGTGGAGATTCTAAAAACCTTCTGTTTCCTCTCAGAGTAAAACCTCAGCCAAAACTTTTCTAAACATCTAAAAGCTAAGAGTTTAAGAGCTTTAAAGAAGATAACCAGATCCCAAAACCAATCTGTCAGCAAATGTTTAGGGAAGGGGTTGGCAAAGTTTCTGTGAAGAGCCAAGTAGTTAATATTTTAGGTTTTGCAAGCCCATAAGATTTCTGTCTAAAGTGGTCACACTCGGCCATCACAGTTTCAAAGCAGCTGTGCACACATGAGGGATAAAGCTGATGCCAAATTTCATATCATTTTTTACATTTCAAAAAATATTCTTCGTCTGATTTCTTAACCATTTAAAAATATAAACACCACTCTTGATCCACAGGCCATGTAAAAACTGACAGAGGGCCTCATTTGGCCTGCAAGCCTTAGTTTACCTACCTCTGGTATAGAGCCATTGGGTGAGGGAATGAGGATGGGTAGAGCACTGAAGGATGAAGAGCTAGGGACAGAAAGATTTCAAAGAAATAGCAAAGCATGGTTCCTGCCAATAGAAATGTATCATCTTGTTGAGGATCTCAAAGAGACACCCTTGAAACTGCTTAAGAAAAATTAAGAACAAACAAAAGAAAAACTAGTGAATAACGTAAAGTAAATGAGTCCTAATGATTGTACAGCCCCTAAGTGGGGCACCTGGGTGACTCAGTGGGTTAAAGCCTCTGCCTTCGGCTCGGGTCGTGATCTCAGGGTCCTGGAATCGAGGCCTCACATCGGGCTCTCTGCTCAGCAGGGAGCCTGCTTCCTCCTCTCTCTCTGCCTGCCTCTCTGCCTACTTGTGATCTCTCTCTCTGTCAAATAAATGAATAAATAAAAATTTTGCTAAGTGAATGCAAAATTTAAAAAAAAAAACCTGGGAAGGAGGCAGGGCTAATGAGGAAATAACTTGTTAGAGGAAGTGAGTGTGAACCTGTAAAGTCAGCGGCAGAGGGGAAGAGAAGATATTTTATTCACTATGAAGCTTTTCTGTGTAATGCCTTCAGCTAGCACTCTGATAAAATTAAGGTGAAATAGACCTGCCATCCCGCCTGAAATTACACTGAATTCTAGCAGAAAGGTTACTCTTAATATAATACAGAAAATGAAATGTAAGAAAGTACAAATCAAGTTCTGTGGAAATTTGGCTGGAGAGATTGCTTCCAAGAGGGCAATGGGAAAAGGCTTTATATCGACTCCATTAGTTGAACTCGTTCTCACAGGATGAGAAGAAAAGACAGTTAGTGAAGTGACAAGGTCAAGCATTCCTGAGAGTGGAAGCATGGATACTTCCACAAATAACGTGGAAGCATTCTACATCAAATCGGTATGCGCAGAGTGTCAGGCCAGTTATTAAGCCACATTTCTTCTTGTTAAAAGTTTGTTTAAGGAATAAACCTTTCATACTTCAACTTAGTTTATAGGCCTAAAATTGTGATGAGTACTAAAAAAAAAAAATACTAGCCTTCCTTTTCACCTTGTTTAAAGTCATAAAACAGTTCTTCATAAGTGCATACAGATTTGTTTCTGGTTTTTTTAAGATGCAAAAATTAAAAGTGAACAGTGTACTGATAGGAAAATGAATCTTGGAAAAAACGTGGTCTACGTGAATAAGGAGTCTTGGTCTTTAGGCTCAACTCCTGTATTTTATCACTTTGAAGTTTAGCATGGTCTTCATTTTAGTGAATTTTCTTTGTACCTGGTATTCTATAGCCAAATTTAATTGTGGATTAAAGAACTGGTAAGTTGTATTGCACATACAGGTTCCAATAAGTATTCAGTCCGTGAATTCATGCTGCCCAGTCATGTGAGTATATATTTGAGTGCCTTCCGGAGTGATAAGCATTCATTGGCAGAAGCTGATAGTTAATAAGTCACCTCTCTCTTGCTAGCACAATGCAACCAGACTCTCTGAAATAATTTGGATTTCCACATAGAGTGTATATTCCTCAGGCACTCTGACATAGGTCAGAAACACACAGCACTTTCCTACCTTCTGCATCATTAGGTCTCATGATATATTCTATGTAGAAAATTACTGGATGCCTGTGTCTACTCGACACTTCTCTACAGTTCCTTGACATCTCCCGAGTACCATTCTCAGTACTGAAGGTAAACTTCATACAAAATATAGCTCTTTGAGGGTTGGGTGTCTTTCACAAACACGCAAAGGAGTAACTAACTGCCAAGTACTTTTTATATAAGTACCCAGTGCAGCTTGGAAGTGACTCTTGCATTGATTTAAATAAAAGTTAGTGAATTGCTATCTGTAACTATGGAAGTGTAAAGGATGTGGGCTTCTCTTTCATTATTTGTTGTTGTACTTAGAAAAAGCAGGATTATACTAAATTATGCCAAGATCACAGTTTAGCTAATTGTCTGCTAATTATTTTTTTGTATTTTCCCACCTTCAGGTCAGACATTCATGACGCCTTATTTTATCTCATACATAAGGTCTTTTTAAAGCTTTAATCATATAAAAGTGAACAAAATATATTGTATTTTTGGTAGTTTTAGATGAAAAATTCATTCTTTTTTTTTCAAATTATCCTTTTACATCAACATGAGAAGTGAAAATGGTCTTATTCTATTGACACAGTGTTTATTCATTACTTATAAAATTGAACATCACTGCAAGAGGCGTTAAATGTTCCATTTATTTTGTGCTAAATAGAAAGCTAAGAAAAATAAATTAATTTGCCCTTAGAATGCAGATCAAACTGGTTTCAGCCTCTGAGCAAATGCTGTGCCTGTAATTTTCCACCCAAACCCCAAATAAACCAGGGTTGGCTTTTCTGTGTAGGCTCCTCTCTGGCATTGCTCTCTTAAAGACACACGATGTACTGTGAGAAATGAACTTAATTTACAAGGTGGGATTTCAGTCTTTTCTTCAGTAACCCAAGAAAACTATAGATTGATGGTATTTTTTAGTAAACCAAGAATAACATCAAATAGTGGACTGAATTTCTTCCTAATTCAGCTGAGGGTGAAAAATAGAGAATCTCCCTCATCTGTGACTTGTAGTGATAGCTAGAGAGAATTGGATAAAATGGCAATTATCTCCTTCTCAACATGCTAATAAGGGCCACTTGAGGTACTAATTCCTTGAGACCCCCAAGGTATCAGTGCAAAGGTCAAAGAGAAACTCAACACAGGTGCCAGAGTTTCAAGAAATAGTGGAAAGGTAAAAACAAAGTGATCTTAGTAAACCACTGCTTGGGGCTGAGATGGGGGGAAGCTGAGTCCCTTCACCTCTAGCAATGACTGACTTGTAGTATTTCAAGTTCCCACAAACTACCTGACCCAGATCCCAGAGCTTCAGAATTTACTTTTTCACTGCTGCAACTTGCTACAAGGGAAAAAAAAACTAATATCCAAGAAGTTAAACACAAAGCATCTATCTCCTCTGTGATCTGGGTCAGACTGTCCTAGAATACTACCTACAAAACCACCCAAGAAGATCAGGGGCCCTAATATTTATTAAGTGCTATCAAGGTGCAAAGCACTTTAATATATATTCCCTTATTTAGTCCCCCCCGCCACACACATACACACATACACACAACTCTGAAAGGCAATTATCATTAGCCCTCTTTTACCTGAGTCTATTTCGACATCAATTCATATTTGAGGGGAAACTTAGTATACTTAGTATACTGGCTGTCACCAGCATGGCCCATTGTAAATACCAGACACAAATTTAGATTAACTAGTTTCTGCTTACCTTTTAGTCAAAGGGAATAATTAAAGTAGGAATAGCATTTTCAAGGTTTTTGTATTTCGAGGCCTGAATATAATAATCTCTCTTCATTGTTAAAAAATTGCTGTTCATGATAGCCAGAGTAAGAGAGCAACAAGAGGAGGGGGGCTTAAAGCATCATGAATAGGGATGCCTAAGTGGCTCAGTTGGCGATGTGTCTGCCTTCAGCTCAGGTTATGATCCCAGGATCCTTGAATCGAGTCTCACATCAGGCTCCCAGCAGGGAGCCTGCTTCTGCCTCTGCCTGCCGTTCCTCCTGCTTGTGGGCTCTCCCCCTTTCTCTCTGACAAATAAAAATCCTTTAAATTTTTTTTTTAAAGCATCGTGAATATATGGCAAATTAAATTCTCCCACTATGTCATACAAAAGAGTCCTTGCTTCAAAGTTTAGGGCAAGGTGATTTCTTAGTTCAAATCCCAGCTCTACTACTTTCTATTCAGCATATATAGCAAGTACTGAATACATGTTAGCCATTATTTTTCACCTAAATATGAATATCATTTAGGCCTTATGATGGTTCTTTTGTGATTTGGATTTTCATAAGAATAAGGAACATATGTTTTAATAATTTGCCCCTTCTTTTATCATCTGAGATTCATGTGGGTAATGCTAGTAGGTTTTTCCTTGTAAATCTTGTAAAGAATTAACCCAAAGTTAAGGGTGGTTAAGGTATTAGTGGAACAGGTTTTGATTATTGGCCTTTGTGCTGCATTTCACTTACTCAACTGATTCATCTCTCAGTTTTTTCCCTTCCCTCTTGCCTGAGGTCTGCCAAATCTAGCGGCTTACATTTTATATCCTTTTAAGTAGCTCTGGAAGTTTGGAACTTGCGGCCCACATCAGCAAATTTGCCCTTTTGCATTTGGCAAGAATCAGGATCTGCCATGTGTTTCCAAGTAGAGGTGGGAGTATGGTGTTATAGAGATTCATGTCAGCATGACTCTGGAAACAGCGATTGTTAGATAACTAGTGAACTGAAGCCAGAAAAGAGAATTGAGAACATTATTTTTAGAGCTGTTTATATCTGTAGAGATCTACAGCAGTGTGTGTGTGTGTGTGTGTGTGTGTGTGTGTGGTATATATATATATATATATTGCTTTTCTTTGAGTGTTCATCTTTAGGGTAAAATGATACACCTTTCAGAGGCATCATGTGATATCATTCATTAATTAAACATTCAAGATAATTTGGCCTTGAATCTAAACCACCTTAAACTAGATCTGGCTAATGCAATGTCTTTTCCTTAACTCCTTAAAACTGTAGATATGCATCATTGCCTGCTTTAAAGGTGGGAATTAGGGGCGCCTGGGTGGCTCAGTGGTTAAGCCTCTGCCTTCGGCTCAGGTCATGATCCCGGAGACCCAGGATCGAGCCCCACATCGGGCTGCCTGCTCGTCAGGAAGCCTGCTTCTCCCTCTCTCACTCCAACTGCTTGTGTTCCTCTCTGGCTGTGTTTCTCTCTGTCAAAATAAATAAAATCTTAAAAAAAATAAAGGTGGGAATTAGGTGATGGTACTCTTCCTTCTTCCTCAACACCCAGCTGAAAATAAATGTTGGTGGGCCTGGAGTAGGAGGTGCTGGGGAGCAGGTTGTAGGAGTGGAATGTAAATTTCCTTGTGTTAGCGGGTAGTGTATGTTCCTGAAAATATGGCTAGAAACATTTACTGGAACGTTATTGTATCTGTGTGTGAATTTACAGATTACTGGAGTGAGAGTGACAAGGAAGAAGCAGATACTCCATCAACACCCAAACAGGACAGCCCTCCACCCCCCTACGATACATACCCGCGGCCTCCCTCTGTAAGTTGCCAACACGCATGTACGGAATTTGGCATCAGATTCTTTGATGATATCCCTTCATTTGTTAAAAACAATGTAGTAAATTGCATGTCAGACCTCAGGATTCCTAAGAGGAAGGAAAATAAGGAGTCTAAAAGCAATAAGCAGAAAAAAATATTTATGTGAAGACTGTTTAATCAGGAGAAACAGTCACCATGGATTCCAGGCATAACAAATATCTGCCCAGGTTTATTTTAAAAAACCCTATTCGTGTCAGAGTAGCCTTCAAGGAAATATCAGCAACAAAAAAATATATAAACGGACCTTATGTATTTCCACACATTCCTGTGCCCTTAAGAAAAAAACTCAAAAATTAATATTACATCTGTATTAAACACATGTTTTGACATACAGCTTTTTAGACAGTCATGAGGTCTGGTTTAATGTATGTGTTTATATGCTACTTCAGACTTCTTAAACTTGTGTAAATTATTCTGTGTATAGACTGTACTTTAATCTTTTAATGGGATAAACAACTATCCTGGTTTTCTTGGGACTATCCCAATTTATGTGCATTTACCATCAGAATTATTAAGAGCATCTCAGTAGTGTCCCAGTTTCAACAACATATTGCATGGTTAGGCATCATAAGAGTCAATTCTGTCTATCTTGGGACTGAGTTTTCTACATAGGAAATGGAAGCTGCATTTAGGTGACAATAGCAGCCAACCTAATTACGCCTCCGTGTCACTCTAGAGGAGTTTAAATAAGAAGTGCACTACACGAGATGTTGATATAATTTGAGGCCACTTCTCAGCCTTGGGTGTGCATAAGAATCACCTCTGGAACATTTTAGAAATGCAGATGCAGACATTAAATCAGAATATCTAGGATTACAAACAACTCACTGGACTAGACTATGGACCTTCCATGAACAGGGGCCCCTGTTGGATTGATCTACCCATCCCTGTGGCCTAGCACAGCACTGGCACTTATTTATTAAGTGCTTAATAAATATTTCTGAATTAAACAAATGGGCACTTTTGACCAATAACTAAAAGGGATGCCACATTTTTAATAACAACTTTTGGTGACAATGTCTATTACCTAAGAATCATTCCTGTATGGAGGCACATTTATTTAATACAGCAGTTTACTGAGTGACAGAATGCAAGGATGAGCGATAGAAATGAAATCACAAAGTCAGTGACAATATACAGTTTATATCATATTTTCCCTCTTTCCCTAAAACATCAGGGCCTGAATAATGCCTTTAAAATATTTCTGAAAGATGAAGAAAGGGAAGCTGCAGCTTCAGGAATAGCTCTTTAATCACAGCAGCATGGGGATTTCAAGAATGAAACTATTTATATGTTATTAACATGTGGGAAGATAAACTGCCCCCAGAAGATGCCACTTAACTTCTCCTTTAGCCAGGGGGCGCTGAACTTTTGCCTCAGCCGGTCTTATCCAGACCACAACTGCAGCCCCATTTGCCAAGATCACATTTGATAAATCTGGCTCCTTCTGCCAGAAAGCAACCCGACTGATCTGTGAGCCGCCTGAGCTTGAGTGATGCCAGTCCTTTCTCTCGGTTGTGCTTTGTGCCATTCTGTATGTTCCCAAACCTGAAATTCCAGGAATAAAATATCCCGTTTTTCTTTTGTGTTTATGTAGCCTGAGGTGCCCATGCTCAAGGCAAATGCTCATCCCCCAGGGTAGAATCTCATCCTGGCTATATTTTTAACTCTCTACAAAGTGCCACAAAATGACCAGACCCTGAGAGAGCTTTTCACTGGGGCCCATAGGAGCAGACATTCAGCTGTGAGGAAGAGGAGGGGTTCTGTCTGATTATAAGCATCTTGTTTTCACATCCAAAAGCCTCTCTCCTTGCCCTCATCCCCAAACTCCATAAAATCTGAAAATATGAATGTGGCAACAATTGTTCACGGTTTCAAATGCATAAAGATTTTTTAAACTTCAGATTTTTGTTGTTGCTGAATATTTCTTATGTAAGCACTCAGATTTTCTATGCTTCATTGTAAAATTTTGCATGTTAAATGTCAGATTCTTCATGAGAGCCTGGTAGAGCTGCATTTAAACACTGCATATCTCAGTCCCTTAAAAGATCAACCGGGGCCTAACTTTGAGATGCCTGTGAACTAGTCATTAACTTGACTGGCAAATGTTAGCAAGTGGAAATCTAACATGGGCCTTGCTGACAGAGGTGGTCTATTACTTCTGTGGAGACTGATCAGAGGCTCCTTTCCACAGATGAGTTGTGCCAGTCCTTACGTGGAAGCAAAACACAGCCGGCTGTCTTCCACAGAGACCTCTCAGTCACAGTCCTCCCATGAGGAGTTTCGCCAGGAAGTGACCGGGAGCAGTGCGGTGTCCCCTATTCGCAAGACAGCCAGTCAGCGCCGCTCCTGGCAGGATTTAATTGAGACGCCCCTGACCAGCTCAGGATTACACTATCTTCAGACTCTACCCCTGGAGGATTCTGTCTTCTCTGACTCAGCGGCCATCTCCCCGGAGCACAGGCGGCAGTCCACTCTTCCAACTCAGAAGTGCCACCTACAGGATCACTATGGGCCGTACCCCCTGGCCGAGAGCGAGAGAATGCAAGTGTTAAATGGAAATGGGGGCAAGCCCAGAAGCTTTACTCTGCCTCGAGATAGCGGGTTCAACCACTGCTGTCTGAACGCGCCGGTCAGTGCCTGTGACCCGCAGGATGACGTGCAGCCCACAGAGGTGGAGGAAGAGGAGGAGGAGGAGGAGGAGGAAGGGGAGGCAGCAGGGGAAAACATAGGAGACAAAAGTAAGTATGTTGGAGATGTTTAGCCTATGCACACAGAGTCCTAACCTTTTCAAACTTCTTATTTAAAAAAAACAGAATCTTGTTTCCCTTTTTTCTTAAAATAATGGTCTTGCTGTGCAGGAAGTTAGGTATTCCTTGGTGTTTTACCTTCGGACCTTGAGTACTGTGGGGGACAAAAGCTAGAGCAAATGGTTTTACCCAGTTACCCATTTGCCTTTTAAGGCTAATGATAGTCATTTCTTTTCCTTTTCCTTCCTCCTCTTGTCCACTTTCTTCTCCCTCGCATGCATCATCCCTTTGGTCCACAGTCATTGCCCCCTGAGTTTGGGTTAAGAAACTAAATGCTTCAAGCAGGGTGTTAGCAGAACCTTGGTTGAATACGTAAGTGAACACATACAGGCGTGCGCGCACACCGCCACTCCCCCCCACACACTACTTCCCTTTCCACCATTAAAAGATTTAAAGGAAGAATTCAGAAGAGAAATTTCAAATAGCACTTCTATCAACTCCAAATAGTTGAAATACCCAGTTTTCCGAAACCATTTATTTACTTTCTTGGTATGTGTGTTGATTGCAAAACTCAATTTATGTGAATCAACTCTTAAGAGAGACAAAGTCAATTAAGTAAATCCTCTGACTTATTGGCATTAAGAATATGTTTACTAATTATCAAGTTCTTTATTCAACATGCCTTACCAAGCATCTGTTTCTAATTAATGTGCTACAACAGCCAGAAACCCAGCTTATTTTTAAGGCAAAGGCTAGAACGCAGTTATTTCACTTAGAAAGAAAAATCTAGGTTTGCTTATAAGTCCTAAACGTAAAATTACCTCCCCCCGCAAAAAAAAATAGTGTTAAAGTAGTAGTATAAAACTGTTTGCATGTCTTTATTCAAAACGAAGTTTCGGCCAGTTAGCGCAGATGTCCCAAGCTGATGTTGATGAAACCACAGTTGCTGGTTTGGTGCCACTGGGGCATTAGATTTCTTTTTTAAAGGATGCACGCACATTATATCCATCAGTCCATTTTGTGAATATATGAGAGTTTGTGGGATATATTACTGTAAGTTCTTCATCACGACTGGAAAACAACTCAAAGCTCACAGAGGACCAGCAGGTCAGGAGCCATATCCCCCCATGTTAAGCTTGGCTTATTTAAAATGAAGGTCACTTTGGAGATGATGAACAAGAAAATACAGTAGACTTCTTTTATGGTATGGATCTTCATTACATTATTTAATGGGAATTAAATTATATTTTCTACCCTCAAAATGAGTCACTTGTAATAAAATTCATATGGTAACGCAGTTTCCACGTAAAGTCTGTTTTAGCCATAATCTCCATGAGGACCGTTACCAAAGGTGCAGTATTGCTGCAGGAAAAGGTAACTACCATCTGTTACCTTCCACATCTTCCCAGCATTCACATTTCTCAGAGATTATGGAAGAGTCTGGTGGAGGAAATACCTAGGAGCCACGTTAGGCCTCTGTCGGACTTCTAGCAAGGATGATAATACATTTTTACTGTTACGATGTTTACCAAAATTAGTACATTGTTTTCCAAAATTTAAAGCTGAGTTAGAAACTGCATTTCGACGGTCTTCCAGGTGCTGCACGACTGCTCTAACTATGTGAGGTTTGTTGAGTATTGTACATAGCAGGGAAAATACGTTATCTCTGTCATTTTTAAATAAATTGTGCTGATATTTGCACAGCTCTCTGGACTAGAGAATTCTGTTCAGAAAACATCTCCACATAACCGTAGGTAGAAGTCATTGATGCTATGTTTTTTACTTAAGCCAGTTACTTCCCAGTTCCTCCTGGCCATGAGTGAGGGAGTACTGGAGAGGAGAAGGCACGTCCTCGGGGCCTGAAAGGAAAACCTGGGCCCACAGAGCATCTGTAGTTAGATGGCTTTCGAGTTTGTTCTTCCAGTGTCTCTTTTTTGCTGTTTTGTTGATTGGATATATTTTTACAATATAGATGCGCTCCTAAGTTGGCGGGTTTTTCCTTCATGTTCCCAAATGAGTCAAGTGGGCAATTATTCGGTATTTTCCATCTCTTTCAGGGGTTCTTTTTTCGTAGAATAATTGGGGTAAGGCCGGACAATCCTAGGAAGTGTCTACGTGGATCTAGTATTGTATATTTTGTCTTTATAGTTCAATATCGGGGGGCAGCTAATGCTATCTCAGTCGAATCTGCTTCACTAGAGGTGGCCATGCACTGTCTTTCAGGGCCCCGCTTCTCTCTGGATATTTTCTTCCAAATCTTGCCACCTGATGTCTGTTCTTCACACCATTCTCAGCAGAACAGTGCATTTCATGGTCGCCCTAGTAGAAGATGTTTTTTACTTAACGGAATGTATGTTTGCCTTCCTATGATGGACTTTCTGCATTACTGTTTTTAACATTTTGGAGGGAGCAATTCGATGAACATGTCATTTGAGAAACACCAGCTTTAAAACCAGTGTTTTCAAGAGAATTTTTAAGGTCTAGTTAAGAGCTGCTGGGTGTTATATCAGAAAAGACAAAATTATAGGCATGAAAGAAGCTGTGGCCACACCATCAGTCACCAGACTGATGGCACCCCCTCCGGCCCAGAGCGCTCACTCTGCTGCCCACAGCTTGGCTGGCACTGTGCGTGTTACTGTCGAGGACCCACGATGGTGGGTTACTATCCGCCCTAGCCGTCGAGGCCAGGATGTGGTTTGACCTACTAAAGTGAATTTGCCCTAATCCAGTACAGACATGCAGGGGAAGTAAGTTTTGTGTCTCTAGCTCCAAATATTTTTTCTCAGTTTACCAAGAATTTAAAACTAGGAAGCGTCAGGCAAGTGGGCAGGAGTAATAGAAGAAAATATGAAGATATGCCTATCTTCTGCTTCACAGATAAAGAATTATGTCATCAACCAAACTCCTTTCTTATCGTTTATATTTACCTTAACTTTATATAATATGATATATATTATATAGTGCTCACAAGTTTACAAAGCAATCAGTTATTTAACCGAATCATACTATGATTTTTCACAGGCTGAACTCATTTTGGTGTAAAATGGATGGTATTAAAAGTACACAGATGAGACCTGTCTTGTTTTCCTTTGACTGAAATTCAACTTGCATATTAATTATCCTGACCTACTTCACTGGCATTTGGGATAAGACAAGTAATTTCCTATTATCCCAATTAGTAGTTTCGAAACTTACTGAAATGTGGGCCTTATAATACCTCAGTTAAATTAAATCACAAATTATGTCAGCCTATGCAACTTCCATAGACTATAAATCATAAAAGTTGGACAAAATATGAAAATATACTTCATTCAGAAATCATCTGCCATAACACTAAAATACTATTTTGGTTAATGCAGTTTGAAGTCTACTTGGAATAGCTCTTTTCTTTGCTGTACTAAACAGTTTAGAAAAGGTTTTCAAAAGCTTTATCCTTTTAATCCTCCCTCTTGGCAGTTGTAAGAGTTCTCTTCACTAGCCATACATTCTTGGTGCCTCCATGTACTCGAAGTTATAATGTGCTCTTTTTCATTGTCTTAGAGATAAACTACCAGTATTCTCACTTAACTGACACATTTATTAGCTCGGTCTTAGAAATTTGAAGCAAAACCCCAGGTGTTTTGGGTTTTTTTCAGAGGACGGAGGTAGACAAAATCTGTCACCATGTAGCTACAGTGCACATCCAGGTATCTGGCCAAGATATTTACTGATGCTTTCAAAAGGAGACTTTCTGAGACATGTATTTGAAAGTAATTTTTTCAGTCTAAACCTCCTTTGCACAACATTGGTAAGTTAAGAGCTGTGTAAAATATGCAGCTCAGTGGCCTAATATCTTAAATTATTGAGGCAGAGAGGATAGATAATGACTACCAATATAATGCAGAAGAATATAGATTAATCCTCTTCAATCATTTTAAGGGTCCTAGATTAATTTCCTGAAGAGTCTCTAAACGCCGGGAATTTTATTTTTAAGAACATGCAGGTACAAAGTATGTAGGCAAGGGTAAGATATTCCCAGAATATGAAATTGTGTAAAAAGAAAAAAGGAACAAGTTGAAAATAGAAATGTTGCAGCACGTTTTACTGTTTTATTGATTGTTGAGATCAATTATACACAAGCACAAAGAATTTAGAAGGGCATAATCATCAATAATATCTTCAGTTATACTTCAGGTCTAAAGGAAGGAGATGGAAAAGCTATGTGAGCAATGTGAATAAAAAGACGTGTTAAAGTCAGAGAAAAAATAGCAGAGAACCTTAAATATGGCACTTTTTGTGAAGTTTAAGGGCATTATGCTTGGCTGGTTATGTAACAAGTATATATAAAGAAAACAGAAAAATCTAGAAAGTAGTAAGCCAAATGTTCTCTTAATACTTTATTTTCTGATTTTGAGGATTAGACCTAAAATAGAGTCTACCTAAAATGCTGATACTGGTTATAGTTTGGATTTGTAATGACACCTCCCCTCAGTTGTTGACTTAAATGATGAGGAAAAATTATTATCATCGGGAAGTTCAGAGGTGGGGTTGTTCTGGAGTGAATTCTGTGGCTCTGCACCATCAGGCCTCTCAGTTAATTTTTCTGTAATGCCAACAGCTCTAGGCATCACTTCTTATAAGACAGCGTCCCGAGAGCCAAAGACCAGCCATCCAGGGCACCTTGTCTTTAGTCCTATTTGTAAGATCAAGGAAAATTGTTCCTATATCCTTCCAGCAGACATAGCTCCCTATTGTGTTGGCTAGGGAAAAAGCAAGGGAAATGGAATAACTATGTACAGTTGAGACTAACCTTGATTTGTTTTTAAAGAAAACAGCATTATTCTAATAATAAAGAAAAAAGATGTACCAAACCGCTTGTCATTACTACCCATATGAGAGCCTCTCCACTGTTACGTATGCTATATCTGCAAACATATTGGTTGAAGCGGTGTGGCACTCTTTTAATATGTATACATGCAAACATATACCCCAGATCACATCACATCATGTAAGTCTTGGCACTAACGAAATGTTCATATCTTAAAGGGAATAAATATCATATAAACCTGAAAATACAGCAAGTTAGATATAATTATTGTTGACTTTTGAAATGAATAAGCGTATTTTCCTGTAATCACTAAGTGTTCGGAACATAGAATACAGTCTCTGAAGATATTTCTCAGTTTAAATCCTTGCTTTGTCACTCTGCCACTTGCAAGTGGTATGATGGATCAAGATATTTCAAATCTCTGGACCTCAGTGTCTTCATTGTTACATCTTGTAGTAGCAGTACCTGAGGTTGGATATAAGGATCCAATGAGGCAACACCAGTTTCCATATCTGACACACTGTGAGTCTTCCAATAATTTTTTTATGATTGTGTAATTTATGTAGATTTTATTCATATTTGGATTTAAGCAATGAGAGCAATTATAATACGTAATGAATTAATCCTGGCAAACCTCAGTAAATAACATTTACCTGACGACGTGCCCTAACTTTGTTCAGTTCCAGCTATTGAGTTGAACCGTATGAATTGCTGTTTTTGTAGGTCAAAATGATGAACTATCAGCAATTTTGTATATTTCAACATAATACGTTAGCCATATCTTAGTAGCTAAAATAGAAATGTCCCTCACTTTACATTCTTATCACTCACTGTTCCTTTCCTTTTTGACTTTGGACATTTGGGAACCCGTAAGAAACCTTGTATTCCAAATAGCAAGAACTTTATATCTATTTACTAAAATATGTGTTTATAGATGTCATGCGGGTCTCAGTACACATATTTTCCCCTCAGAGAGCTCTACCCTGACAACCCAGTCAGACCCAGAGGACCCCTCACCACCATAACCACCACCATTCATCCTCTTGATATATTACCCCCTGTTTTACAATCTTCACAGCTCTATTACTCTGAGCATAATATCAAATATTGTTCACTGATTTATTTTCCATCTCCACCTACCAGAATATAAGTTTCTGACGATCAGGGATTTTATTCCTGTTTTGTACACCTGGTGCCTAAAATGAGATATGGCCCATGATAGGTCAGACACTATTGGATGGATGAATGAATGAATGAGTGAATGAATAAATAATAGCTAACCCCTTTTGTCACTACTTCTTTTCCATTTTATTACATAATAGTTAAAGCTGAAGTTAATGTTTTATCCATCATGTGACATAAAACAGGAATAAAACCATCACAGAATTCTTCACGTTGGGTATTTTGTAAAGGGAGGGACAGTACTGCATGTTCAGCATACCCTCTTCATGCTGGACACCACAAAGCTGGGATGCAAGTAACTAGAATTACTCTTTGTGTTGTGGCTCACTTAGAGTCACCTTGTCTACTACTGAAATCCTACTGTCCCGATTTAATCCCATTTCAAACATGAAGGCCCCAAGAATAAGACAAGTGAGAGAACCAGTTCATGGTTGGAAACCAGATCTTCCTGCACCCCTGGACAGTTTTTTCCCTCCCCAAATCTGCTGTCTGCCAAAGGAAGGCCGCCTCCCCAGGTGAATGAAGCCACCTAGCTTTCACCCTGTTTCCTTTGTAAAACGTGTGGATACGCGACTTGTACTTGAGTACAGGAATGTAATCTGACAATTTCATATGCATGTGTTTCTATTACAAGCACAAAGTATGTCAATGAAATCAGCTTTGAGTTATTTCACAAAAGGTGTAGAATACTTGAAATATAAAAACGACAGTTACTGGGATGTCTGGGTGGCTCAGCCGGTTAAGCGTCTTCCTTCGGCTCAGGTCATGATCCCAGGGTCCTGGGATCAAGTCCCACATAGGGCTCCCAGCTCTTTGGGGGGCCTGCTTCTCCCTCTGCCTGCTGCTCCCCATGGTTGTGCTCGCTTGTTCTTTCTCTCTCTCTGACAAATAAATAAATAAAATCTTTTAAAAAAAAGATGACAGTTACTAAACTCATGGATTCAGTTCAGAGCTACAAATTCTTTAACTTTCTTAGTCATGGATCCCCTAACATTTCATTATCTAGATTTAGCTTACTAAAATGTAAACTAAGCTTCCATCTTGATCTTTTGGTTTGTCGTATCAATATGTAGTCTTTTTAGTTCTAAGCATGTATTCATTTATTCCTGTTCACTTACTTGACATTTACTGTTTATTTACTACTATCTTAAGAGTATATCTTCCATAGCTCTTCACAAGTCTACTTACAACAAAAATTAATGAACTATCTTTAAGAAATAAGAAAGGCCTTTCTTTCTGATAACGTGAAACAGAACAATTTAAAGTAGGCAGCATCTTTATTATCTTGTGCCAGTCATTTTCCCAAGTAACCCAATAATAATACTATAAAATGATTCTTTGAGAGATGGCACATATTCTGTGTTCATGTTAAAGTACTTATCGCTTTTAGAGCTCTTTCTGCTTTGATTCATTCCTTACACATTATGGTTGAGGCACATGCATTACTGATGAACACAAATCAGGTGTCTTACAGTCTTCATTGATTTGTACTATGCAACAAGGAAGCATA
The DNA here is from genome assembly GCA_004023965.1 of Spilogale gracilis. Classification (NCBI taxonomy): domain Eukaryota; kingdom Metazoa; phylum Chordata; class Mammalia; order Carnivora; family Mephitidae; genus Spilogale; species Spilogale gracilis. The sequence continues at coordinate 46,501 of PITA01000146.1, read as the reverse complement.
TTCTCAGTCATCAAAGTAATATTAATTTATGATCAATATAATATTCTAGTGGTCCTAATACTATACTGGCATGGTAATACTTTACTGGCATGGTAATATACTGACCGTAGATTAATATTCCTTTCATGATTGAGAAGATGCTTCTTAATTTTACAGCACAACTAACATGGAGCTTAATTATCAGAAAAACCTACTAGTGTTAGCAGAGTGCCAAATACAGAAAATTATACTGTATTTTGATTGTCTATTTTAGGGAAACTTGAACCTTGGCATTTAAACCATCTTTCACTTTCTTCCACATTTATAATCCCTAATCTTCCACAATTTTGAATATGATATTTTTATTGTGCTGTTTTTTTCATAAATCATTCATAGAATACTTTAACTTCACGCCTAAGATCTATTCATTTAAGACCTTCAAATTTTCTTATCCACAACTTTATTGGCTTCCTTAGCTATAATTTTTTTCCTTAAATTATTCTTGTGGTTGTTGTTGGCCTAATTTAGAGTCTATTCTGTAAGTTAGAAAATGGAAATTTTAAAACAGTCATTCACTTTAGGATTTTTGGTGAGAGAAAAAACCCCACAACTTGCTATCACTGAATTTAAACTTTATACCTTTTACCTTGAGCATCTCTGCTGTCTTCTCTTTCTTCTTTAACAATGCCAACACACAGCGTTCTTTTTTTTCATGCTTTTTCTAAAGACAACAGGGAGGAGGGCAGCCTGGAATCAGTGTGGCTTTAATACAACACTTCTGCCAACCGTGACAGTAAGCCCCACCCCTCACTTTGTACTCTGTTGTCAACTTACACCACGAGTCCTTGCGGGGCAGCCATCTCTTGATTTAGCATCCTGGGTTCTAAGACTCTTTTAGTAACCTATCTGGAAGTTTTGCCCCAGCACTGGAGGTAGGAAAGATTTTTTTTTTTACCATTCCAAAGATAATTCTGTACAAATACTAAACATCTTTGCTGAATTATTTAAGTGAAAAGTTTGGCTTAACATCAAACGCTTCTTTAAATGTGCAACAACTTTGTGGGCATTTTGGGGGTATGTGCTACTGCAAATAGTTAATACTATAGAACCCATTTTATGCTTTATATTATGGTAAAGAATTCATTTAATAGGGGTGCCTGGGTGGCTCAGTTGGTTAAGCGACTGCCTTCGGCTCAGGTCATGATCCCAGAGACCCGGGATCGAGCCCCACAGCAGGGCTCCCTGCTCAGTGGAAGCCTGCTTCTCCCTCTCTCACTCCCCCTGCTTGTGTTCCCTCTCTGGCTGTGTTTTTCTCTATCAAATAAATAAAATCTTAAAAAAAAAGAATTCATTTAATAGATAAACTGTTTTTGTGCTTGTTTTTTTTACTGGAGAAGACATGACATGTGCCGTGCTGTATGTAACTATGCAGAGTAACTAGCCATCTCAACATAGAACTTTGACTTTGAAATATTCATTTTCCCACTTCATACAGAAAGACTCTATACACTTGAAAAATTGTTATTGAGACTCTGCTTGGATATTTCAGGCACTCAGAGCTTACTGCCCCCAGGCAGGGCAACTCATGTTGGAGAGCTCTAATTAAAAATTCTCCCTTGTATTGATATGAAAGCTGCCTTTCTATAAAATTTCCACGCATGGATCTTGACACTGCAACTTAGAAAACTACAGAGCAAGTATGTAAATGGCTGATACGTGGAAGGAGGGCTAAGATAGTCTTTGAAGTTTCAGAGGGCTTAGTAGGTGGAAGGAGCAGAGGGGGTTTTTGATTGAAATGAGGGGTAAATGTTCCAGTGGTTGCATTTGCCCACGAATGGAATAAATGGTCTTGTCAGTTTAGTGGGCTCCTCATGACTCAGTGTTTAAGAGTGGGCCGAGTAACCAGCTGCCAGTTAGGGCTTCCCAAGTTAATTGGGACACTTGAACCTGATGGCTTCTTCCATCTCCAAAGTTTCATGGATCTCTCCAGCATAATGGCCTTGCTTTTGCCCTCACTACAGTGCCCTGTACATTGTACATGTCCAAAACTATACAGTGGAATTTTGTTATTGAAGATATTCTGTGCTGTCTCATCTCTGAACTGAATATATGTAACCACCTTACTTTATGACGAGTTCTAGATAACCCAGTGTCCTGATGACCTTCATCTGTATGCCCTGTTTCTTGTTAGTGTCCCCACGCTGAGTATACTAGAACTATTACAGTACTCTATTCATAAGGATATCATGTGAAATTTCATCATGTGCAGAACACGCTCACTGCCCTTGGCTTTCCTCTTGTCTCACAAATAAGAGATACTGTCCAGAAAGGAAAAGCCAGTTTCAAATGCTTCATTTGTGTTGAATTCATGGTGGTCCTTCATTTGAAATTAAAAAATGAAACCCCTCCCAATCACATTCTATTCTAAAATGTTTCCATGGATCTATATCATATTTATCATTTTGTCCTCTGTGGAATCCTTGCTGGGTTTGGTTTGTTTGGATAAGATAACTCTTTTTAAGCAGTAAGTCTTGAGGGGTTCTGAGAATGGCCCTCAGATCATTTCCAAAAATTTTCGTTCGGTTCCTAAAATTTTTCTGCTGGTTCAAAGAGCCCACAAAGTGGGTCTTGGTAGTCCCTTACCTTGAGAAGCACTTTGTTTTAAACTTCCTAGTATGAAGACTTTTTCCCATGTAGGAAAAGCATAAAATATTTTTGAAACCATATGTTTCTGCTTTCTTGTGTCATTTATTTTTTTTCTTATTTTTTTAAAAATCTCTGTCTCCAGGTTTTTCAGAAGCCTCAGCTGAACATTTACCTTCCTGACAGTCTTCTTACAAGGAATCACTATTAGTTTCTGTTTGTTCATTTCTGTAGCCTCCTCTTCCCTCTTTTATGGAAATCCTCCTTCACCTGAAGCTTTTTCTAACGAATCTCCTTGTAACTACCTTGACTTCAGATACATCTCTTTTCCCTCTCTTATTGGGACAGTTTACATTTGTATTGCTGGGATTTCTTTTTTTTTAAACTACTGACCATTGAAAACTAGCATTTGTCTGAAATTTTAAAATAGTATTTGTTATCATCTAGGGTCCACATTTGACTATGCGTTTTCTCTCCTTACCACTAGAAAAACAAAACAAGGGGTGCCTGGGTGGCTCAGTTGGTGAAGTGTCTGTCTTCAGCTCAGGTCATATCTCAGGGCCCTAGGATCAAGCTCTGCTCAGTGAGGAGTGTGCTTCTTCCTCTCCCTCTGCCCCTGCTTATCTCATCCTCTCTCTCTCACTCTCTCTCTCTCTCTCTCTCTCTCTCTCTCTCTCTCAAATAAATAAACAAAATCTTTTATTTAAAAAAAAAAGAAAGAAAAACCAAACCCAAAATTCTAGAGCTTCTTCTAGTCCCCTGCATGTCTGAAGTACCACTTAGCTTTTCCCTGTGGTTCAGTGTTAGATCTGAAATACATGTTACTCATGTCTTTATATTTTTGATTCATGAAATTATCAGGGTTTTAATACAGCAGTTATTTACATATATCCATCTCATTTTAATGCATTCCTCTTATAGTTAGTATACTGATGACAAGCAAAAATATTAGAGCTTACATAATATCATTTATATTTTTTTCTCTTCCAAGGTTTCATAGATACGGACCACCAGCATTTATTCTGCAAATAAAGGGGAGGTGGTTATAAAAATCAGGTGACCACATTACAACCATTTGCAAGGTTTTTAAACCTTTGTTCTTACATCCCACAACTGATACCAGAATATTAGAACCATACAGACCTTGGCTGTCGACAAAAGTTAGTAAGAGTTAGAAAAAAAAAAAGAATACCAGAGATATCTGTTAACTTACTGTTTTTGAACAGAGTCCTATGCCTGATCAACCATATTTCTTGGTCAGCTGCATCCAGTGTTTCCTAAGAATTATCATTTCTGCATTGTAACCTAACTCACATCCCCTATAGCTTCAAATTATAGAAACAAGTTACATTCAAACCTCTTCATGTTAAGCTCTTTTTATAAAACAATAATGTGTTGGTAGTAGAAAACTATACTATCAGTCTCTGCTGTAAAAAGATTATGGGGTGACATTTGAATATTTCTATTCATTAGCTTACTTGCTATAATGGTCCAGTGTTAGATAAGTGCTGGCTGTGTATAAAGGACAAAGCTGTTTCTTGAATCTCTTCGTTACAGTTTTTAGAGAATACATGGTAAAAGTTTATAACATATGATTTAATGAAAAGTAATGTTGAATTCCACTGTCCATGTTCCTTGAAATTTTCACACAAAGCCAGTGCTGTATCTCTCCTAATGAATAATTAACAAACAAACTAGATTTAGCCCGTCAAAAATTACATGCCTTTAGTTCATTGAACATGTGTGTATTAAAGAAGGTTTATAGCCTGTACTTCATTGTTATGGAACCAAGATTATTTATACCTTGGAAGAAGAAAGACATAGGTGTCCAAGAATTGGTTTCTGATAAATTATAATATGGAGAAGGAAAAAAAGAATGCAATAACTATTCCTCTATAAATCCAACCAAAATTTAGCAATTCCACCTATTATTGTGAGCAGTGAGTTTATAAATAACTTTCAGGTTTTTAGAGTTTAATAAATACACCCAACAGTGATAATGAGACAGCGAAATTACACAAGTGACCCACTGTTTAAACATCAGTTATATTTCCACTGGTGACATCAAATCACAGTCTTTAATTTATGAAATGTGTAAGGAAGTTCTCTGCATTACTGATATTCAGAAATATCTTTGTAGTATATTGAGATGTTTGACACCAAACCAGGAGTTTTAAGCCAGTTAAACTATTTGCACAAAATGCAGGCCTATTCTATTTCACTGTGTGTCTTAAGTTTAAAAAAGAAGGAAAAAAGACATAATGCAGTTTGCTTTACTTGACAGTCATCGAAAACCTACTAAACAGGGCTTGGTTAATATCCCAAAGGTGAATCATAAAAGCAGACGTCTTTAACACAGAATATATCTGACCAATGACTAAAAACTCCAGAACACTTTATTTTATTTGCAATTGAATTTAGCAGAGTTAAAATGAGTATTGTGCCTATAAAGTTGTAGTTCTTATGGTAAAGAATGAGAGAAATCTGGAATCCTTTTCTAATACAAAAACGAATAGGCTGCCCTTGAGTTTCCAATCATGACTTGTTCCATTGGTTTCCAAATTAAGTAGAAGTATGATGTATTAATAACTTATTTACCTAACCAAGCTTTTATTCTATCCACTGCTCAGTTTCTAAAATCAGAAGTTGTCTGTATCTGACATGCTTGTATATTACCTCCAATAGTTCAGGTAGTTATTGCCCAATTAAATGAAAGCTTGAGTGATAACAAACCATTAGGTTTGAGAAAGGTAGAATACTAATTCCTATGTTAGTCATCCCTAGTGAGTGACTGAATCTTTAGAAAAACCGCTTAATTGATCCAGTGATATAAGTAATAAGATATTTTTAGTGATTAAAGAATGCTTATTTAGAATTAAGGTGCTCTCCATCCAGCTTTCAAAGATTATTAAAATAAAAGCATGTTATATTCTAAAAGTTAAAAAGGAATGAAAAATGGGTAAATCACTCAGATCTTTGGGTAAATTTTGGCTATTTTTCTGTTAAATTCTCAGTGTTTTATGGAAATAGATGAAAGTTATATAATATGGCATTTTAAAATGGTGAAATAGTCACTAATAGTTATGTCATAGTAGTATCTATTTTTTCTGATCCCTCTGGTACAGAAATCTAGCCATTCAAAATCTTCTAAAAGACTGAGATTTAGACAGCAGTAAACCCATATCAAGCACTTTGCCTGCAACCCTTTCCAGTATCTCCTCAGTATAGCAAGGTGGTGATATTTTTTATACTTTGCAGTAGTTCCTTCTAATCAGCCTCTGTCAATAGAGGACCTTTAGAAAGTATAGTTGTAGCTATATTTATAATTAAACACTCACCGTCGGTCTTAGTAAGATTCTGACTCACCTCATCTACTCCTAGTATGAATGACATGTGAATAACTTGACAATCTAGGTCATTCAAAGAAAATACCCTTTAGCAGTGGTTAGACTATCACTTCATATAAGGTCTAGATCATTCTTTCTTGACATAACAGTGCCATAAATAGCATTCTTTGACCTCAGTGACCTATCTTCCTAAGATTCTCTCCTCTGCCACATAGTTTACATCAAAGACTTGATGTAGATCTTCTTACTAAAATTCAAAATCTAGTAGGGCATAAACAATAAATCTTGGAACACTGAAAAAATAAAATAAATTATTATTCAAAAAAAGAAAATCTAGTGAGGTAAAGCACTGTGCTCAGTTCAGTAGAGCTCTTTATTCAGTGTTCAACTTACATCTCATATTCTAAGACATTAAATTAAAATGCCTTTTAGTGATTTAATTCAATTCAAGTAATATTTATGGAGAAGCCACAATGTTCTGAATACCCATTCTGCTAAGTGCTGGAAAAACAAAGATATTCTTTAATAATCACATAATCAGTATTTATTGTCTAATCGGAGAGAAAAAACATCCAAATGTAACAGTATAGCATGTTAAATGTTTTTTTTTTAAGATTTTATTTATTTGACAGAGAGAAACACAGCCAGAGAGGAAACACAAGTAGGGGGAGTGAGAGAGGGAGAAGCAGGCTTCCCGCCGAGCAGGGAGCCTGATGTGGGACTCGATCCCGGGTCTCTGGGATCATGACCTGAGCCGAAGGCAGTCGCTTAACCAAGTGAGCCACCCGGGCGCCCCGTGTTAAGTGTTTTAAAGGGTTTAAACATGTTAAGTTCCACAGAAGCACTTAAGAAGTCTTGATTATCTCTACCCTGTGTAGTAAGGCAAAGCTTCACAGAGCCTGTGACATTTGAGCTGGATAAGTAAAATTTCACCAAGAGGAAAAGAAAAGGGGGAGGGGCGGTGCATGCTATGTGGTAAAAAAAAAAATGTAGCATCAGCAAGGGCAGAAATGGGGAAAAAAGGAGTAATTTAGAGAAATATGACATGTATATAGATGAGTAGAGATGAAACAAAAATTTATGCTAAAAATAGAATATGAAGGCCTTCGTATTCCATACCAGAAGTTTGGATTGTAACCACCCCCCCAAATAAAAAACCAACCATGATGGAGAGTCTATGGAGATCTCATTAGGAAGATGACATAATCAGATGTAGGTTTCAGCAAAGTCGTTCTGATGGCAGTGTAGAAGATGCATTGGCATGGGAGAATACAAGCGATAGGGTTAGAAAATTTATTTCAAGTTAAAGTATTTCAGCAGTTCAGATGAGAGAAGCAAATGTGAAGGCAAAAGTTATCTGCTAACAGAAAATCAACAGGTAGAGTAAGGCTTAAAGACTCTAATGGAACTTTAGAGCACCCCCTAATGGGGAAATAGAAATTGAGCTAACCAAGCACTCCTAAGAGATACACCAAGTAACCCTGAATGACCAAAAATCAGAAAACAAATTCAGTATGATGCCAGTCGGCATGGATATACAATTTTCTCCAGAATTGCTTAGTGGCCAGGCAGGAGTAAGAAAGCAGATGGTTGATTACTGGAAAGTGTATGTGTAGTGCATTTTGGAGAGGGTGAGGGAATTGAAGGGTCTTGTCAGAGTGGTCCAGATTGGATAAGAAAGCGAACTCAGGAGGGGGCTGTATTCTTGAGATCAAAGGTTAGACATAGTGGAAGAGACAGAACAAGATGAAACTCGAATCAGAGAAAGGCTGTAATACTTCAGAGGTGACATGGTTCACCATGATGTCAAGCTGAAATGTGATGTTTTTGAATTTGACAGCAAGAACCAACACAAAAGTACACTTATTTCAAAATAGTCTTCAATATCTCACTTTTATGTCTGCATCTTGAAAAAATACTTAGAATTCTTTGCCACATTAGTATGTAAAGTAAGCTATTAATTGCAAGAGGAAAATACTCATTGATATAGGAAATAAATCCCATTTTTATTAATATGATATATTACATATTTCAGTTGTTTAGTGAGATATATTTGGTGAACATAACTTGAATTATAAGGAATTAAAAGCTGAAGAGGTTTTAACTTGCTACCTCAACTCTAACGTCAGTCTCAGTTAACCTGGTTCATTCAGATTTGAAGCATCATTAATAGGTCAGTCTTTGAACAAAATAATTTTAAAGATAATATCAAGGACACTCTGAATGGAATGACTGAATACCATGCATTGGTCCTTTACTTTCACTGGTGTCTCAGGAAAACTCTTTTTTTCCTTCCTGTGAACTATGTCTGTCTGGAATGAAAGACATTTTAGTGATTTATCGGTTCTATAAAGGTATGCTACGTATTCTGGGCTTGAAATACAGTCTGCGAAGCCAGGCATGCCCATAAATCTGGATCTTTCATTCTTTTTCCATGAAGAGAGAGAAGATACTTTTCCACATGGAAACAACACTAAAAAAGAATTGCCTTGCGTGAGGGAAAACCAATACATCTGTGGTATGACGCATTTCATTTAAATCTCATATGTTTATTGAAGAACAATCTACCCAAATAATAGCTATTGTTTTCAGTGAGTGCTAAGTACTAGCTAATGTCCTTGCATAATGCAACTCACTGAATCCTTACAACAACCCTAAGAAGTAAATACTGTGATTGTCCTCATCTTCTGGATGAGGAAACGGTTTAAAGAATGTGATCCAGGGGCGCCTGGGTGGCTCAGTGGGTTAAAGCCTCTGCCTTCAGCTCAAGTCATGATCTCATGGTCCTGGGATGGAGGCCCACATCAGGCTCTCTGCTCGGCAGGGAGCCTGCTTCCTCCTCTCTCTGCCTGCCTCTCTGCCTGCTTGTGATCTTTCTCTCTGTCAAATAAATGAATAAAATCTTAAAAAAAAAAAAAAAGAATGTGATCCTGGACTCTTGGCTAGTAAGGAGCAGAGCTGAGATTCAGGCTAAGACATCCTAATAGCAGAGTAAATGCTCTCAACCACTTACTGCTCCCTCAGATACATCACTTTAATTCAGGTTAAAATTTAGCAAAATGTTTAATTTTTCAATACATGTATGTATGTATGTATGTACACGCGCACACACAAACACAGATTAGACATATATAAAAGAAACTAAAATATGTAGGTTTTATTACAGCAGGTCAGATCACCATAAATATGCTCCATCAAGTATAGCAAAAACCTGCACAACACTTCACCTTTTATTACTAATGATTGCAATCTGTGTACTTCCAATTTTAACTTACCAGAATCTGTTGACATCTGTCAACAGTGAAACAATTCCACCCTCTGAGTCAAAACTCTTGTTTCATATTTTAAAGTCTGACAGGATTCTTTCACAGCTCCTTTGAGCCAATATCGGGATATTAGGAAAAAAATAACTACTTGCGAAGAATTAAGTCTTGAGACCAATTTGAAAATATCTCACGTGACAACCCAAGTTCATTGTAGTTTTTCCTTCCAAGTTCTCCTTTATCCATCTTCACCAAAACAATCTAAATATGTCTGTCTTTTTATAAAATCAGCTAAAGAATCTTCTTATTTATTTATTCTTTACTCTTTTGGTGGAGGTAGGGAGTGGAAGGAAAGTACAGTTGGGAGATCCACTGATCTTCCCAGTCCTCTTCACGGATGCCTAGTCTGAGGTGTTGTAGGTTACTTGGTTTTTTTCTCATGATAAAACATTACTTCCTATCACATGCCTTGCAAGGAATTATTAACAAATGCAACGTTCACACCTTCATCTGTCTCCAACTTCTGACTTCTCACTGGTACTATGCAGTAGGTAGTATGAAATGAAAATTTATTACCAAAGTGAACTCTAGTGAAAATCTCACAGTTTCTGCATATTCTTTTAAAATGTTGTATGTAGAAGCACTTTACAAAGTAGAAAGCAAAATAGAAATGTGTTGGTATCACTCCTTGTTATTACCAAGTTAACAAGCTAAATCAATTTGCCTTCAGAATGTTAACAGAAGGTTTAAGTTAAAGTTATTCAGGGCTATTTCTTAGGATTTTTCAGCAAGGAATTCTAATTAGATTATGTGAATTTTGTAAAAACAATAATGCCTCTATTAAACTCATAGCTTTTGTTTAAGAAAACCATATTCAGAACTAGTGAGTAAATTACTACTTTGAACCCAAAACTGTCTTTTGAGTTAACATTTTAGTAATTAATTGGTGTGGGTATCTGTAACCCACCTTCCTTAGCAGATTGCCATGGAAACTGCTGAGGTATAGTACAAGAACACGGAAGCCTCGGGCTTTGTCAGCGCTAAATCCAGAAGCTGCATTTGATTTCAGCTTGTCTGTTTCTATGGGGAGCGATGTACCACAGTTCTTTACACTTCCCAGGCTTACTTTTTCATTACCATGGAGACCAGATCTGCCCACACAACCAAGATCTGAAACCATTCCTAGTAGGGCTAAAACTAAGTCCTTGGTTCCCAAGGCCTTCTATAATTAAAGTGCATTGTTTTGTTAAAGAAGAGTTCCTGCTTCTGCTTTTGAAGTATATTGACTTTCCACAAAGAGAAAACAGGCTTTCTGGTCCTGTGCTGAAGATTTACAGTAAGGAGAAAGAAAATGTCATCATAACATTTTCCTTGGTCAGGTTCTGGTTTTGCACATATTTATAGTATATATTCTACATAGTCAATTACTACAGGTAATGTTTCATTTCAAATTATGTGACATTGTTACCTAATAGTAAACACATTTAATGTACACTTTATGGTGGTCTTAAAATGCTACTTTTAATTTTAGTGTGGGATTGTGTAAATTTGTTTCTAAATCTAGTGTTGGTATCTTTTAAAATTAGTTCTTCACTTGCCCACAAAATCTGTGTGAGAAAAGTTATTCTGAAAATCTGATCATAACTATACATGGATTTAACAAGGAAAAAAAGCCTGGCTTCAATGAAATATGGAATGTCCTTAAGTTTTTCAGTATATTATGAATAAGCTAGCACCATGAACCGTTATGAATCAATTAATTTACAAGTGGAAGACAAATTTATTAATATAATTGGATTTTTTGTTTTGTTCACTAGCAGGAAGTTGGCAATTCATTGCTGTATTTGAGTACAAATTAAGTTGTATGATACAGAGAACCTTCTGACATTTCAAACATTTGAATTTTGCAAAATGACCTATCATCCTAATGAAGTCCCCGTATGATTCTAGTTTTCTGTAATTACACAGATGAGTGTGAAATTCAACATGAGATGCTAAATGTTAAACACAGATATAGCTGGAAACCTTCTGCAGTAACTATGAAGTCATTCGTATTTGTCCATAACAACCATAAGAGTCAGCATATCTCTAACTCTTTAGTAAAACTTTTTTTCTTTAAAAGGGCAAGTGCTATACCATTTTTTCAGGAAGGGAAAAAAATGAAACTCTTATATAATAGGGCATTTTTTAAAAGTATTCTTCATATATTCTTAGATTCTATAGTTTTCCATCCCAAATGCAAGATGAGTTTGCTGATCCTATATGTAATAAACTAATTTCAAGACAACTAAGATTGAGTTTGAATACTTACTATTCTAACTTCTTAGTTTTTTGCTAAGATGGATGATTGTGCTAATTTGTTTACATCCATGTTCTATTTCTAAGAACCATGATTTTATAGTCATTTTTGCCAAAATAATGTTTCTTCTTACCATGTACACAATACATTTTGAGTACCTAAAAATGTATTAATTTGAATATCACAATATTCAGAAGACTTTAGCAATGGGAATTTATGAGAATAGTTTATGGTGTGATTACTTTAGATTGAAAAATAAGAGAGAATATGAAAATATTACTGATTAGGTTGAGAGATTAGATGTATAACAGATTCAAGGTAAAGAAAAATAGAAATTCTGATAAGGAACTGTTATCATTCAACTTTAGTTTCTTACAAACATCTCTTGAATTTTCTCTTTGACCTTTCTTGGCACTTGTTTTGCTGGGAAAGGCATTTTTGGTGGTTCTCATTGCTAGAAAGTTTAGTTGGCGCACTGCGCCACTAAAGCGGTTCTTCCTTCCTCGCCAGTGTTTTTAATGAGTAAATGATCCCAAATATCAGGCCGGTATGCCAAGGAGGTCAGTAACAAGGCATTAACATTTAGAAGTTATCGAAGAGGGAAAACAAATATTGCAACTGTTTGTAATATTGTAACTTCATCCAGAAAAAATAAGCAGAAGTCCATTTCAAGCTTCTACAATCATAAACAATGTTACATCGTGAAAGGAGAAAATATCTTTAATTTTTTTAATTTAAATTTTATTATTTTAGTGTTCCAAGATTCATTGTTTAATCACCACACCCAGTGCTCCATGCAATATATGCCCTCCTTAATACCCAGCACCAGGCTCACCCGTCCTCCTACCGGCTCCCTTCCCAAACCTTCAGTTTGTTTCTCAGAGTCCACATTCTCTCATGCTTCCTCTTACCCTCTGATTTAGCCCAGATGTCTAAATTTTTAACATAAGAATTACTCCTTTTCTTACTGTACTCCAAACCCCCCACACACACACTTACACATGTTTTTATGTATTCTTGTTGAAAATAATTTTCTATTTCTCTGACTTTCGCAGACCAATACCTCTTTTTCCCCTCACTTAGGTCTCAGGGGATATCATGATAATGGAGCTGATACTGAATGACGTTTTTAAAATGTAACCCCACCGATAACAAGATGGCAGTATTCTAAGGATAGTATATGCGTTTAGTGTGAGACTAAGAATAGGGTGGACTGTGGGGCGCCTGGGTGGCTCAGTCAGTTAAGCGTCTGCCTCTGGCTCGGGTCATGATCCCAGGGTCCTGGGATTGAGCCCCAGGTTGTGCTTCCTGCTTCTCCCTCTCCCTCTCCCCCCACTCCTGCTCTCTCTCTTGCACTCTTGATCTCTCTCAAAATAAATAATAAATAAAATCTTTAAAAAAGAGAGAATAGGTTGCAATAGCATCCCATTCTGCCAGTAAGTTGCCATCCACCCACATTGCTGAAAGAAAATTTGCCAGGAATGGTTGTCTTTTTATTAAGATTGTCTCATTGGAGTTTTAATATGATTTTTTTTAATAATCTCAAAATAATTTTATTTATGAAATATTTTAAAATGTGGATGAATTGGTATGGAATGGTTAAAGAGTGATCTAAATGTTTTACAGGATAGGAAAAAAACCTTTCCTCTACCCTCCTAGGTTTTTGCCCTGGGGCCTGCAAATTAAACTAATGACAGATTAACAGGGAAAAGGGCATACAAATTTTGTCCTGTGTCAGCATTTTAATTTTTTAAAAGATTTTATTTATTTATTTGACAGAGAGAGAAGAGACAGAGATCACAAGCAGGCAGAGAGCCAGGCATGCATTTAATTTTTATCTGCACAGAAGCCTTCACAGAAAAGAAGTGAAAACCAAAAAAAGTAGTTAGACCCAGAAGCTTATATACCATGTTAACAAAGGGCAATACATTGTAGAGAAGTGACAAGATAAAAGAAAGGGGTTTGGGCTTCTAGGGCCATAAATTATGGAAAAGTGAATATAGCGGGGAAAGTAATGCAAGATAAGGGTTATTTTCATAAGGTTTGTTTGTGCAAACCCATTTAATGTCCATTTTCTCTCTCCAATGATAAGGGTATTCTCCTGATATAGAAGAGGTGAAGAAGAACACCTTCATAAAGAGAAGTTTATGTCCTCCTTTAGGCAGATCAGGAGACAGCCAAAGGTCTTTCTATGTTTGCTGCTTCTTAATTACCGTCAGTTCAAATAATCCTTATATCAAAGTGATATATTTTGGGGTGGAATATGCCCTTTAGTTTTTTGTTTGTTTGTTTGTTTTCCCTGTAAAGCTGTTATTTATTTATTTGTTTGTTTGTTTGTTTATTTATTTTTACAAACAGAATATTGCTTTATTTCCTTTTCAGGTAGTAGAGATAAGACATATTTGTGGGAAAGGAAGTGCATTAGTATAAGAGTTTCACATTAACACATATGAATAACGAGGTATCTTAAAGTATAATTACATAAATTTGATATCAGTATCCCTTTTAGTTTTAAAGTCTACTGTAAGCATCAAAACTCAGCACATATATATGGACATTAATGTTTTAACTATCTTCTTTAAATGTGCCCGAAACTTCAGACACTTTTATTTTCTATGTATTCCAAATGTATTTAATCAAAATTAATATGTCCATACAATATGTTATTAATGTAATTCTATATTATGATGACATATAATATACATTAGGGTAATTGTATAACTATAGTCATATAATTGAGTTTAAATGTGTATATATCTATTTGTATTTAATAAAGTAGAGCTTAATTTTATTGATAATCCTTAACTATAAAATTTTAAAACAAAAATGGAGGAAGGATCGTGCAGCTATGCCATGAAATCTTTGAAATCAGACCATCATCTTTGTATATTTATCCCTAACATTTAATATAATATAGTATACATACCCATAGGTACCCATTAAATCCTCACTGAATAATATATGTCTGTAAAAATGAACTCCTCCCATTTTCTTTTTTTTTTTTTTAGGGCAGGGAGGGGCAGAGGGAATCTTAAACAGGCTCCACCCCAGCACAGAGCCCAACACAGGGCTTCCTCTCACAACCCTGAGATCATGACCTGAGCCAAAATCAAGAGTAAGACACTAACCAGGGGCGCCTGGGTGGCTCAGTTGGTTAAGCGACTGCCTTCGGCTCAGGTCATGATCCTGGAGACCCGGGATCGAGTCCCACATCGGGCTCCCTGCTCAGCGGGGAGCTTGCTTCTCCCTCTCTTGCTCCCCCTGCTTGTGTTCCCTCTCTGGCTGTGTTTCTCTCTGTCAAATAAATAAAATCTTTAAAAAAAAAAAAAGACACTAACCAACTGAGCCACACTGGGGCCACACCCACTCCCATTTTCTATTTTAAAGTCTGATTGATGATATTTAGGATGACAATATAATGTGGCCAAATTCCAGAGAGCATTTTTCTGAAATATCTATAGACATTTCATTGAAAATAAACTGGTGGTAAATTAAATTAACATGCCAAGTACTTCTGTGATTATTAAATATAAAAGACCTCTTCAACTGTTGCTAATAGATGTTACATTTAGAAAGTACTTTGGATGTGCCTTTATTTCAGATAGTGGTTTTTAATGCAAGTAGAAAAAACCAGAATGTGTGGTATAATCGTAATAACTAATTAAGTCCTAAATGCACACTAATGTCATGGTATAGCAATAGGTACTTAGGATGAGGTATTACTTTCAGAAGGAAATACTCTATCTCCTGTGAATTATACACAAAGGATAGAACTGTGATTTAGCAATTTAGAGGAACATTCTAATTATCTGGAAACAGTATTTCCTTATCTGTTTTGCCTATGGCTAGGTTTATCAAATATTTTATTTTACCTGGAATTGCTAATTAAAGATCTCCGTAAGTGTTTTAAGAATAAGAACAAACTTGGGGTGCCTGGGTGGCTCAGTCGGTTAAGCGTCTGCCTTCAGCTCAGGTCATGATCCCAGAGACCTGGGATCCAACCCCACATCCGGCTCCCTGCTTGGTGGGAAGCCTTGGCGGGAAGCCTGCTTCTCCCTCTCTCACTCCCTGTGCTTGTGTTCCCTCTCTAGCTGTGTTTCTCTCTGTCAAATAAGTAAATAAAATCTTTAAAAAAAAGAATAAGAACAAACTAAAAAAAATGAAATAAAAAGAATAAGAACTACATTATCTTTTACTATTTATATATTTAAAAAAGAAGACTTTGTCATGAAAATTTTACTTCTCATTCATAAAATAAAAATAAAAACTTTCCAGTTCCTTACCCCTATGGTATTAAATAAAAAATAAGCAAACAATCTTTTTATATCTGATATCCCGTCTTTTTGAACTTAAAACTTTACAAGAAAATAGGCGCTCACAATTTGGACAGATACTACTCAGGGTTGGAATAGTCTGAACCAAGGTCTATCAGCCCACTCTTTCGATACTGACACTGAGACAACAATCACCAATCACCGACTCTCAGTTCATGATGTTAGATACTCAAAAAGAAAAAATCCTGAATCTAAATACACATTTAAAAGGTGAGGCTCCAGATAATAATGTTAAGCAAGTTTGTTTGTTTGTTTGTTTGTTTGTTTGTTTAAGCACACAAAACACTTCTACTCTCGCAGGAACTCAACTGCGTGGCTTTGACGTGCGCTTCTGGTGACCTTTGTTATCTGCAAGCTGCGTAAGCCCAGTAATCAGTGGCCTTGCCCTTGAATTTGCCCTCAATCTTACTGATAATGGAGGAGATGGAACCAAATTTTCTCTTAGAACTCAGAAGTAGGAATTTTTGAAAGTGCTCTCCCAACTTAAGCATGCTTTATTTCCATTTTCCCATATTTTATTCTCTTCCACTCATTAAGAAAAAGATTTTTGTCACCTATTTTGAATTCAAACTTGATCATCCTCTTGCAAACATTTGTGCCTATATCCTTACCGTATATTCTAATTCTCAGGCATTTGAAGGATCATCAGCTCTTCCTTGCAGGCACACTGTTAGAAGGCTGATTACATTTCTAAAACTTACGTTTCTAGAATCACTATTTCTGCTTATTATTTGAATGATTCTTAAAGGAGAGATTCTTAAATTTATAAAACCTAAAGGGGAAAAAAACATTCTCCTCAACAAGAGCTTGCACAGGAAGTGGATCCTGACTGGAATAAGTTATTTTATACATGACTGGACATGGTATTACCTCTGGGTTCACCTTTCAGAACTCAAGGGGTTTAGTAACAGAGAAACAGGATCTGTTTCTTTTTATCCAGCTGGGCTGGTGGCCTCACAACTGGAGGTTTCAGTGATGAGTGGAAGCTCAATAAATATTTGTTAAGTAATACGTCAAATAGAAACATTACGGATTTTCCTGAGGCAGCGTAGAATGTTGCTGTTGTTTCAAAATGTAATTGGTTAAAAGCTTGCTAAATAGTGGTTTATTTTAATAGCAGGAAGTAGGGAATATTTTTGTAGTTAGTATATTGGCCAAAAGAAAGCAAAACCATCAAGAGCCATATAACTTAAAAGTTTTGGGTTTTTTTAAGGAACATGTAATTTCCACGTGTCCTTTCAAAAAGGAATAAAATTGATCTCCTTATAATAAATTAGTTTTAACTGTTTTGGATAGTGCGACTATTGGGGGATAAATGAAGTTGTCCACTGCAAAGAAGAAGACTAGAAATAGGGACCGAGAGAAAGCCAGAGGAAAGTACAAACGGAGAGAGGAGGAGAGGGTGTTTAGAACCAGAAAGAGACTTGAAAAACTGAAAGACACAAGTATGAGACTCCTGAACGTCTAAGGTAGGGTTTCCCAGAACAGTATCATTCACCAAGCAGATTGGTTTATGTTCTGGAAAATTCCACTTTGATGAGCCACATAGGGGTCAGGCAGAGCTGCCCCGCCTGCGGACCTGCCAGGAAGGCTCAGCCTGGAGATTCGGAACGCAGGGGCAGCGAACTCAGGGGCCCTGAGCCTGGAAGTAACTTTACAGTCATTCTGTTTGCCTCAAAATAAAGAACTATTTAACACTACCTTAAAATAAAGCTTGAAGGAATTTATTCAAGCAGTTTACCAATGCCTCTTTTATCTTGCTGTATACTCTGTAGACAAAGATATTTGCATCCAGTTCCTCAGCAAAAGCCTTGAAATTGTGTGAGCTGTGACGCACTGTTATACTTGTAGCGCTCGTGACTTACAAACTATGTGTATACACAGTGTAAAACTGCCATTTACTCCAACCGGCCCTAGCCCCGTTATAGCCCATCCCAACGTGCCTGGCCTAAAACGGGGTCACAGACTCCGGCGGGCACAACAATTGGCAGGGTTGCTTGCTTTAATTTAGGATTACTGAGTTCCGTGCCCAGAAATTCTAGATTAGTGGTAGGGCCCCAAAATCTGTGTTGAGCAAGCAAACCTCCCCCCGGAGATTTGGTAGCCAGTGTCCGGACAACGGCTAGTTGAACAAGCACCTTTCCCCAAGGAGTTTTCTTCTCTTGTCTTCCTCTGCGGACTGGGCACCTACTTGTAGCCATTCCAAGTAGCCATCTGCCCTCCCACCCCCCACCACCATCCTGCACTCTGGCTAGGTGCTCCACTGAGAAGGGGTTTGCAGCTTCCCGGGGTGGAATTCAGCAATCCTATAGAAACATTATCACAAATGTAATTAAATGTGACTTAATTCTCAGGGCTCTTATTCAGGTTCAGTGTGGGATAAGTGCACCAGAAACTGAACCCCTCATGTAACACTGTAAGGGGAAAAGAAGGATGTGCCCATAACCCCTTACAAAATGTATGAATTGCTTAGACAAATTAGGACCAGTTTAAATTTAGAAACGACCTTGTACCCAAGGGATATTGCCTCTGGTTTTGCCGTTTGAAACTCCATGACCTACTGAAACAAAGTGGTAAGAGCCAGAGCTAGCGTTCCAGGACTATCATTTTCTAAAATGCCATATTGTATTTTCTTTTATTTGACCTCCCTGTGATTACTTAATGCTTAGCCCCTTTTCTGCAAAAGAAGGGTATGATATGATAAATAGGCATTAGTTCTGCTGATTTCTGAACTACACTGTGGCCTGTTATCTAGATACCACGCTACAGGCAACGTGCACCTTGCCATTTTCCAAGGGAGGTGGTAATGATCAATAGGCTTTATCTATTCCCTCTCCCACTTGGTTCCTTCTTGCTAGAAGTCAAAAAGGTATGCCACAAGATATTGGAGATCTGCCTCAAGCTAGAAAGAAAAACTGGCAGATTTGTGCCTGATGACAATATTTGGATTTCCCCAAACCCAAAATAAAATGAACTAAAAGAGATTATGGTTTCTTTTATCCCACTTGTTCTTTGTTGTCCAGGTTATTTAGATATTTTGGTCTCTGGTTTCTTAATTCCTTGCCATATGGCTTACGCTCAGGTGTAAAATCACCATTTCACTGGGTTTACCCTGTGAGGGCTTTTCATTTCTCTCCACTTTGGATTGGTCAGCATACAGCCTCCTCGTCGGAGCCCGACTAGCTGGGCTCTTCTGTCTCACTGATCAACACGTGGCAGCATGTGGATCAGGGCAGTTAGGTAGAAGGCGGACCAGGAAATTTTTCCTCGTGCTTCTTGACTGGATGAATTTGAGGAAAGATCTCCTACAAAAATACAGTTTCATTGTCTTGAAAGGCTGATCATTTTACATGTGCATGGAGAATACTTTGACCATAAATTTCTCTGATTAGAATTACAGATGTGCATTTGCAAGTATAGAAGCGGGAAAAGATGTATCTGCGCTGTGTATGATATTGTATACATATGGTTGGCTTTTCTAATAACCAAGCATAAAACAAAAATTGTCCCATTTACGGCCAAGTAGACTTGCATGCCAACAGAAAGACATCATGGTATTAAAACCATATGCAATTCTAGCCATTTTTTTTCTCTTTTCTCTTCATGGGTATTGCATGATGGTATTTCGAATACAAATACTAATGTGCTTTGGAAATAATGGCACTCGCAGGTCTTTCATCATATTGTATCACTGCTTTATCATATTAGGCTAATACACTGCGAGAGTTGGTAGAACCTCTCCATGCCAAATCGGATCCACTTCTGTTGGCACTCAACCCATTGGACTCACAGATTGATAAGCTAATGTTTAGAGAATTTAGATCGGAGAGAGTCGGCACGGCGCAGACTCAACATCAACCTCTTGCAAGCAACTAAAATGGCCTCGTCCTTGCTGTTTATAACAGAAAATGACTTTTAAAAAGCTTAGACCATCAAGTGTTTTGGATTGGGGGCCTCCCTAAAGGGATATTAAGAGGGGCAGGCCACTCTTAAGAAGAATGCAAGCTTCCTACACTGGGACTAGCATAAGATCAAAGCCCATCAAGATGGAGCACAGTGACAGAAAACTGCCGTTTCTTTGGGAGAACGGAAGGGAAAGGGTACTGACTGGGGAAGGGCTGTGTGTGGTGACACTTCAGTTGTGTTCTCCCAACATCAGGAAAGGAGAGGGATCAGCTCCGATAACTAGAAAACCCTGGCTATTTAATGGACTCCTTGGTGGCCTCTTTAAGGCAAAGCAGAGGAAGCAAATTCTGTGTATTAAGTGTATTTTGCATTTTTAAAATTTGACGTGCTGTATTGTACTAAACTACGTGTAATCTATTAAGGCAAGGTATACACACCCTGCTCTGAAATTTACTATGTTTATTCTATTATCAAGTGTATTCAGGTGCAACACAGAGACTGCTTTCAGTGACACTAATGAACAAAATTCCTCATGCCAGGCTTTATTAGATTCCTCAGCTAAAATCCTAACTTCCTCCTTAGTTCTTGGCACTTGTATACAAATGGTGTTGCCTCATAGGACAGGCATGAGCTATTCTTTTTCTGTAAAATTTTCCAAATCTATAGGCTGTGGTTCTCACTTTTGAAAAAGTATTTTGTCTGGATGTCTTTCAAACTAGCTTCAGATATTATTTAATACTATGTAACTGGGTCCCCTATGGCTTAATATTGCTTATTTTTCTTCTGTAGTGGATGTGAACTTTCCTTAATTTAGTTGGATTAAGACACTCTGTAATAATTTCAATGCTAATCAATGGATATTTCATACTGTGCGATGAACAAATAATTTAACATTGTATTTGGAAATGTTTTTTCTCCTTCCTGTCGCTGCAGTGTGTGGTACTGCATAATGTGAATACCTGTAAAAATATAAATTACTTAAAAATAAAAACATGACCAGTTGGTATCAAATCTTTTTAGATAGCTAAATAACTTGCTAAGTATGCGTGATAGTAAATATCCAAAGAGAATTAATCTCTGCTTCTTTCTCACAAATGGAATTTGTGTTGTGAATAAAAATCACATTGATCTGCCTTACAATTGCCTCTGTGCTCTAACCATTTTAATGTGTTTTTTAAGTATATATGAAGATGATGGTTGTAGCATTTAGAAACCCATCGAAAAGCTTTTTGTTGGCATTTAATATTAGTGGGATTACATTGGGTCATTTGCACTGTTTAAGTTATAGTAAAATGTTACGATAAGAAGAATTTTCATTTTTTCTCGTTAAGGCATATGGTGACTCCACATCAATTTTTGAATATAATCATGTCTTCGCTTTGGTTTTAAACTGTCCTCTTTATGAATTCCTGCCTGAGAGCCAGGTACTTTGACCTCCATGCCTCTACTAGTTAAATTATCTGAATTCTGTAGGCAAATCTAGAATCTGTCATTTATGTTTGTGATTGTCCTTCAAAGAACCATCCCTGTGGATCAATAAATCAATGCCAAGGACAGCAAGACTTTGCCATCTGAGCTACTCATCATCAAAACTGCTGCAGTGCCCTGAAAAATTCAACCTCTGCTTATTTATGGCATTAAACCACACAATTTGGCAGAAACTACATGCTCAGAGAGTGAAGTGCAGGATAAACTTCAGTTCTGTCTCTTCTCTTCTGTCACATCTTCTTGGAAGTAAGCTTTCTCTCCTGATTTGCGGAAGGGATTGACTGACACTAATATGGGCTATACTTAATTTGGATGAAGCACAAGGTCATTCTTAACAGGGATGGGCTCACATGTTCTTCTATAAAACGGATTCACTTGAGCTCTTCTTTTAAAAGAAAGGTGTTTTTTCCCTTGAAATCATTTTTCCATCATTATTTTGCCTCAAAGATATAAATTACTTTTAATTATGAGAAGGGTGCTCAAGTACAGACCAACAGGTAAAAGCCAGCTCTTAAAATCTTCTGCTTTTTTTTTTTCCTGCTATAACAAACTGCCATGCCTCCAGGTCTACAATGCTAGGCATAGCTATCAGCTTATATAAAAGCATAAATTAAGAGATCTAATATTTAATCATAAGACAACTCAAATTATAGTGTAAGCTCCTGAATACATAATCATCTTTAGCATAAAAACGAGAAACATTAAACCTGTCTACACTGAACCCATTAAAAGATTAACTGGCACCTTACATAGAAATAAGTTGTTTATTATGGTGTGCTCATAAATTAGTATTCACAGAAACTAGTCCCGTGCCTCAATGCAAATGTTAATTGCCCTTCCCCTTCCTGACAAGAATAGTGCTGCACGGACGTGATGCCCTCAGCCTGAAGCCTCAGAGCACTGTGCGGCTGCGCGAGAACGAATGCCTCTCACATCTGACCGGTGACTAATGCTACTATGTCCAGCCTTCTCTCCCACTTGTGACTTAGCTTTTCCCAGCCTGCTGTGCTCATTACCCAGCTGTGTTGTGGAAGGAACAACTGTTTCCACGAGGACATCATTGTCCAATTTTAAAAGAGCGCAGTTCCCTTCCAAAACGTGTCCCAGAAACAGTTATCCGTTGTTGGCTTGGTTCTTCAAGAGCCCCGTTGGTATACCGCATCTGTTTTGTTCTCTTTTGCTCCTCTCCTTTGACGTTGTCATAGCGGGGGCAGGGAAACTTGGGTCTCCAAGTTTGTATTCTGCTCTCCTTCATGTTCACCAAAGAAACCTGAATGAAATCACACAATAAACTGTCATAAAAATCACGGTCATAGGCTGGGGAGCCCTCTTTGGAGTACTTCATGTATAAAGGAGAGGAGACCATCACTCACTTTGAACACCGGGTGCAAAAGGCACTGTGCCCCGGGAGAAGAGTGGGAAATGCAAATGAGAGGGAGGCCGCATACTGTGCTCAGGGAAAGTTACTGTCTCAGTCTTGGTACACATAGGGCCGTTAAGCTATAGGAGGAAACAACATTGGAATTTCTCCTCAGGTTTTATAACTCGTCTTCTTGAATTTATTTGCTGTGTCTGCTTTATAACATGCATATCTATTAATATACAGTAATACATGTATGTAAGTTAATCAACGATGAAAGTGTTTTAACGGGTAACGATGTACAATCAAAAAAGTTTGGAAACCACCGAATATGAATGTAGGGAAATACGTCAACCAGAGACCTTTTAGTATGTGAGAGAGGCATCTATTATCATCTAATAAGCCATTTGCAAGGAAGTTTCAACAAACTACATATTATTTTGCATTAGATCATGTTTTTCCTTGAACATTTTTTTTTTTATCACCACCGGGAAGTAATGTGCAACCCTTAACAACCGGACAGTGAATCATTGTGATACCACATTCCTAGAGTCACCATATTGCATCGTGTAGTTAGAGTATAAATGAGACAATAGAGGGTCTTCTTTCACCCCTGCCAAGTAGGACACAGCCAGAAATGACACCCCCTCACCCCATGACACAGAACACAAGTTAATCTCAGTAACTTCATTGTGATCCTCAGATTATCAGCCAATGAAATTTTGTATGAGAAAGAGAACTTTGTATGTTCACTTTGCTTTAATAAAATTGGAAGTGTAGGTCATCTGATACAGGACGAATTTACACATTGCAAACATAAATAAAATTTGGGTGGGAATTTATTCCTGCACAGATCCAGAATTCCTGAGTAAACTGGATACAAATTAAAATTTCACTGTAGCAGCGATACACACCCTCATTAGGAATTGCAGAAGGTTCCTATATATGTCCTGTGGTTCGCATTTGGTCTTCTACACTTTGCCAACTTTCAGAAAACGTTCTTTCAAACTGCAAAAGAGCTGGCATTCCACCAGTGCTCCAAATGGCTGAACTGGTACATTGAAAGAAAGTCAGTTGGGAAGCAGAACTCAACAACTGCATGCCTCATCTTCCAAAGCAAGCCTCTTCTAGAAGAAGAAAAACCAAAGTATAAAAAAGAGAAACCAGAAGAGAAGCGAGGAGACAAAGAAGAAGAAGAGGGCAAAAAGAGAAGAAAATAAAGGTGCTTTCATATTCTCAGTTGCAACAGTAGCCCCAGTTGACTTAATTGGTATTCTTCTGAGAAAAAAAAAATCAAGGAAACCGATTGAAAATTATAAAAGAAAATAAAGGTCTGTTTTTGTCTTGAATGTTGAGTTCTGTGTTGTTTTGACTGTTGAGCACAGTGAATCAGATTTATAACGTGACTTTCCTCCTCACCCCCGTCTTTTGGAAATAAAAGGACTCTTTGTCTAGTCTTAAAATGTTAAGTAATTGGTGGCATTTTGTGGTAGCCTGGCATCTCAATCCCTCATCCTTTCTCATCCCACTACTGTGTCTTGTGGTGTTGCATATGTGTATGATGTGTATGGATTGGGGGGACGGGAGCCTTACTTATCTCTAGTAGGAGCCGCACTATTCCATTAATATACTTGTAAATGTTTCTGTGTTCCGTCTCATTGTGATTCCTTGTTCAAATGTGCTGCCCACAGATAAATCTATACTGAATTCTTCTTAACAGTTGTCAAACCAGATTCTTCACAGGATTATGTTGTCCTTTAATGGCAAGAAGGGGGAAAAACTTTCCACTTGTATTTATTTAATAGCTGTCTGTATCACTTTTTAATATTAAATCTTTACTTATCCTTCTTAAGTAGGACCACATTGAAATTTTACAAAAAAGTCAGTCCCCTGGCCCAGTATTCCACAAACTTTAAGAACTGGGAAGAGAGAAAACTGGGTAAGAATGTTTTTAAACAAAATATATACTCCATACAGTATTAGGTAGTTATCTTAAAATAAAAATTTACTATGTAAAATAAAAAATACTTCTGCCTCCCTTAAATCCTAAAACTCAATTCCGAATCCCTTCTTTTCTTCACATTCTTTCAGGAAGTAAAAAGCTACTAATCCATTAGGCCACCTGATGCATTAACTACTGTAATTCACATCAGTTAGGCCTGTCACCCTCTCTGCCTCCTCCCCGCCCCCGCCCAGCTCTATGAAATTATATCTGGCTTTAGACGCAATCTTGCCCTGAGGCACAAAGAATGATGACTACCAAATAATTCCTCAGGGTCTTTTCTTGGCCTATGATTTATGAAATGGAATTATGCTGTTCCAATGTATCTTTGTTTTTACAACTCCCACTTAGTTACTCTCAATGACCTTATGATTTTGTGCCTTCCGGTCTCCAAACCATTCTCAGTCAAAATTCCCTATCTTATTTCAGTCTTTCTCTTAACCCACAAAGCAGTTCCTCCTTTGCACAGTTCTCCATTCATCTGTCCCTCAAAATCTTCTAGGTGTTGCCGACATCCAATGATGAGTCAACAGAGAATTAAAAAGCTGTTGTTTAAAAGGGATTTTTGTATTTTTATAGTTCTAACTTGGGCATATGACCAGAAACTTAAAAATTCATTAGAGAGGGCTTAATGATAGCATGTGCTGATGATAACAAGTAACTTTCTAATGGAAGGACTCAATAACCATACTAGCCATTAGTTGCTAATCTCTACAGCAACGCCAAAAATTGAATACGAAACTGAAATGAAGCAACTTTTTACTGCTAAAGGTGGTCCTTTCAAGTTAAGGTACTGTTTTTATGGGCTTTGAGAGCAGTTTTAGGTACACTCTCAAACATTTTTTTTAGAATGTTGCTCTTTAAGGAATTCTCACAGATTCGTCAACGCCTACTGTTAAATACACAGCTCGAATGACCCCTGACAAAATTGGCAGTAGAGAATTCTTGTTAAGATTGTGGATTCTGGAGCTGGACTCACTGGCTGTAATTCTGGTTCTACCACTTACACTTACTAAGTATGTCCTTGGGCAAGGTGCTTCCTTGCTATAAAGTGAAAATCAAATAGATCTTCTCTCAGTATTGTGAGAATTAAGAGAGATGGTGAATGGTAGTAATTTACCCTTCTGCCTGGCACATATAAATGTTAACTGCTGTTATTAGCAATTAGCAATTAGGGAGTCTTTTTTTTTAACTATGTCAGAAAGCCTAAAATATTCACATGGACCATGGTGGAATGAACAACATTCCGTATTTACTCCTTGAGCCAATATAATTAGTATTCCTCAAATAGTACTCTTTGCCTCTATGTTAAAGGAAATGTGAGATAGCCCTAATCCTATCTACCACTCAAAGCAAAATCTGAATTTATCTTTATCATTATTGAGAAAGAAATTACATCCAGTATTCAGTCAGTTAAAGAACAAGATGGGAGTTTGATTTATTCAAATAGATCAAAGATCTTTCCTGAACCAGTCTCTAATTTTTTTTCTCAAAAATATTTAATCTTAAAACTGCTAAGTAGCTTCTCCTAGTATGTGCCAGATTTTTCCTTAGATTTGCATATAAACATTCTCATACTTCATTTTAATTAAAGCACTATTATTAGTGATAATTTATGATCATTTACTACATTTACAATGTGGCAGGCATTACTACGGCAGTCACATGAAACATGGTACATTTATTGGAAGATTTTTATAATCAGATACCCTCCAGTGAATGCCATTCCATCTTATGCAGTCTGGAAAAATGTAAAAATTACTTCATTCAGTATTGCTAAACCAGGAGAGCTCTACTAATCTGCACTTCTATGCTTCTCAGTATAACAATAAAGGATATTCATTAATGTGTTAAAATATTAAATCATGTGCAGGATTGTTTCTGTGTTGTGTACCTTTTGTACTCTTTGAATGTAATGAACTCGAGATATATATGGCAACTTGCTCTTAAGAGAATATTCTGTTAATCAAACATTTTATTATTTGACCATTCTAAAAAAAGCAGCTGTGGGGTTTTTTAATGTAATAGAGTGTTTTCCCAGTCATTCATTATCCTGTTTTTCAGATAGTTTGGATTTATTTTTTTAGTAGATTTTTGGAGTGTCCATTACAGTGTCTATTACACTGGATTCATCTCTCTCTCTCTCTCTCTCTCTCTCTCTCTCTCTCTCTCTTGACATTGCAGGTGAAGGTAGGGAAGAAAAGTTAGGAGATTCATTGCAAGATTTATACAGGGCATTGGAGCAAGCCAGTCTGTCACCACTGGGAGAACATCGCATTTCAACCAAGATGGAGTACAAGCTATCATTTATAAAGAGATGTAATGACCCTGTGATGAATGACAAACTACACAGGCTGAGAATTCTCAAAAGCACTTTAAAGGTAAGATACAAAATGGAAGGAGAAATTCCTTTCAAGAGATTCATTCTTGAGCTCAGTGGATTACCAGCTACTCTAAATGAAGAAATGCAAAATGGGGAGATGGAAGGGCATGCAGGAGAACAGGAAGAACCTGAAGCTGAGCTGTTCCTATAGTGTTGTCAGTGCATTGGTACAAAGGAAGTAACCTTAACTTTTCATTATCATCTCAGAGCAGTGGCTAAATGATATGCGACTTAGTTCTCAGAGAAAACAGGATGTAATTAAATTTTTTTCCTAAAACATGGGGCTGGTGTTATTCCTCAGTCTTTCATTTTCTTAAGATAAATATGCCATGTAGTTATTAATATAGTTATTAAAAGAACACAGCATGCATGCAGAATGCAGCAGTGGGCACTAACAGGCTTGTAGATATTTCGTGAATATCTCCTGCAGCACATTTGGAGTGAAGCCACAGTGATTCGTGTTCTGTGTACAAATTTTATAATTGTTCTGTTTATGCTATCAGTTCCCAAATCACATGTTATTTTCTTATTTTACATTTCCATAAGCGCTTGCATTATCTCCAGTCTCCTTATTATGCCACCCCCAGATTGGGGAGGAGAAGATGGTGAAGAGAGGGTTGCAGAGAGGCAGAAAGTTGAAGAGGGAGGCAGAAAACAGAGCCCCCTCACTGTGTGTGTATGAAGGGAGAGGGCCTGCTATACAAATTCTCCCTAAGCGGGCCTTCCACCTTTGAAAAATCGAAAACAGAAAAGAACTACAATACAGAGTATGTGGTGCAGTAATTTCAGGAAATAGAAGGTCAAAGGGTTCCTTTGGGAACTATTTCAGATCCGTAGTGTGCTGCTGAGGTTTGGTGATTCTGAAGCATTGATGAGTACCAAAGAGATAAACAAAATAGAAAATGCATGATTTAGAGAAGTTTCCAGTAGCGAGCAGCCAAGCTTTCAGAGTCAATTAACTTTCAGATGGCATTCATACAAGCACTATTGCAAATCCATGGGACAAGTTAATGGCCTTTTGGTTACTAAGGCCAGAATTTTTAAAAGAGCTATAATATTCATAAGAAGAATTCTGCTAGGGGCGCCTGGGTGGCTCAGTCTGTTAAGCATCCAACTCTCAATTTTGGCTCAGGTCATTATCTCAGGAGATCGAGCCCCATGTCAGGCTCTGAACTCAGCCCAGAGTCTGCTTGTCTCTCTCCCTCTGCTCCTCCCCTCTCTCATTCTCTCTCTCTCTCTCTCTCTCTCTCTCTCTCTCTCTCACCAAATAAATAAAATCTTTAAAAAAAATGATTCTGCTGACCAGCCCCTACTCCAAAGATGACCTTACCTTCCCACCACAGAGCACCCCCCCCCTCCATTCAGATCCAAACTGTCTGGTTGTGAAAACAGACAGGCATTCTGAAGCTGGTCAGGCTCACATACTTTTAAAGAATTGCTTCTGTCTTGCTCTCTCAGCCCCTCATACCTGCCATTTATGTTCTAGATTCCCAAAAGCATTTACTTCTAGTAGCAAAGAATTTGAATTCCTGCTGGTGTTCAGTTCATTACGTATTGGTGAGTCACTAGAGGTATGAGGCTGCCCTCCTCTCTCTGGGGCAAAGATGTTGAAAAGTCACTGTAAAGAAATGTCCCTCATTGATAAAACCGAACTACAGAGCCCTATACTTTTTAGTATCAGAAATTAACAGAGGATGGAAAGCTCCCATGAGAGAAGGATAACTGCCCAGACAGCCCTGGATGTGTGTAGTCCCCAGAATTGTAACAGGCCCCTCATCGAGCACAGGGTGACTCCCAACAGCCTCAGCCCAGCCCACTGTCCCCATCTGGCCCCAAGGACCAGAACAACTGCTTAGACACCTTGATGTCTTTCCCACCCAGCTCTTCCTGCAGAACATTCCCTAGACTTCCCTTCCTCTTCCTTGAGCCCTTAAAAGACAGGCCATAGCATCTCAGACTGTCTTACCCCCTCATCTTCCGCCCCCTCCCACCTGGAAGGCTCACTTCTCCCATAGGAGACAGCTGTGCTATATTGAGTTCTTCCATAATGAAGCTCATTCTTCAGCTGAGAGCCAGCTCCAGCAGAGAAGGGAGCGTTCTTTGCATTGCAGACTCCCACTGCTACAGGAAGGGAGCCGTGACATTCCTACAGCAAGAATTAATATTTGTAGTGACAGGAGGGTCATACTCTCTCTCGTGCAGGTATGAGGAGTTAACCGTCTAACAGGAAAGATAGGACTGGGCAAAAGTTAACTCAAGATATAGTATGTGGTAAGTCCGCTCAGTGGCAGGGATAAAGTGTTAGGAGGACATAAATGAGGGAGAGAACTTTTTTTTTCCGATTGTTGATGGAAAGCTTTAAGAAATGAGAGGCATTTGAACTGGATCTTAAAGACTGAGGAAGGTTTCCATACATGGATATTGGAAACAAGACCGGCCAAGAGAAATGCACCACACGGAGTGGGCAATACAGGGGTACCTTGGGTGTAGAAAAAAGTGCACTAGGATTTGAGTCTAAATAGCTGGGTTTGAGCATACCAGAGCCATTTGTTATGGGCTTCTTAAGGTTTGCAGATTACCTTTTTTATTTTAAACGTGAATAAAAGTCTGTACCCAACTGAACTGTTGAATCCTTTCTGCTTTTCAGGCCAGAGAAGGGGAAGTAGCCATTATTGATAAAGTCCTAGACAATCCAGACTTGACATCTAAGGAATTTCAACAATGGAAGCAGATGTACCTGGATCTTTTCTTGGATATCTGTCAAAACACCACGTCCAATGACCCATTAAGTATTTCTTCTGAAGTAGATGTAATCACTTCCTCTCTCACACACACTCACTCGTACATTGAAACACATGTGTAAATGTATTCTGCCCTCTGGCCATCTGGTACCTTCTGGTACACTGAACAGGTGTATGAGGTAGTTTTGTATCAGTGTGTGGGACACTTGATAAGCTATACTTTAATGTTACCAAACTATATGAAACAAACCTTATATGGTCACGATACCACTGTCTTTAATGAGCATTTGTATATTTTATATGCAATTAGGGCTCAGCTTATGTTTACCATGTGCAAAATCAACTGTCTTCAGTGACTTAAAATTAACTTTTGCAAACAACTCTGAAGACACGTGGTCTTCAAGTAGTAAAACCACAAAAAAGCAGTTTTCTATCTAAGATCATCTTTTCTCCCTCTAAGTTAATTTTATATAAACAAGACTTCAAAAGTAAATCGCATTTTTTTCAGGTGCAGACATCCTTGTGGGTGAGAAAGAACTTAAACCTTTTTTATATTTATTAAAATGTTCTAAGAATTTTCTTAAACATTGCACAAAGTTTAATGCTGTAGTTTTATTTTTGTGAAATGTAGATGTGCATACAAGAGTTACGCAAACTAGAGGAGCATCAACATAAGAAAAGTTCAGGTAT
This sequence comes from Spilogale gracilis, assembly GCA_004023965.1. NCBI lineage: Eukaryota > Metazoa > Chordata > Mammalia > Carnivora > Mephitidae > Spilogale > Spilogale gracilis. Next base: position 16,066 of record PITA01000146.1, on the reverse strand, counting down.
CTAATATTCGTCTTAAAAGTCTGTTAACTTGTGAAAGCCGGTTAATGGAAATACTGTTCCAAATCCATGGGGACACTTAATGGTGTATCAGGGCAAAGCTTTGTAAGATGTTTTTGTAACTAAGACCAAAATTGAAGATAGAGCTGCTTTATTTTCTTGGTTTAAATCTTCCTTTATTTTTGTAGTGATGAAATGCTGATTGTGTACAGAGGAATTTGAGAGTGGATTTTGTAAAACACAGCTAATTCGCCCAGAAAGGCAGCTATCATATATATATATATATGTAAAATTTCAGCCCAAACTCTCACATTTTTCAACTCCAGCTCCTAAAAGACAAGGGATAAACTGAAATGAATCAACTTTGAAGTTAGTTTCCAATTTTCCCGCTAGTCCATTAATTAAACTTATATACTTATATTTCAGGCAGGAAAGTAAAATACATTTAGTTACAGGCCAATGTGTGTTCTATATAGAAAACAACATTGAAAAATAAAAAATGTGCCTCTCTCCTGAGGAGCAAGAGGATAATGGTCATTCAGAGATATAGTACATTGAATTATATGAGAGCAAGAATTTATAGAGGTTTTTCCTAGCTTCATGAATTGTTTCGATAGAGTGGATGAAGTCTGTGAAAAAGTCCTCTTCATATATTTTCCATTTATACGTATCTCGTTTTTGAAAGTGATCACAGCATGATAATGATTGTGCTGCTTTTTAGTGTCTGGCTGCATAACATGTACAAATCACAATTTGCTGGTTTTTTTAGGAGGAGGAAGGGACCCTCCTTTACTATTCTATATCCTAAAATCTACTTCTAATCAGCTTTATACTGTTGCCTGTACAGCTCAGTGAATGTACTTTCATCTTTAAGAGTTCAGATATATGCCAGTGAATATTTTTGCTGTAGAGGAGAAAGTAAAAACTCCACAGCAGGGAACTTTTTCTTTGCTTTTGAAACCAACATTGAATCACTATCGTTTTTGCAGACTTTGCACACTGTACAGGAGAGTGGCCTTTCTACAGCACATTTTCAGTAATCCTATATTTAGTCAAATGGATGAGAAATCATGTATTAATGTTTGTATGGAATTTTGAGTCTAGTGTAATATTTTTATCATTTAAAAAAACCTATTTGTAAAAACATTTATTTACTGCATGGATATTGACGTACATTAAATTTGTGGAATTTTGTATATGTAAAAAAACAAACAAAAACAAACACCAAAACCTCTTGTCCTAAAATGAAGTGTGCTTGTTACAGGTGTTTAGACTTGTTGATGTTTACTAGACCAAACGTGTACATTCACTTAAAAATATCTGTACCTGATGGATGTGTCATGAATACAGTGGCAAGGTGATGCCCTGTAAAGAACAAGCGGTGGACAGAAAGACTAGCTGTGCTGCTACTAAGCAGCTTTACTTTTGTAAAGTGAGCTCTGTTGTTTTAAATGGTAAAAATTAAACTAATGAATTCTAAAAGACTCGTGACTAGCTTAGCATGAAAGAGACCTTTTAACACTATATTTATCTGTACATTTTATTGCATTAGTTTCAAATCTAGGGGAGAGGCAGCACTGTAAACTGAAGTGAAATAAATTTAGCTCTTAATGAATCCTTATAAGGCACCTACTTTATTCATACAGAGTCCTCATCACCTTTCTTTGAGACCTAATCACAGAGCCACCCTTGCCCCAACCCCTTCCCTAGTCAGGAGTTGTAACTTTGCCATTCCATCTGTGGTCCAAGCCAGAAGCAGCAGCTGTTCGTGTGTGTGCAAGGATCTTTTCTGGGACCCTGCAAAACCAAGCTCCTTTCCCCTTTATCGGACACAAACGTGAAAGTCTCACCTACTCCTCTTTCCTTTCTGTTCATTCTTGGGAAGCTGGGGAAGGGGAAGGACCAACAAAAATGTGTTGTGTGTTCGTTTTGAACAAATATAACCTACGACCTGTCTGCAGAATGAACTTCCAATGAAGATGAAAGAAATAGGTTTGGGTTTTGCTGGTTGTTCCATGTAACCAGAAGAACCTGATTATTATGGCTAAGGACTGCTGAAATAAAACTTAAATCAATGAGCTGCCTAAAGCCAGGGCAAAAGCAGGCTAGGGGTAAGAAGAGGGACACAAAAACTTAACGTAGGACATTTTCTCAAAAAGAAAAAAAAAGTTCTTTCTTAGAGATTTTTCCCTCTCCTTTCTACATTTATATTAAACCATCAGAACAGAACTATAAACAGAGTTCTGAATCATGAAATCATAATTCTCCTTACAATGACTCCATGCTACTTAATGAAGGCACTTTCCCTTCACTATTTATTCAGCTAATGCAATCTATTCTGACTATTCATTACAGCCTTTATAGTCAACAATTTTCCGGGTTTTGTGTATAACTTCTTGTGGTACATTTTTGGCCTTATTTGTTTGGCACAAAAGTAAACACTGTTTAGCACCAGCACTTTAACTATAAGAAAGAAAACAGGGCCATATTTTATTTTCAAAAGTCCATCTCTAGACTAGCATGAGTCTTCCTAGAAATCCCCAGCTCACTGAAGCCAATTCATATATTCTATTTTAACCCCTCCTGTCTCCCATTCTCAGCTTAAGGGGTATTCCACCTCGACCAAGCCCTTGTTTGCATCCTTGCCGGCTGCTCTGCTCCCAGAGTCCCATTCTTAGGAAAAGCCCACACGCTACCCTGTAAGCCTGCTCCAGCGCGACTTTCTCTCCTCTGTCGTCCACGGCACTAACCCATTAAGCCCCGCACTAAATCTGGCGCCTCTCCAAGCCCGCCCTCCCTCTCATCCCCACCCTCAGTCAGCTGCAGCACTGCGCACTGGAGACCATTCCAGGCCCAGGGTAGCGCGCAGCCAATGTCCTCCCAGCGGTCCAGGTCAAGGTCATAGCCCACCACGTTGCGGGTAGGCACCTGCCGCGAGTCCCGCCACTTGAGGCCGCCCAGCAGCAGCGCCGTCTCCTCCACAACTGCCAGCCCATAGCAGAAGCGATCATAGGGTAGCGGCCGCAACCGTGTCCACTGGTCCGTGCCGGGGTCATAGCGTTCGATCTCAGAGAAGGGCTCATAGCGCCCCAGAAAGGCGAACACCGCGCCGCGTAGCACAGCCATATGGTGCCCGAAGCGGGCGGTGCTCATGGGCGCCCTCTTGCTCCACGCTCGCTCCCCAGGGCCCAGGGCGTATAAATCTCGGAGGCTGCTCCCGCCGCCCTCGCCTCTTCCTGCCTTACCCCCAGAGATGTACACGACGCCACGGTCCCCGACGGCCCCCGCGTGGCCGTGCAGCGCCCGCGGCAATGCCCCGGCCGCGGTCCAGCGGTCCCGGCGCAGGTCATACATCTCTACGGACGCCAGCGCCTGGCCGTCCGCTCCCAGACCCCCGACAGCCAGGAGCCCCTCGCTCACAGCGCCGCACCAGAAATGGGCCCGTGCTTCCCGCATAGCGGGCACCGCCGTCCAGGCGTGGAAGCGCGGGTCGTAACGGTGCACTTCGGCAGTGACCGGCCGCACGCCATCTGCCAGGGGTGCGGAGGCGCCGTCAGAAGGCCTCTCCCCTCCCAGGACGAACAGGAAATTGCCTGCGGTGCACACACTGTGGCCCAGTAGCGGTGCCGGCAGCCGCGTGAGACTGCGCCAGCGGTGGTTGTACACGTCGAAGGCCACCACGTCTTGGGTGAACTCCCAGTCCTCCTCCTCCTCTTCCGGCTGCTCATCTTCCTCCTCCTCCTCTTCCTCCTCTGGCTGTGCCGCAGCGCCCCTGCCCCTGGCTACCCCCCGAAGGACCACGACCTCCTCGGTCACCGCCTCCCGCGCCCTGCGCCCCCCTACCAACAAGATGCGGGTTTGGGGACTCCGGACGCTGGTCTGCTCGCCCTGCAAGAGCGGCTGGCGGGAGGGCGCCGTGTGGTAGTTGAGGGCCTGGATGATGAGCCCCTTGACCCGCGCGGGCAGGACAAGGCCAGAGCCCGAGTACACGCGCCGCAGCACGTCGGCAGGTACTAGGCCGAAGCGAACGCGCTCGAGCAGCGGGGCGCAGTGGGCCAGGCGTTCGGCTTCTGGCTCCTGCCTCAGCCAGGCCAGTGCCAGACCCAGCAGCCAGGCCTCGGGCACCCGCGCCACGTCGGGGGCACCCAACACGGCCTTGAGCGACGTAGGGTTCAGCTCCAGCAGCCCCATGGGGCCCGCGCCCCGCAGCAACAGCTCCCGCAGGTGGCGCACGATACGGCTCTCCGCCGCGCCCAACGTGTGCGTCAGGCCGAAGCGCGCCGCCACGTTGGCGGCGAAGCAGCAGTTCTCCGGAGCCAGCTGGCGCTCCAGGTAGCGGCCACACAGCCCCAGTGCCTCCGTCACCTGCAGGTAGCTGGCGGCTTCCAACGTGTCTTCCACTGTGTCCATGGACAGCGGTAGCCAGGCGGTGTAAATGAAATCCAGCAAGCGCTGCAGGCCAGCCGCCGACGGCACGTGTAGGTGGATCACGCTGGCCCTGGATTCCCGGGTGTGGCTCTTGAACAGGGCCCTGAAGTAGTCGCTGGAGCACGCGAGCAGCGACCTATGTGCCGGGAACTCGCTGCCCTCAGCCTCCAGCGTCACGTCACACAGGAAGCCCTCAGCGCGCAGGGCCTGATAGCCGGTGAGCAGTGCGCCGCCATGAGCTTTACAGTAAGATAGGAAGTAACTCATGATGTCCGGGGTGGGCAGCGGCCTGGCCGGAGCTTGAGCCCACTGGGCACGGCCAGAGGCATCTCGGGGCACAGTGCCCCAGGGCCCCCTTTGCGAGCCCCAGAGCCCCTAGCAGGGGCCCATTTTTGCCTGCTCAGCTTAAAGCCCAGAGTTCCTTCATCCAGGCCTGCAGATATCCCTGTACCCCTCTCAGAGCAAACCCGGCCAGGGAATGGTTTCCAGAAGCTCCCAGTAGGGGAGGGCACGGAGTTTGGAGTCTTCCGGAGGGATCGGAGTTTGCTTTTGGCTACTGGCAAGGCTGCCAGAGGGTTGCCCAAAGCCCCCGCCCGGTCCGAGTTTGGGAAGCCCACACCTTCGCGCCAGGGGCCGCAGTGGCCACGCACCATCACCTGGAAGGCCCGAGCTGTGGGTGGACTGATTCTGAAGGGTGCTGGATCTCCGACGGCGCTGATGCGCGGATGTGGCCCGGCTCGGGGCGTCCCGGGAGTGCGGGGCGAGGGCTCTGGCCTCCCGGGGGTGGACGAGGAGCACGGACACTGCGGACACCCGCGAGGGCCGGGGACAACTGGGTATGGGGCGGAGAGGGGGGTGAGCTTGTTCCGTGCGGAGGATCAAATCAAAGCCTGGGGGATTAAGGAGGGGGGGGCGCAGGTCAGCGCGGGGGGTCGGAGGCATGATTGAGCGCCGTACATAACATGCCGGTAGCTCACAGCGACAGGAATAGCGCGCGGCCTTGGCCTCCGGGGCGCGCCCCGCCCCGCGCCCCCGCTGCTGGGCGTGAACCCAGGGCCGGGGCACTGGAGGGAGCAGCCTGGGCCTGGGCCCTGAATCCGGTGACCCGACAAGCCGCCGGTCACCAGGGGGGGCTCGAGAACTCGGCTAGGGCTGCGGGAGGCGCTCACTGGATGGGGCGCGAGTCGCCGGGGAATCTGTACCTGGTGGTGTTTGGGGAGAGGCGGCCGGCTGGACCGAAGGAGTGCCGACTCCCTGGTGCACTTGCGCCTGGGAGAGAAGCCCCTGGCTCGAAACATTTTGCTTTGAGAAGGCCCTAATTAATCTGCCGAGGGCGGGGATTAAGCGGCGACTTTGCGCGCTGACACCCAGGAGGCCGCCGCGGCGCAGTGGAGCTAGCTACTGGCGGGAACCATGCCCGGGGGAATCTGGGGCTCCCCGCCAGCGGCGCTCGGTAACATGTCCCTCACCTGGACTCACCCTTTCGAGGAGATGCTGGGCCTATTCTGTGCCCTTCCCGAGGCGACCCGCGTCTCCTGGGATAGCTTGTCTCACATTCTGCGCTGGGGAATTTGCACCCACCCCCGCTCCCTGACCCCAGCCAAGTTCTCCCCTCCTGTTCTTGGATACTGCCCAACCCATCCCTTAGCAAGTGGACAAGGAAATTGGGTTTTCTGCCTTTGAATGACCACTTCTTTTAAGAAAAGAATTCGTTCCAGTTTCTCTCCCTGACTTTCCAGAGTGTGATCTAATTACTGCCTGCTACATCTTCAATGCCACGACAAGATAATGGGCAGTAAGGTCGCAAAGCTCCGTAGAGGCTAGAGTTTCCTAGGGCCCCTTTTCATGAAGTTCTTTATAAGATGCAGCCAGCACAAAAATGATGACTAACCCCCCCCCCATCTTGAGACATTAGGAAAGCATTTCTCCTTCTCCTCCATCCTGCTCTTAAATAACTAAACGGTTAATATAACTGTTCTTTCTTGGTAATTTGGAGCTTCTGTGTTTTGCTTTCATCTAGAATTGATTTTTCTATTTTCTAATGCAACCCCTCTGGCAATCTGTTTTAAGTGAACCTTTTGAGGACATCTGAAATAACTTGCATTTTCTGATAGTTGGGGTTGTGTTTCATAAAAAAAAAGTCCAAGGAAGTATAAAAAAATGCATTGTTTTCTGCCTCATATGCCATCTGGACTTATAAGGTCTCCAATTAGAATTCTTGAAGTGCATAAAAATATTAGTGAAATGATCCTGCTTTCTTGTCAGAAATGGAATTGCTTTATGACTTAAATTAGCCAAATTATAAAATGTGGGCAGAGGCTCAAGTTAAGGGCTTGTTTAAACTCCAGAGGCTAAAAATACTCCAATTTGAATTCCTAATGTTAAAACTACAGATGGATTCAGGCAGGGTGTTGGGGTTTTTTTTTTAGTACTAAAATTCTTAGTTCAAAAATAAAATACCAGTTTGGTTCAGTGTGCACAGATCTGAATGGTGAAATTAAATGGCCTTTACTCAACTTAATAGAAATCTGATAGAAGGGATATTGTAGATCATTTAGCCAAACTCTCTCCATTTCCCCTGCAATTTCTTGTGTTTTTTTTTTTCAAACAAATGTGGCAAATGAGCTCCAGAGAGAGTACAATTTGTCTGGGTGACTTGGATATTGAGTTACAGAGTCTGGGCGGGAATGCAAGGCTCTCTCCCCACTATATTATGTGACCTCCTGTATTATAAAAATAAAATAGTGCAACTCACCGTCAGGTTACTTAAACCAAATTTCAGAGTGATAAAGTTTAAATAAAGTTTTTCAAACATGTTTCAACCCCCAAATTGATCACATCTCATCAGATCTGTCCATCATTATGCATTCAGGTTGAATCCATATAATCACACTTACTTGAGAATAAGCTATGGAAGGCTTTACATCTTGACATCAAAAATTAATGGTATGCAACAAGCATGTGTTCATTGCTGGCGCAACACGCCACTTTTATGTATTTTGCTGTTGAGGATACAATGAACTGTGGTAACGGGAGAATTTTTTATATTGGTTGTGCTTCCAAGGTTTTGTCTAAAAAATGTAATTACCAATCCATCCAAGAACATTCTTGTCCTTTGAATAATGTGTGGAAAGGATCAAGGTTTTAATTGTTGTGCAGTATTAAGCGTGCTAAATAATACTTCAGTATGTACTTTTTTAGTTGTTCTGAGAGATGTTAATAAATTGGATCCCCTGGAAGCAGGATTTGCAACCCAACCTGAACACGTGGGGATGAGCGCATGTGGTGGAATATCATTATCACAATGAAAATGATCTGCTCTGAGTGGCCTTCCCCCTTTAGACTCTAAGCTCCTCGACAGCAAGGAGTGTTTCTTGATTTTTTTAACTTGTAGCCCCTATCACAGTCTTTGGCATAAGTAATGTTGAGTTGAACAGATCTAGGGAATGGTACCTAATGGTACTGCCTGTGGGCGGAGTCATGGGTTATTAAGAGGAACTTGATGGGTACAATTAGTTCCTTCTCTCTGGTTCTCTTTCTTCCCTTCACCCAGCTGGGGTTGAAGACACATCCTGATCATGCTGTGAGCTCACAACTCTAGGAATCAAATGGGTAACTGTGAGTAGCGCCTCACCGGACCTGACTCTTCTGAGAAGCCCAGACCACCTCATCCAGCCCCCACTGCAGGCCAGTGCCACCCTGCAGCCCGAGTCCTCTACCCAGATCAGTGTCACATGGCTCTCAGCATCTCGTCAGAGGTGCTGCTGCTGCTCCTGCTTGGACAAGGGGCCCCAGGTGCCCCAGCAGCTGTTCCATGCCCCAGTTTATATGGCCAGGCTTCTACTGAAGGCCCAGCTACACACTCCCGCATGCCTGTTGGGACCCTGAAATTTGCCCTGAACCCCTCACCCCTTGTCAGGACTATGACCTGTGGTCAACATTCCCTTCCATACATCTGCACCTCCTGTGAGAGAACGCAGAGCGGAAGTCCTCCAAGCTCCCGCCTGACTTCAGGGTGGCACCACCACTCAGCCACGGCGCTCCCCTTTGCCTGAATCGGCTCTATCTAGCTCAACCTAAATTTCATAGTTCTCACTTCTAAAAGAATTGTATATGTTTTAAAAAATCAGAAACTGCAAATATCCATGTATAATAGACACAGCATTTTTCTTGCAGATGTACTGGGCTTCCTTTGGTAACGACTTTATATACGATGCACATACCATACAGCTCACTAATTTAAAGAGTACAGTTCAGTGGTTCTTAGTGTATTTACAGTTATGCAACCAACACTGGAGTCTAATTTGGGGACATTTTCATCCCTTCATACAGAAACCCTGAGCTCTCTAACTCTGGCTTCTCTATACCACCAAGCCTGCAGCCTTCGGCAAGCACTGATCTACTTTCTATCGCCACAATTTCTGGATATGTCATATAAACGCCCTCATGCGGTACAATGCCTGGTCTTTTGTGACTCATTTCTTTGACTTGGCACATATTCAGGGCTCATCCATTGTAATGCACTTTTGAGGAAGAAAACAGTTATGTATAGGAATAACACTGGCAACATTTTCTCAAAACCACAAAACTCTAAAATGTGCCTATTTGATATTTAAGATACAGTGTTTCGCAGATCAACTCCTTATCATCTCTCATTACCAACTCCTTTCAATTCCAGTATGCTTCCTTCCAATGCATGGCTTTTGGCAACCTCCATAGAGAGCCTATAATTAGAAATGGTCACATTTAAGTTAGCTACTTACAAATACTTGATTACAAACAATAACAGACATGCAGTAGAGGAAAAACTCCTGTGTTATTTTCACCCTGTTCCAAGACCACTTTTTTGTGTTCATGAAATTTATCTTATCTTTGTGACTTGCAGTTGAGCAAAAGAATTTCAAGTGGTGTTGGGTGTGTGTGTGTGTGTGTGTGTGTGTGTGTGTGTGTGTTTTAGTCACATGTGATTTTGGTGTTCTGGCCCAGCCGACAGTTGAAGAAGCAGCATGGCAGTAGGGAAGGACTCAGCTTTGGGGTCAAACAAACCTGGGCTTCGTTTCTAGATGTGTCCCCTGTGACTTTAAGCAAGTGACTTAAATTCTATGAGTGTCGTTTTATTGTTTTTAAAGGGAGGATTGTGACTCTACACTCATAGCACTATTCAAATTAGATTATATATAATGACTGCTCCTGGCATAAGTACACACAACAGATATGAGTTTTTCCTTCTTTTCCCTCCCTTGACTAAAGCATTCTGAAAACTCATAATACCAGAGCCTAAGTACATGGGAAGAGTAATAGAGTAGTGGTTCTCAGTGGTCCTCCTGGAATATCACCTAGGAACTTGTTAAGAAGTGTAAATTCTCAGCCCTGCCTCAAACTTACTGCATCAAAAGCTCCAAGAGTGGGGTGCAGCGATCTGCTTCTCTGGAGTGATATGAAGCACTCAAAAGTATGAGAACCATTGTAATAGATCATTGTTAATTTCTGCTACACCCTGAAATCACCACTGTCAGTGACAACTTGTTCTAGGTGTGATGTGAAAATTTTCCAAAGAAGAGAGAAAGCCCACTGGCTCCAGAAGGTCAGAAGTCAGGGACCCATATGGGAAAAATTAGTGGCCTCTGCCTCAAGTCATATGACTGGTCATATTAACAAAAATAGACTGTGGATTTGCTTGCCCTTTCGTACCCTTACAAGATGATGATATTAAGAGCAGATCACTGGAGAATGAGATATGATGACTTGGTAAGAAATACATTTTCTCAGACGCTTGATTAAATAGTCAAATCAGAAGCCCTTATTTCCTACCTGGGGTCACATTTTAAGAGGCTCTCAGATGAGTCAGGGAGTGCCCAAGAAGGCCAGCCAGAGGAGGGGAGGGTCTGGAAACCTTCTTTCTTTCACATAGGAATCAGGTGAAGAGGGTGAAGATTTTAGGCCAAGAGAAGAATCCTCTGGTGGTTAAATGATCACTGTCGGCAACTTTCTAAAAGGCAGGAGAGACAAAGATGGTCTTGTGGCTACAGAAAGCAGACCTAGGACTAGTAAGCAGAAGTTACAAAGAGAAATTTGGCCACAGCATAAACGAGAACCTTCTAGCAGTTCGGAACCTTGAAAGAAAATGTGCAAGTAGAAGTAGAACATACCAGGCCATGAGAAGAGTTGCCTGAGCCTTGGAGAAGATAGGGAACTTGTCCAAGGTGACACAGCAGACGGTGTCAGAGCCCACCCACCCACAGCCATCCCTGTCACTTTTACTCCCAGTAGCCAGCACCTGCATCCCCTGTGGGCAGACCCCTCCTGCCCTCTCAGGGGCCCCTGGAGTCTACCTTGTCAGTGTACCTAATCCAAAGCAAAAGTACCCAGAAATTTATATCTCCTGAGGGCCACCCTTGACAGCTCCCTTTCCAGGTGTGACCCATATTGTTTCCATAGATTCCCCTATAGGACTGAGCCAGAGCCACCCTGCAAGGGACCCTGCTTGGTGATTCCCTTCCTTTGCAGTCTAACCTCCCCACCTGCTTTTTCTGGGAATACTTCCTAATAAATGACTGTCACGGGAACCCTCATCTCAGAAGTAACCCCTGCCTCTGGGAAACCCAGCACAAGCCATATAACTGGTACATTTCTCAGAAGAGGGGGACACGTATGTCCACAAAGGGCCATACATCAGCCCCTTGCCAACAGGGGCAGAGCACAGCAGATGTGCTGTGTGGATGGATGCATGTATCTGGTGGCCCAGCAGGCCTGGAAGTCAGGACAGCTGGATGCCAGGGCTAGGCATCTCCATTTCCACCGGGGGCGGGTGCTTTCAGGGCTCTTGTGGGGGACTCCACGAATGCCACGGTCCTTTCAAATCCAGCATGCCGCATTTGGGAGCCACCCATCCCTTAAGTCTCATCTGCAAGTGCCGTCTACATGTGAGCCTCACCTGAAGTTTTTGTTCTCTAAGATTGATTTGGTTCTTCAGGGTCATGCACCCCACCCCCAACCTCAGGCTGACTGCCGCCCACTGGCCTCACCACCTCTAGCTTCCTTCTGCAGATCATGTGCCTGGAACAGCCTAGCTGTTTCCTTCTGATACTTCTCTGTCCTTCCTACATGGGATGGCCTCACATCCATTTCTTCACTCTGTAACAGTTCACACCCGAGGTCCCACTTTCATTCCTGCTCATGCATGTGCCTTGCGATGCTTGGCTGCCACTGAGCTTTGCAACCAACTTGATTTCCAAAGGGGCAGTTGATGACTCTGATAACTTTCTGTGAGAGAAGTATGACCCATCCGTGGTTCTGACCAGGTGGTTGGAAACCACCAGGATCAGAATCTGCAGAGCTTGTTAAAAGGCAGGCTCCTGGACCACACCCCAGACCAACTGGACCAGAATCCTCAGGCATGGAAAAAGGGAGTCAACCCTGTAATAAGCGTCCCGGGTGTTTCTCACTCACTCTTAGGCAGTACTGCTCACAGTGCGGTCAGCTAACCCACAACACAGCCTCACTGGGGAACCTGTTAAAGATGCACATTCTCAGGCCCTGTCCCAGACCTCCAGAATCGGAAACTCTGGGGACAGAGCTCAGCATGTGTTTTATCGAGACCTCCAGGGGATTCCCATGCACACTAAGGTTTGAGAAACATTAGTTGCAAGTTCAGGAACCGCTTATGTAGAATTTTCAATGCGTTCATTCAAAAATAGCCTGTTCCAGATATGATGGGCACTGATGGCACAGTGATGAGAAGATGAGTCAGAGGTCCTGCCCTAGAAGAACTTAGGCCTTAATGGATTCCAGGTCATGTTGGTGTTTCAATATGTCTTTTAGATTCCGAAGAAAGTTCAGTCTTCTTGGTCCCTTTCCCTAGGTTTTTGCCACTCCTACCTCATCTGGCAATAGGCTGTCTAAACAGAAGAATCCAGTGCCAGCTCCCAAATGACTGTTGCTGAGGTCCAGACTGGAGCTGACCAAGGGCTTTTCCAGAAGAGGAAGGAACATCCTGTATCAGCAGGGTGCACCCTGTAGCAGGTCCGCAATCAGCCCCCAGTGCAGTGGGTTGACTGTTAGCATCTGACCCCAAAGTGCCAGCTGTCGAGCACTTACTGTTATTTACAAACAACACCCATGACTTTCGATGGTTGGACCTTCTTCAGAAAGATGAAACAACATTCTGACACCAACATCAAGGTATCTTATGCACCTTTCAGAATGGCTGCATAGTACAAACCAAGTCACATGATGAAATGTGGTTCAGATACGTCATCTGTGCACAAACAGAAATAAAATCATGGAACACCTTTGAGGTGTTGGTGAATTTCTCCAGTCACCCATGCCTATTTAAGAAGTTGCAGACCTTGGGACCTCAGATGCTTTTTTTGTTAACCAGTACTCTTTCATGGAGATATTATGCTCTTACCTGAACTTTCCCTGTGTCTGACACATGGCCAACATGTCAGCTGTGCCAATCATTTCTGCTATTTTCAGAACCATTTTCCTAATGATGCTGGAAAAATTCTGCACAAGAGCTTGCCAGCAGTGGAGAGCTTACACCATAGTTTGCTCTCAACTGCTTATAATCTTCTTAAAAGTATTCATAAACCTAACAGCTTCAAAATCTTGTGGTCTTTGCCCATTTGTTAAGAAAAATTTTGCAGAAGTGTCTATTAAGAGTTACCTATACAATCATGGGCAAGAAATGGTAATGAAACAAGTGATTGTTCTCTGAGCAGTATTGAATGCCATCACTCAGGAAGTTTCAGTTTGAATTCCAAGCAGGAGACGTTTCCCACTAGAGCAGTCATCTCATTGCTCTGATCCACCCTGCCCTCTTACCCTGCAAAGGGCACATTATCACTAGAATTATGAGGACACAGGGCCAAAAGCAGTGTTTCCAGAGCCTGCCCGTTGTGGAAGGTCCACGCACCACCATTCCAAGGGGCAAGGAGCATAACCCTGGTCTCAGACTCTTTAAATGGTTCAGTAAAAATGCCACCAGCTCTCTCCCTGGAAATGGCAGGGAAAACCCAGTGTTGCCCCAGTAACTCTGAAGGAACTCAAAGGACTTAAATCTCCCTAGTAACTCTTTTTTTAAAGATTTTATTTATGTATTTATTTATTTGACAGAGAGAGACACAGCGAGAGAGGGAACACACGCAGGGGGAGTGGGAGAGGGAGAAGCAGGCTTCCCACTGAGCAGGGAGCCCTATGCAGGGCTTGAATCCAGGATCCTGGGATCATGACCTGAGCCGAAGGCAGACGCCTAACGACTGAGCCACCCAGGTGCCCCACTCTCCTAGTAACTCCTTGTTCCAATGCTTCTGTAGCACTCATGGTTTGCTTCTTGGAGTTGTTCCCTCTCTACTCTGTACTCACACACCCATGGAACACAGTCGCTAAGCTTTCATTCTCCACCCTTGATTTCTCATTCAACCTGTGGAGAACTAAAAAACTTTTACTGAAGTCTTGGGTAGGACAGACACACCGAAACAGCAAAGCATAGAGTAGCAGATAAAAACCCATACCTATTCCAGTTGTTAAAAATTGCCCACCTGTCAATTCATGCTGTCCAGGACCATTGTGCCATGTAGGACCCTGTCTCCTTCCCTTCTCTTCTCCCCTGCCCCCACCACCCCCTGTCTCCCAGACTGGTTTAGAAATCCAAAATAGATGCCATTTCATTGTTGAGAGAACCCTTCAGCTATCTCCTTTCTCTCGACACTTTTGCCTAGCAGGGCCTGACCCTGGTGTGGGTGTGCATGTGCGTGTGTGTGTGTGTGTGTGTGTGTGTTAAAGTATACATAACATAAAATTTACCATTGTAACCACTTTTAAGTGCACCGTTCGGTGGCATTAAGTACATTCACATTATTGTGCAGTCACCACCATCACCCACCTCCAGAACTTTGTCATCATGTCAAACAAATTCTGTATACCTTAAACACTAACTCCCCAATTCCGCTTCTACCCAGCCCCTTCCAGCCACTATTCTACTTTCTGTCCCTATGAGATTGACTATTTCAGATACTTCATATAAGCAGACTCCTAAGATTTGGACTTTTGCGTCTGGCTTATTTCACTTAGCATGATGTCTTCAAGGTCCATCAATGTTGTAGCATATGTCAGAATTTCCTTCCTTTGTATGGGCGAGCAATTTTCTGTTGTATGTACAGACCACATTTTGTTTGTCCATTTCATCTGTCGATGGACATTTGAGTTGTTTCCACCTTTTGGCTATTTTGAATAATGCTGCTGTGAACCTGGGTGTACAAATACCTCTTACAGTCTCTTCCTTTCATTCTTTTGTGTATATACCCAGAATAGGGATTTCTGGATCATATGGTAACTCTGTTTAGTTTTTGAGGAACTGCCGACTGTTTTGCACAGCAACTGCGCCATTTCCCATTCCCACCAGCACTGGCCAAGGGCTTCAGTTTCTTCACATCCTCATCAACACTTATTCTTTGTTTTTGCCTTTGATAATAGCCATCCTAATGGGTGTGAGACGGCATCCCATTGTAGTTTTGGTTTGCATTTTCCTAATGATTAGTAGTGTTGAGCGTCTTTGCATGGGCTTATTGGGCATCTGTATATTTTCTTTAGAGCAATGTCTGTTCAAGTCCTTTGCCCAGTTTTGAATTGGGTTGTTTAGGTTTTTGTTGTTAAGTTGTAGGACCTATTTATATTTTCTAGATATTAATCCTTCATGAGGTAAGTGATCAGCAAATATTCCCTACCATTCTCTGGGTTGCTTTTTCACTCTGTTAACAGTATCATTTGATGCATACAGGTTTTTAATTTTTATGAAGTCCAATTTATTTTGTTTTCTGTTGCTTGTGCTTTTGGTGTCATATCCAAGAAATCATTGCCAAATCTAAATTCATGAAGACTTTCCCCCTTTGTTTTCTTCTAAGAGTTTATAGTTTTAGCCCTTACATTTAGGTCTTTGATCTAGTTCAAGTTAATTTTTGTACATAATGTAAGAGTCCAACTTCATTCTTTTGCTTGTGAATATCTAGCTTGCCCAGAACCATTTGTTGAAAATACTGTCCATTCTCCTTTGAATGGTCTTGGCATCCTTGTCAGAACTCATTTGACATATGCAAGGGTTTATTGCTGGGCTCTCTATTCTATTCCAGTTGTCTTTATGGCTGTCTTTATGTTTTCATTACTATAGCTTTGTAGTGAGTTTTAGAGTCAGGAAGTGTAAATCCTCCAGATTTTTTTCTTTCTCAAGATTATTTTGGCCATCTGGTGTCCCTTGAAATTCTTTATGAATAATAGGATGGAGTTTTCTGTTTCTACAAGAAACATCATTGGGATTTTGGCAGGGCTTGCACCAAATCTGTAGATGGCTTAGGTTGTATGGCCATTTTAATAAAATATTAAGTCTTCTAATCCATGAACACAGGGTGTTTTTCCATATGTTTATGTGTTCTTAACATTTCTTTTAGCAACTAGCCTTGTAGTTTTCAGTATACATGTCTTTCTCCATCTTGATTTAGTTCCGACATAGTTTATTCTATTTGAGGCTACTGTACGTGAAATTGTTATTTTACCTTCTTTTTTTGGAATGTGTGTTGTTGGTGCATAGAAAAGCAACTTTTTTTCCTTGTTGATTTTATATTCCATAACTTTTCTGGATGCATTT